>QNQO01005305.1:0-51412 GCA_003290165.1 Berberis thunbergii
ATTAAACGGATATCTGTGGAGCGGATATGGCCAAATCCGTATCCGCCCCAAATAATAAACGAATACAGTTTGGATATCCGTATATGCCCCAACCTCCATCCACCCTTAACCAAATCCACCCCAAACGAGGCAAGTGGGGGATATCCGTGAAAATCCGCCAACTGCCATCCCTAAGTAATACCAGCACTGATTATGCCCTAATTTGGCCCAAAAAAAAATAAAAAATTGAATGGTCATTTTGCCCCTATTTATTTTTAAGGGTCAATTATTATTTGCCCCCTAAATTACCAATTGCTAAGTATCTCATCATCATTCACTATTTCAATTACCCCTTGACTAGCAGTCAACGTCCAATGACCATGAGGGCAAGCACGTGACATAATTTCATGACTAAAATATCATTCACATGCATCTCACGCACGATGTGAAGGATGTGACCAATTGGATCATCCCAACCATCCGCCAACTGCTGAGATTTGAGTTGTGCCTCTGACACCATTTAGAGAGTTGGAGAGTGGGAGGGAAAACTCCTTCCATTCAGTCGTTCTGGTTATCCCCTCTCTGTGGTGATTTGCTTCTGTTGTCTGCATGTTCGAACGGAGATGAAGAAGGGGAAGGAGAATGATAGTCTTGTAAATGATACATTTTTAAGCCCCTAATTTTAATATTTGTTATGCCCTAATATCTAATAAAAATATCTCATTATGTGTATTTTGTAGAAAATTCAAACATTATATCAAATCATACACAAGTGACACAATAAGGCTAAGTCAACAACTAAAAAGCTCATTGAAAGTTCACACATACATTGTCAAATACTAAAAATCTTCAAAACCCAAGATCCATGAAGTCCAGCCCACAAAGTATCATCATCTACAGATCTCGAGATTCAACTTGAAGATTGCATCCACATGGAAAACTCATCATAGCCAAATAATCTCTACAAACTCCACATCTATGCTCACTTTTGCACTCCACCTTATTCACTTTACATTCTTCTATATTTTACTTCGTCATTTTTTCACTCCACTTTATTCACTTTTACACTCTTCATATTTTTTACTTCAATCATTTTTACACTCCACCTATTCACTCCAACATTCTTCCTTATTTAACTCCAACACTCCACCTTCCAACTTCACAACCCCATCATCTCTACATATAAGTCTCATCATTCTTTTCTATAAATCCCCCACACATGAACACACTGAAGGGACTAAGAAATATTTTGGAGGAGAGAAATTTGGAGTTAGAGATGAGAGTTTTGGGGTTTGTTGTTGTAAGTTTTTGAAGCTTTTTTTTTTTATATTAATGTTTATCACCATGAGTGGCTTAGGGTCTATCATGTGTGGCTAAACCTCACCTTAGGGTGTGGAAGAGCCCCATGGGAGGATGACTCCATTTAAGTCCACTTAGATTGGTTGTTCTAATATCTCATATACTTAGAACTTGTGTAATGTTTGCTTAGTGACTTTGGTTTAATCTCATTTTATGAAGATGTTAGAAGTGTTGCCTTTCATTAATATGGATACATCACTTGCTTTTGTTTTCATCATTAAAAAGTCTAAACTATAGTCTCCATCCTTATTGTTCTAACAAGCCCTCTATTTTAGGATTAATATCTTCTTTATCTAAGACTCACAAACTACTTAACCTCTACTCTCATGGGTTTTAAGGTTATTGACTTGTAAGTCTAGCATGATGTTAGAATGTTAACATATAGGAGATTAGATCCTTAGTATTTCTTTTCAATATGGATTCTTTGGATGCTTAAATACCATGTTTTTATGCTAGATTAGAATATCCACATGGCTTGATGTTTAAGTGCTCAAAGTTATATTTCCACCCTAAGGTGAGATGAAAATCTAGCTTAGGGTGTGCTCATGAGTATGTTTGAATACTAACTAGAAGTGTGGTCTAATGGGGCCTATCAATCCATGGTGGTGATCCCTAAAATCCTAAGATTTCCACTCTCAAGTTTCATTTTAAGCTAGATTACATTTCTTCTTGTTATTTAGAAACATTATTTAAAACCTTTTTTTACTAGGTTAAGGATTTTAAGTTGATTTTCATAGTTAGTTTTTCCAAACTTAGCACTCCTTGTGAGATTCGACCTATATTTACCATTATCTAACTCAATAAATAATCATGCGCTTGCGGTATGATTTGAGATCGATCAAGTTTTTGGCATCGTTGCCCGAGAGGGCAATGGAAACAAGTTTCAAAATTCATCTTAAATGTTTATCACTAATCTAGTTTAAGATTATTTTCATAGTTAGGTACATTGCATTGTTTTGATAACATTTGTAGTCTGAAAAAATTTGATGCATCTTCATTTTGCAATTTTTAGAGTACCTAACATTTAATTTTTTGGTAATATGCATGATCTGATCTTTCACGGGCATCTTTCTATTTGTTCATTGGACTAAAGGTTAGTGAGAAATGAATTTTTGAACTTGGACTACATGTGCTGGAATTTGTCTACTGCAGATGACTGTTGTTTGGACACATGTTTCAATTGATTACAGTTCTGTTTTGAGCATTTTAAAATTCTAAGTTGTTCTAAATTTTGTCTAGTTTCTAGATCATATTAAGATTTCAATTTTAATAACTGGTCAAACAAAATTTGAATTCTCGTAGCAGATACATAATCTGGACAGTGTTTTGTGCACTTCAACTTTCCACTACTTTCTGGCATCTAAATGAATTTTTAGAATTTTTCTAAGAAAACTTTGGTTTTTTTTCTCAATCCATAAATTTTGTAGATTTGAATTCATCAAATATTAAACTCTGCATGATTTTTCAAAGTCGATCTATCAGTTCTGAAAATTTCCAACAATGCATTGTTTAGCCAAACTTGAATGATTTTCAAAAATTTGGTTCTATACTTTGTTTCTTAAGCCATTAATCATTCTCCAATGGTATAATTTTAGGGTTTGTGCAAAAAGGATACTTGGAGAAGAGCTTCAGTAACATAAAAGTGGACCTGGCTACTTGCAACTGAGTGGGACTTGATTACCCACCTTATCACTATAATTCACGTTCAAACTTGACCAAACTAATTAAAATGAACTCAGATAATCAGAGCTAATTAGAACGGTGTTCATAGGACCTCACAAAAAGAATAGACTGCGTCGAACTCTTTCGAAGCAAGGCTGCTCTATTGCCAGTTGGTATGCGTCGGTAAAGACTAGTGTGATTGCACCGCCATTTCTTACCTTTCGCCTAGAATGTGTTGCTTCGACGGAGTTTTGCACAAGTATAATCTTATTGTGATTAGGAACACATGGGTTCTTGAAAATTTTTAAGTGACAGCTAATTTCGTGATAGCTATTTGGATCTTAAAAACGCCCTTCAAAGGCTTAGCCAGTTCTAGCATGCCAAACAGGGGTAAAACCTGGCTAGAACACATCTCTGCCTAGTGTGGCGATCTAGAGGGTTTTTATGTAATAAGCTATCCCTTACTAACTTACAAGACATATGGAAAATTTTAACTTGGGTGAGAATTGACTTTTGAGGCGCTCAAAATCATTCTCCACTTCAATTAGATCTGGTCTTAAAATCAATTGTCCATTTTACTTGACTGAAAATAATCAATTTGTTGTGTGCTAGACACCAATAACTTATTTGTGCATCACCTTCTAAGTGAAATTGCATTTAGCTTAGTTTTTCATTTGAGGGATGTGATTGTTGTATGAGCGTTTGGTCACGGAATCAGACTCAACGCTTGACTCAGATTGATAAACCATTTGAGGGTGTCTCGTTATTGTTTGAAGTCAACAATCCAATGCAGATCAAGGGAATGAACAACCTAGAGTTGAGGTTAGGAAAATTCATTCAATGTTGGTGATGTTCGCATAATTAGTACATAATATACTTCCTAATATATATTTGTTAATGTTTCAAATAGTGTATTTTAGTTTAATTACTTTATTTTTGTATTTTTGTAGAATTTGGAGTTTAAATGACAAAAATGCATTAGCGTGGCGAATAATGGTGATTCATAGATAAATTGACGAAGTGGAGCGGGAGACACTCAAGCCAAAAAAAAATAATGAAATTAGTTTTGAATTGGTGGAACAAAGAAGTCATATGAATGAACATAACCAAGCCCTTTAGTTTACAATTGAAATACAACAAATTGAAATTGAAATTGGGTTTCCAATGGAGGACTAATGGGGTATTTTGGTTCCCAATTTGGGCCCAACAGGGAGTAGGGTTCTCTGGACCATAAAAACAACAAGAAAAAAAATATAGCGAGGGAGTTCTTTTGGCTATGGAATAAAAAAAACACAGCAGCAGACGAGAAAGGAAGACAACAGCAGAAAAAAAAGGAGGCAACGTTGTCTAGCAGTGGCCAAAACACTGCCTAGCAGCGGCCACGATGCAGCAGCGTTGTCCAGAGCAACAGCAACGACGCTATCCAGCAGGGAGCAGAAACGCTGTCCAGAACAGCAGTGAAGACGTCGTCCAGCAGGGTGCGCATCGCTGATCCACCACGCGTCGCCATGCCGATGAAGCTCCACACCACTGTTGATGTCATCACCTTCGCCATGTGTCACTAAACTCCACGCAAGGTGAAGAGATGAACTCCTAGATGTATCGCACTTAATTAGTATTTGATTCGTTTTATGCTTTTACGATGAATAATGGTGTTATGATTCTCACTTTTATTTAATATAGGAATTTATGTTATTTTAGTGACAAAGATTTCATCAATTTCTTTGTAGATTATTATTCCAGTGGTTGTCTTTTTCTACTCCATATAAGTTTAGTCATACTTTTCTTATGTGTGGAATTTTTAAGGATCAATTGATTCCGGTAAGTTAGTTATATGTGATCGTCTTTATTATGTTATTGTTTCCGGATATATAATAAATTTAGGATATCACATATGACCAACCTTTGTGCTTTCTAGAAAAAAGTAAAATTTTAAATCCATTTACATTAGAATATATTGATGCATTAAAGACTATTTTTCCAATTATGTTGTTTGAGATGTGAAACACGTAATCGAGTCATCATAACAAATCAATACTAGTTGGCGCGTGAAATCTAGGAGGGATTCTTGGAACCTTGTGATTTTTCTAAACTTGATTTTTATTAAACTAAATTCAATTTCATAGTTTAAAACTACTAGAATTTCTAAATTCAGTTTCGCGTAGTTCTTCTTCCTTGACCTTGTTTTGTAGATTGATTTTCCTCGTGGGTTCGATACCCCAATCTTTATTGCAATTGACCGCGTGTACTGTTTGGGGGTATTCAAATTTTGGCGTTGTTGCCGGGAAACAAGCATCATTCTACAAGGGAGGTTTCGGGTATTATCTTTCTTGATCATTGTTTTATTTTATTTTATTCTATTTTTAGGTTTTAGGTCTAGTTAAAATTTTCTTTTATTTTTTTTATATCTAAAACAAATTGCAAAAAAAACAAAAAAGACATTGGGGGAGTAAGTTGGAATAGAGATCACTTAGGGTCCCAAATTTAGAACACCGACAAATTCACATTGAGACCAAATTAAGTTCTACTTCTAATTCTAACACCATGAGTAATCACAAAGATGACCATGTTCGGTTGCTAAAGGACTATCCCCACCCCACGCGCACTGCTACTCCATCATGTATCATGTTTGCACCAAGTACACCAAAGCTAGATTTTAAGCCGGATATGGTACAGTTATTACCCACTTTTCATGGCCTAGAGAATGAAAATCCTTATGTCACATTAGGGAATTCGAGGAAGTTGTTTTCCACAACAAAGTTGAGGCTGTAGACTCGGCTAGACTAAGGTTTTTTCCTTTTTCCCTTAAGGAAAAAGTGAAGAGTTGGCTATACTCTTTGCGACCAAGGTCTATAGGTTCGTGGGAGGAGACGACCCAAGCATTTTTTAATAGATACTTTCTTCACCACAAAACCAACGGTCTGAAGAGACATATTTCTACATTCACCCAAAAGAATAGCGAGACATTATATCAAGCATGGGAGAGGTTCAAGGATCTCTTAAATACATGTCCACACCATGGGTATGAGAGTTGGCGCTTAGTCAGTTATTTTTATGAGGGGCTCACCAGTAGAGAGCGTCAGTTCGTTGAGATGATGTGTAATGAAATTTTTTTGCAAAATGACCCTAATGAGGCCATTGAGTACCTGAATGACTTGGCTTAAAAGGCTCATACTTAGACTGGTCCAAGTGCTACTGAGAGCACAGATAGAACACGCCCAGCTGGAGTCTACCAACTTAGGGAAGAGGACAACCTTAGAGCCCAATTGGATAGTGTAACTAGGGAGTTAGAGGCACTTAAGACAAAGGATGGTAGGCCCACACATACTGTTGCCAGAGTTGAGCTACGAGACGCCTGTTTTATATGCGGGGGAGTTAAATGCTTCGCACAGGATTGTCCGACCTTGACTGAGATGAGAGGGGTTAATGAGGAACAATGTAACGCCTTAGGGATGAACAAGAAGCCTTACTCACCATTCTCTGACACTTACAATTCTGGTTAGAGAGATCACCCTAACTTAGGTTGGAAATCCGAAGCAAACCAACATACACACTCACAGGCACAACCACCTAGGTCATACCCTGTACCTCCATACAATGCACAATCTAACAGAAGTTCCTTATCAGACACATCACATGCATTTATAGAAGCACAAGGTAAAACTAATCAAAAATTTGAGGTTGCATTGACACAGTTGGCAGAAGAGAACAAGGAGATCAAAAGCCAGATAACCAAGCTGACAAGTTCATTAATAGTACAAGAGCGGGGCCAATTTCCATCACAGCCTAAAGCTAATTCGAAGGGCCAACTTATGGCACAAATCTCTACTTCAGACTCTCGGAATGTCAAAGAGGTTAATGCCATCACTACTCGGAGTGGTAAGATTTTAGATGGATCAAGCTTGTCCACGACTATAGGCACCTCCCCAAGTGCAAAGGAGAGCATCCCTGAGCATTAGCCCAACAAGAACATTCCAGTTCCAGTTCCTTTTCCTCAAGCACTACGACCTGCTGGAAAGAAATCAGAAATGCATGATGAGATTCTAGAACACTTGAAAAAGGTTAAAATTAACTTACCTTTGTTGCATGTGATTAAACAGGTACCAACTTATGCAAGGGTCATCAAGGATCTATGCACTATCAAGAGGAAAGATCATGTCAAGAAGACTGCCTTCTTGACAGAACATGTAAGTGCGGTGATCGAGCAGGGGACACCACCCAAGTACAAAGATCTAGGGTCTCCTACAGTCACCTGCCAGATTGGGACTCATGAGTTCGACCAAGCCTTGTTGGATTTAGGGGCAAGTGTAAATCTGATGTCATATTCTATTTACTTGCAATCGGGTCTAGGAGAGATTAAACCCACATCCGTGATACTATAATTGGCTGATAGATCGGTTAAGACGCCTAGAGGAATAGTCGAGGATGTATTGCTGCAGATTGATAAGTTTTACTATCCCATCGACTTTCTTATTTTAGATACTCATTTTGCGGTTAATATGGAGTCTACAATTCTGATTATTTTAGGTAGACCTTTTCTTGCCACAGCAAACGCTCTTATCAATTGCAGGAACGGTCTAATGAAGCTGTCTTGAGAACATGACTCTAGAGGTCAACATATTCAATATTAGCAAGCAACCACGCGATGATGATGAGTGTCATCATACCTACATGATAGACATGCTGATATCAGAGGAGGCGCTCCTGAGCACAGATTCTGAAACCTTAGAGTACCTCCTTTCTATTTTTGATTATGAGAATTCACTTTATCCTGAAAATGCTTTTGATATTTCTATTGTTTGAGGGTTAAAGGATAAAGGAGGACGACAATGGCAACCATGCTTTGAGGAGTTGCCAAAGGAAAGACAGAAACCACAACCATCCACCGTGGAAACTCCGAAAGTTGACCTAACTCCACTGCCTGAGGGACTTAAACATACATTCCTCGGACCAGGTGATACATTTCCTGTTATTATTTCTTTCGTGCTTAATAGCTCACAAGAAGAAGAATTGATTAATATGTTACGTGAGCACAAATCTGCATTAGGTTGGACTATAGTTGACATCAAAGGTATTAGCCCCTTAATATGTTCCCATGGGATTCTCTTAGAAGAAGGAACTAACCCCCGTAGAGACCCTCAAAGATGACTTAACCCTACTATGAAAAGGTGGTGAAAAAGGAAGTCTTAAAATTGTTAGATGAAGACATCATTTACCCCATCTCCGATAGCAAGTGGGTAACTCCAACTCAAGTGGTTCCCAAGAAGTCTGGAGTAACATTATTGACTAATGATGAGGGGGTGCTTGTTCCTACTAAGGTAGTGATAGGGTGGCGCATGTGCATTGATTATAGGAAACTAAATTTTGCCACCCGCAAGGATCACTTCCCACTTTCATTCATAGACCAAATCTTAGAGCGAGTAGCTGGGCATTCTTTCTATTGCTTTCTAGATGGGTATTCAGGATATTATCAGATTGAGATTGCATTAGAGAATCAGGATAAGACTACTTTCACAAGTCCTTTTGGTACTTTTGCTTTTCGGCGTATGCCATTTGGTTTGTATAATGCACCAGCTACGTTTCAGAGATGCATGATGAGTATTTTTAGTGACATGGTTGAAAATATATATGGATGTATTCATGGATGATTTGACTGTTTTTGGTGATTCCTTTTATTCATGTTTATTTCACTTGAAGGTTGTTTTAAGTAGATGTGAAGAGAAAGGTCTGGTGCTTAATTGGGAAAAATGTCATTTCATGGTTTCTTATGGAATAGTTCTGGGACACATAGTATATGATAAAGGAATCGAGGTTGATAAAGTTAATATTGAATTGATTTCTAAATTACTTACACCTAAAAGTGTCAAGGATGTGAGATCATTTCTAGGGCACGCATGTGTTTTATAGGATGTTCATACAAAATTTTTCTGCCATCTCTAGACCATTAAGTAGCCTCCTTGTCAAAGACGTCGTGTTTCAATGGACACAAGAGTGTGAGGACGCCTTCCGAACACTCATTGATAGGCTCACCTCTGCCCCCATCATGCAGCCACCAGATTGGAATTTACCATTTGAGATAATGTGTGATGCAAGCAACTATGATGTGGGGACAGTCTTGGAACAACGAAGGGAAGGGAAGCTCTTTGTTGTTTAGTATGCTAGTGGAACATTTAATGATGCTCAAAAGAATTATTCGACTACTGAAAAAGAGTTGCTAGCTGTAGTTTTTGCTTTAGATAAATTTCGTGCTTATTTCATTGGTACACCTATTATTGTTTTTACTGACCATGCGGCTCTTAAGTTTCTTATTTCTAAAAAGGATGCTAAGGCAAGATTGATTAGGTGAATTTTACTTTTGCAGGAATTTGATCTAACTATAAAGGATAAGAAAGGGGTCGAGAATCGGGTCATTTGTCTCGTCTGGAGTTCAGTTACTCTGCCAATGGCCCACCCATCCGTGATGACTTCCCTGATGAACACCTATTCGCCATCACTCAAGTACCATGGTATGCACACATTGTTAATTACTTGGTTTCCGACAAAGTTCCATCATCATGGAGTGCTCAAGATAAACGCAATTTTTTGGTCGAGGTAAGAAATTTTTATTGGGATGATCCTTATCTATATAAGTATTGCCCTGACCAAATCATAAGGCGTTGTATCCCTAAAGGTGAGATTGAAAGTGTCTTACATTTTTGTCACAGTGCAGCTTGTGGAGGCCATTTTTCTATGAAAAAAACCCTGCACAAATTTTACAGTCGGGATTATATTGGCGTACATTGTTTAAGGACACTAACAATTATTGTCGTTCTTATGTAGAAGCAAGGAGTTAGGTGCACTGTCTCGGAGACACATGATGCCCCTTAACCCCATCCTAGTTATTGAGATATTTGATTGTTGGGGGATTGATTTTATGGAACCTTTTCCACCTTCTTTTGGATATTTGTATATTTTGCTTGCAGTGGACTATGTGTCCAAAAGGGTAGAGGCTGTGGCGTGCTGAAACAATGACAACAACACTGTTGTCAAGTTTATCAAAGAACACATTTTATCTCGTTTCGATACACCACGAGCCATTATTATTGATCAGGAGACTCATTTCTGTAATCGCTTTTTTGAGGCTTTGATGCACAGGTATGAAGTTCATCACAAGGTTGCCAATGCCTATCATCTGCAGACAAATGGCCAAGCCGAGTTGGCAAATCGAGAAGTGAAACAAATCTTGGAGAAGATGGTGAGTCCTGATAGGAAGGATTGGTCCTTGCGCCTTCCCGATGCACTTTGGGCTTATCGTACCTCTTATAAGACAATTCTCGGGATGTCTCTGTATCGGCTTATATATAGAAAATCCTGTCATTTACCTGTTGAGTTAGAACATCGTGCTTATTGGGTTGTAAAAAACACTAACTTTGATCTCAATGATGCAGGTATTCAGTGGAAACTTCAGTTAGCTGAAATTGAGGAGCTGTGGAATGATGCCTATGACAATTCCTGAATATACAAGGCGAAGATGAAAGCAACTCATGATAAGAAAATTCTAAGGAAACATTTTGAGCCCAACCAAAGAGTCTATCTCTATGACTCACGACTTCATCTCATCCTGGCAAGCTAAGATCGAGATGGATGGGCCCATTCATGGTAAAACTTGTCTTTCCCAATGGTTCCATAGAAATTGAAGATCCAAAAGATGGGAGAGTATTTAGAGTAAATGGGCAACGTTTGAAGCACCATGTGGAGCGGGTAGAGGTGCTAGAGGAGATATCTCTGATTGCCCCTGTCTACTTGATTTGATGTTCTCCACCCTATCTTTAGTTTAGGTTTTTTTTTTCATTTATTATTTTTTTAGTTTAGTTTAGGTTTTTGCTTTTAGTGTTTCAGGTTATTTTAGGTGTTGCTACTGGAGTCACTCGGAGACCCTCATCCCATGTGTTCTTTTCTCCCGTCGATATGATTTTATTATATTTTGGTGACTATGAGGACATTGTCTATTTGAAATTGGTAAAGCTTCACCATGGTAATATCACTCTAACCCTCCTCTTTTCTTTTTCCTTCATTTGTCATGATTATTATTTTATACATTGAGGACAATGTTTGGTTTAGATTTGGGGGTGATGGTGATGGTGGTTTATTAGATTTTTTTGTGCAATTTTCAAAAATCTTTGAGCTTAAAAGGTATTTTACAATTAAACCGAGTCATTTTTTTGTGTTCTACTTAATCTTCATTGAATACTTAGATGATTACGGTAATTGTGCAAAATCTTTATGAAAATGCATTCGAAATCTGGACTCTTGGTGAATTTAAAAAAAAAAAATGGTTTTGAGTCCTTTTAATTTTAAAGAATATTTTTTGTTGCCTTTAATTTCGAGAAAACACATACTAACTCGTGTCACATAGTTTTATTAGTAGAAAACATGATATTTGATATTATCTTTATGTTAGATGTATTTCGTGAGACTTTTCAACTCGACTATTCGTGCACTATAAGCCGAGTGAACATGATTTGAAGTTGATTAGTGAGATATTGAACTAGAAAACCTTAGAATAATAGTGGAGACTTAACCCTTGTGAGTTTTGAGCCATTCTTTATTTCTTGAGTGTTATCAAATACACTCTGATTTTTCTTGAGTCTGAATTATTTCGTTGATGATCTTATTATTCTTGATTTTCTTATTGATTGCTTTAAGAATGACATAAAAATTGAATTTTTACACTAGAACTTGTTTTATTTAGTTGAGATGTCCTAGTACTAACTAGAGCTTATGAAGTGATATAGGTATTTCTTTCTTTAAACCATTTTTAAAGCTTTTTAGCCTACCCAATAATAAATATCCATTTGCAGCCCTTTGAGCCTTTAAATAATCTTCTCTTTGTTATCCCCATTCCCAATACCTATTCCAATCAATGAGTAATACCTATATAAACGGTGAGATATTTAATTTTCTGAGAATGTATATGGTGAGATATATTTATGGAATGGGAGTAGAAAATAGATATTTCATGCGCTTGCAAAGTAAAAGTGTTTGATTGTATAAACAAGGAAAAACATGTAAAAAAAATGGTTGAAGAAGAAAATAATGAAGAAAAAGTTAATGGTGTGCAACATTGATTTGTTCTTCAATGCCCTATGTGTTTATTCAAGGGTGTAGCCATTCTCAGAAAATTTTTGTATCCTTTTTGTCCATTATTGTTTGTCATAATCAAAGCCCCATTACAACCTAGTAAAGACCTAATTGATCTTAAGTGTAGATGTGGAGATTGAATATGCAGGAACTATGGTGTTTGATTCAACATTCTCAAAAGTAATCAATATTCCTGTCCATGAGATCATATTCATTTCACTCTTTGAAAAATTATGTTTTTCATGATAATTATATGTGAGACGTTTGCATTTTCCATAGTATATTTTTTTCCTCACATATAAACTGAGTGCCCAATCTCTGAGTGTTTTATTTCTGAGTGACATGAGAGATTTGTAGTCGAAGCATACTTTCTAAAAGTTATCTCGTCACATCTTTACTATGAGATGAAGAGTTTTGTTGATAAGGTTTCACACACACACACACACTTCGAGTTGAGAATGATTATGAAATTTATTTAACCTTTAGATACTATTAAATTAGTGTACTCCATTGATATACTATTGTGACATTTTTAGTTTGTTGTTTTTCTTGAATTTTAAGTAATTATAAAATTATTCTGAGGAAAGTAAAGAAGAATGCTCGTGTTTTTCGATTATGTTTTTAGGAAATAGATTTTGTTTTATTGAGTCAGTAATGTTTGGGGTAACATTTCTGGAAACCCTTACGAGACTAAAACTAATTCTCTAGAGGTAATCTAGAGGTTTAAAGCCTTGTTGCACGTTAAGCTAAGTGCAATCGTGATTCCTACGAAAATGAGTTATGATTTTATTCTTAATTTTGTTTTGCTCGAGGACTAACAAAATATAGGTTTGGGGGTATTTGATGTTCACATAATTATTACATAATATACCTCCAAATATATATTTGTTAGTGTTTCAAATAGTGTATTTTAGTTTAATTATTTTATTTTTGTACGATTTGGAGTTTAAATGACAAAAGTGCGTTAGCGTGGCGAATAATGGTGATTCATAGACAAATTGACGAAGTGGAGCGGGAGACACTCAAGCCAAATAAAAATAATGAAATTAGTTTTGAATTGGTGGAACAAAGAAATAATATGAATAAACATAACCAAGCCCTTTAGTTTACAATTGAAATACAACAAATTGAAATTGAAATTGGGCTTCCAATTTATAATTGAAATTGGGCTTCCAATTTATAATTGAAATTGGGTTTCCAATGGGGGACTAATTGAGTATTTTGGTTCCCAATTTGGGCCCAATAGGGAGTAGGGTTCTCTGGACCATAAAAACAAAAAGAAAGAATATAGCAAGGGAGTTTTTTTGGCTGTGGAATAAAAAAAAGCAGCAGCAGAGGAGAAAGGAAGACAATAGCAGAAAAAAAGGAGGCAATACAGCAGTGGGACAACAGCCAAAAACGATGTCCAGAGCAGCAGCAGCAACGCTGTTCAATAGGGAGCAGAAACGCTATCCAGAACAGCAGTGAAGACGTCGTCCAGCAGGGTGCGCATCGCTGATCCACCATGCGCTGCCATGCCGATAATGCTCCACACCGTTGTTGCTGTCATCACCTTCGCCATGTGTCACTAAACTGCATGCAAGGTGAAGAGATGAACTCCTAGATGTATCACACTTAATTAGTATTTGATTCGTTTTATGCTTTCACAATGAATAATGATGTTTATGATTCTCACTTTTATTTAATATAGGAATTTATGTTATTTTAGTGACAAAGATTTTATCAATTTCTTTGTAGATTATTATTCCGGTGGTTGTTTTTTTCTTCTCCATATAAGTTTAGTCATGTTTTTCTTATGTGTGAAATTTTTAAGGATCAGCTGATTCCGGTAGGTTAGTTATATGTGATCGTCTTTTATTATGTTATTGTCTTTGGATATATCGTAAATTTAGGATATCACATATGACCAACCTTTGTGCTTTCTAGAAAAAAGTAAAATCTAAAATCCATTTACATTAGAATATTTATGCATTAAAGACTATTTTTCCGATTATGTTGTTTGGGATGTGAAAAGCGTAATCGAGTCATCATAGCGAATCAATACTAGTTGGCGCGTGAAATCTAGGAGGGATTCTTGGAACCTTGTGATTTTTCTAAACTTGATTTTTATTAAACTAAATTCAATTTCATATTTTAAACCTGCTAGAATTTGTAAATTTAATTTCGCGTAGTTCTTCTTCCTTGGTCTTGTTTTGTAGATCGATTTTCCTCGTGGGATCGACAACCCAATATTTACTGCAATTGACAGCGTGTACTGTTTGAGCGTAATCAGTTTTCGGTAAAACTCTTCGAGAGTATTTTGCCCCAATAAACCAAGGTCAAACCTCGAGCATTTTGTTGTCATCCACCACTGCAACTCATTTCGAGTTGAAGCCACATGTGATCTCATTATTACCTACATTCTGTGGCTTGGGGTTAGATAAAGAGAATCCTTACTCTCACATCAATGAATTTTTGACAATTTGCAACACTTTCAAATTTCAAAATTTCAGTGATGGTCTGTTAGACTTCGCTTATTTCCTTTATCTATTAAGGAAAAAGCAAAGATGTGATTAGACTCATTACCATCTGTATCCATCACTCAATGGGAACAATTGAAATTGAAGTTCATCAATAAAGTTTTCCCAATGTCGAAAACTATTTCCCTTAGAAAGGAAATCCAAGATTTTAGGCAAAGGGATGATGAACAATTTTATGAAGCATGGGAAAGATTTAAGGACCTGTTACTTAAATGCCCCAATCATGCTTTTGAGACTTGGTGGTTAGTACAATACTTTTACAATGGGTTAACCAAAAGTAATTGTCATATGATTGAGTCAATGAATGGAGGGAACTTTTTGAGTTTAAGTGACGATGCAACCTTTGAGTTCTTTGAGAAATTGTCAAAGAACTCCAACTGTGGGATTTTTTTAATAGAAAAGATAAAATATCTACTAGCAAGGTAGGCATTTATGATGTAAAGGAAGAGGTAGATATCCACGCCCAACTAGAAAATATGAGAAGACAAATTAAGGTTCTATCATGGCTCAAGCTAAATCAGCCGAGACTATTCACCTAGTCATGAAGGTTTCTGGCAGTGAACCTAACACATTTCCTTATACCATTTGCACAGAACCAACACATATGACTCATTCATGCCCCGTCTTTTATCCACAAAGATCAACTGGAGAAGGGCACATCCAGGCCATGAATGATTATAAAATAACGAACCCTTTTAGCTAAACATACAATTCTGGATGGCGAAACCATCCCAATTTTGCGTGGAGGTAAGATATGCCTCAAGTTCATGGAGAACATCAATCTTATAGGGGACCAAACCAATTTCACTCTCAGAGACAACAGTTCTCTAATGTACCCAACCAGGATAGTCAATTTATTGCACCGCAACAAAACAAATAATCATTAGACGGAATGTTGCAACAAACGATTCATGCCCAGAACATGGCTACTCAAGCCATAGTGAAATTAAGGGAACAAATGAGTAAGCTCGCAACCATTGTTGGTGATAGAAAGAAAGGTAAGTTTCCTAGCCAACCAATATAAAATCCCAATGGACAATTTGTGTCACAACCACCTCAATCTCAACATCAACAACATCCCAAATCACAGTTTGAAATAGGAACTGGTTCAATCCAAGATCTCCAACATGAGAAAGTAAAATCTATTATGACTCTAAGGAGTGGTAAACAAGTTAACAATAAGGTTGAGTTACCCATTCAATCTCAAGAAAAGGAAAAAAAAATACCCAAGTGTCCAAGAGTCTACTAGTTAGGAACACGATTTCTAAGCAAAGTCAAAAACCAGAATCAATAAAATCCTTTGTCCCAAAAGTTCCATACCTTGAGAGACTTTTACCACCAAAAAAAGGTCATTTGAATGCTGACATCTTAGAAGTGTTTAAACAAGTGAACATCAACATACCCTTCTTAGAGTCCAACAAGCAAATACCTTCATATTCCAAATTTCTCAAAGATCTGTGTATTGTGAAAAGGAGAACCAATGTGCCTCAACTAACCTTTATTTCAGAACAAGCTTTATCTTACATCCAACAATGTATTGTTGTGAAGTACAAAGACCCAGGTTGTCCTACCATTGCTTTGAGAATAAGTAAGAATGAGATCAAGTAAGTTTTGCTAGATCTAGGAGCTAGTGTCAATCTATTGCCCTTTTCAGTGTATAAAGCTTTAGGTTTGGGGAAGTTAAAACCAACTTCCATCACCCTCCAATTAGCTGATAGGTCAATCAAAGTCCCAAGGGGGGTCATTGAAACGTCCTCATTCAGATTTATAAGTTCTACTTCCCAGTAGATTTTGTTGTGTTAGACACTAAGCCAGTTGCAAATGTTAAAAATCAAATCCCTTTCATTTTAGGTCGTCCAATTTTAGCAACATCAAATGTCATCATCCACTGCAGAAATAGTATCCTCAAATCTTACAATGAAAGAAATTGTGAGAGGAGAGGTTATTAAACTTTTAGATGCGTGTATTATATACGCCATCCAGATAGTCGGTAGTTCCCAAGAAATTTGGTATCACCGTTGTGAATAACGACGCTGACGAGTTGGTGCCTACTCATGTCCAAACCGAATGGCGAGTATGTATTAACTAACGGAAGCTAAACTCAATGACTAGGCAAGACCATTTTTCTCTTCCCTTCATTGACCAAATGTTAGAGCGGTTAGCCAGCCATGAGTATTATTGTTTTCTCGGTGGTTACTCTGGCTACAACCAAATTCCAATTGCCCAAGAAGATCAAGACAAAACTACATTTACTGCTCCATTCGGTACCTTTGCATATAGGCGTATGCCTTTTGGTTTGTACAATGCACCCGCAACATTCCAAAGATATATGTTGAGTATTTTCTTCGATATGGTGGAAAAGTTTCTAGAAGTCTTCATGGATGAATTCTCTGTCTTCGGTTCTAGCTTTGATCAATGTTTAAATCATTCGACCCTTGTGATGAAAAAATGTAAGGAGAAAAATCTTATACTCAATTGGGGAAAATGTCATTTCATGGTGAATGAGGGTATTGTGTAAGGTCACATAATCTACCACCTCCAGAAAGAGGTGTTGAAGTAGACAAAGCCAAAGTTGACACCATAGCTAATCTACCACCTCCAAGAACTGTCAAAGAAATCCAATCCTTTTTAGGACATGTTGGTTTCTATCGTTGGTTCATCAAAGATTTCAGCAAAATTGCAAGGCCCTTTTGTGCACTTTTGGCCAAGGAAGCCTCGTTCGATTTTAATGATGAATGCTCGAAGGCATTTGAGTAGTTGAAGTATGAACTTACCTCAACACCCATTATTCGTCCACTGGATTGGAATATTCCTTTTAAGATAATGTATGATGCGTCTGATTATGCTATAGGCGTTGTGTTGGGGCAGCGAATAGACAAATGTCCCCATGTGATCCATTATGCGAGTAAGATTCTCGATGGTGCACAACTCAATTATTCCACCACGGAAAAAAGGGTTGTTGGCAGTTGTTTTTGCCCTTGACAAATTTAGATCTTATCTCGTTGGATCCAAAGTGATTGTCTACACTGATCATGCAGCTTTAAAGTACCTTTTCTCTAAAAAGGATGTAAAACCACGTTTGATCCGATGGGTCTTGTTACTTCAAGAATTTGATCTTGAGATTCTAGACAAGAAAGGAACTGCAAACATGGTCGTTGACCACTTATCTCGGATGATTATTGAATTAGAGAAAGAACCGTTACCCATAAGAGAAACTTTCTTGGATGAGCAATTAATGATGATTGCTCATGTCCAGTCACAACCACCTTGTATGCTGACATTGTGAACTTTCTTGCTACAAGGAAAATTTTGAACATTAGTCTAGGCAAGATAAGTTCAAGTTTCTATCCATGGTCAAGTATTTTTCTTGGGATGATCCTTATCTTTTCAAATACTATCCAGGTCAAATTATTCGTAGATGCATCCCTGACTTGGACCAGAGAGAGGTCTTGGCATTTTGCCATGATCATGCATGTGGGGGCCATTTTAGTGTGAAGAAGACAGCTGCAAAAGTTTTTCAATGCGGTTTCTACTGGCCCACCATTTTGCGAGATGCCCATGTGTACTGTTAAGCTTGCACAAAATGTCAACAATTATGGCCTATATCTCGCAGACACGTGATGCCTTTGACTCCAATCTTGATTGTGGAGCACTTTGATGTGTGGGATATTGATTTCATGGGTCCGTTCCCAACTTCATATGGTTTCACCTACATACTTGCTGCGGTAGATTATGTCTCAAAATGGATTGAAGCCATAGCTTGTAGGACCAATGATCACAGGGTAGTTGTCAACTTATTAAAATAATACATATTTGCCCATTTTGGCACACCTCGTGCAATCATCAGTGATAAATGATACATTTAAAGCCCCTAATTTTATATTTGTTATGTCGTAATATCTAATAAAAATATCTATCTCATTATGTGTATTTTGTAGAAAATAAGCACTAATCTCAAATCATACTCAAAGTGGCACAATAAAGCTAAGTTCAACAACTAAAAAGCCCATTGAAAGTTCACACATGCATTGTTAAAGACTAAAGATCTTTAAGCCCAAGAAACCATGAAGTCACGCCCATAAAGTATCATCATCTACGAATCTCGAGGATATCAACTTGAAGATTTGGACATTCACATGAAAACTTCATAATAGCCAAAGAATCTCTACAAATTCCACTATCGATGCTCACTTTTACACTATACCTTATTTCACTTTTACACTCTTCCATATTTTTACTTCATCATTTTTACACTTCACCTTATTTCACTTCAACACTCTTCCTTATTTCACTCCAACACTCCACCTTCCACCCCATTATCTCTACACATAAGTCACACCCTTTTTCATCTATAAATACCCCACACATTAACACACTTGAAGGGGATTAAGAAATATTTTTGGAGGAGAGAAATTTGGAGTTAGAGATTGAGAGCTTTGGAGTTTATTGTCGTAAGTTTTTGTAGTTTTTCTTTATATTTATGTTTATCATCATGAGTGGCCTAAGGTCTATCATGTGTGGCTAAACTCACCTTAGGGTGTGGGAAAGCCCCATGGGAAGACGACCCCCACTTAGCTTGGTTGTTGTAATATCTCATATACTTCGATTCTTGTGAAATGTTAGCTTTGTTTAGTGACTTTGGTTTAATCTCATTTATGAAGATGTTAGAAGTGTTGTCTTTCATTAATATGGATACACACTTGCTTTTATTTTCATCATTAAAAAGTTTAAACTATAGTCTTCATTCCATATTGTTCTAACAAGCCCTCTATTTAATGATTAAAATCTTCTTTATCTAAAACTCACAAGCTACTTAACCTCTACTTTCATGGGTTTTGAGGTTATTGACTTGTAAGTCTAGCATGATGTTTGAATGTTAACATATGGGAGATTAGATCCTTAGTATTTCATTTCAATATGGATTCTTTGGATGCTTTATTACCATGCTCTTATGCTAGATTAGAATATCCATATGGCTTGATGTTTAAGTGCTCAAAATTATGTTTTCCACCCTAAGGTGAGATGAGAATCTAGCTTAGGTTGTGCTCATGAGTATGTTTGAATACCAACTAGAAGTGTGGTCTAATGGGTGCTATCAATCCATGGTGGTGATCTCTAAAACCCTAAGATTTCCTTTTTCAAGTTTCATTTTAGGCTAGATTTACATTTCTTCTTGTTCTTTAGAAACATCATTCAAAACCTTTTTTTTACTAGGTTAAAGATTTTAAGTTGATATTCAAAGGTTTTTCAAACTTTAGCCCTCCTTGTGGGATTCACCCATATTTGCCGTTATCTAACTCAATAGATAATTGTGCGTTTGCGGTATGATTTGAGATCGATCAGGGAAGGTGAAGAGGACCATGTTTGATGTCTTGGTGAGTAGCAGTAGCAGTGACAATGGGAGCACTACTTCGAGTATTCATTGGGAAGATTTCTCATTGTTTATTGATTTCAGTCAAGATGAACCAGATCTGTGGTGAGATTTCATTCCTTCAAACAGTGAAGAGGAAGTCAAGCCAAATCTAAGACCTCCCCATGTTCACTGTTGTGACATATTGTAAGTGTTTTTCCTCTATTTCAATATTTGTTGCATGTGTTCGTGTATTGTGTGAATGATGTTGTTTTTGTTAGGGTTTTATTTATTTGCACAAATGATGGGTCATCCACTGCTTGTTTGTGTAGGGTTTTCTTTCAGTGCAATGATGTTGTTGTTGTTGTTGTTATGAATCATTCAGCGAATGATGTTGTTGTTATGGTACTCATTCAATGCAATGATTAGGGATTTTGTTAGGGAACTCATCCAGTGCAATTGCTATGAATCATTGTTGTTGTTGTTAGGATACTCATTCGGTGCAATGGCTATGAATCATTGTTCTTGTTTGTTAGTGTACTCATTCAGTGCAATGGCTATGATTCATTTTTGTTGTTTGTTAGTGTCCTCATTCAATGCAATGGCTATGAATCATTGTTGTTGTTGCTAGGCTACTCATTCAGTGCAATGGCTATGAAGCATTGTTTGCATGTTTTCTATTGTATTCATTGATGAATGCGTGTCATTGCTAGGGGTGGGCACGGGATGGACCCATCCCGACCTCATCCCATCTCAAACGGGATCGGGACAGGACGGGATGAGCACGTACTAAATAATCCTCCAATAAAAATAACAAAAAGAGCTTTATCTCACATTACTCACACACCAATAATGTCAAATTTATACACATATAACTTACATCATAAATAATAATAGATATTAAAATAATAAATATTAAATTTTGTTTTAGGAAGGCAAATAAATATTAAACTTCATTTAGAATTAATGATTCATTTCATTTAGATTTCATATAGAATTTCATCTTACATTGATTTAATTTCAACACATCCTAAACTTTAATTTATAAGAGTATTTTGACTAAAATTAATAACAATAAATATTAAATAAATAAATTCGGGACGGGACGGGATAGGCGGGATTGAAAATCTCCATCCCGATCCCATCCCACTCTAGATCGGGACAAGATGAGATCGAGATGAGCTTGATCAATCCCAAAAAGACCCAAAAAAATCAGGACGGGACAGGATGAGATCAGGACGGGTTCAGGATCGCGAGATGGGATGCCTATCCCTAGTCATTGAAGTAATGGAAAATAGAAACAAGAGTTGAAGGTGCATAACTTAACAGTCCATTATGATGGGAAATGGAGTAGGGCGGCTGAGATCTCTGGTAAGTAGAAGGTGAGTTACTATAAGAATGAGAAATGTATTGATTTTGTAGAAGTTCACGAGGATTGTCTGAATTGGGACAAGCTTAACAAGAGTATCCTTTAAGGTGCAACCAACTAAGACAAGCATGTCTTGACACTTGGGGATACACATACATTTCTAGATAATGGGGTGAGGATGGACATAACCAATGATGCAGACATAATGTATTTCTTGAAGCATATGTAGACATTGATGGTTTGCATAAATTTGTTGATGTTAAAGTGGCAGTACAGGTTCATGAGAGCAACATACCTAGATCTAGTTTAATGAATCCTGAACCCATTTCAACCCCACCTGTTGTTGAAGTTGACCCTACTCCTGTCACACAACCCACCCCTCCGAGTACGATCTATTTGAGGCCTAAAGTGTGGGCCAAAAGGAGTTGGAACAGGAAAAAGAACCCTACCCCAAGGAAGAGTACACCAAATGATTGGTATTCCCCTAGGAAGTCTTCAAGAAGACTGAATGTACAAGATGACAGGTCTGATGTTGGTGAATGTCAAAGTACTTGTGGGAAAATAACAAGGGTGGGTCAGGCATAGGCCCAATATGAGAATATGAAAAAGTCAGTGAAAATCTAAGGTTGAAAAAGAGAAGTTTGATGAGTTGTCTGACAGCAAATTCAAGTAGCATTGCTACATATTTAAGAAATAATGATGACAATAGGTTCACAGGGTTGTGCTTGGCATTCTCTGCATCTATCCTTGGTTGAGAAAATGATTGTAGACCTTTCGTGGGGTTGGATGGGTGCTTTATGAATAGAAAATATGGGGGTTGTTTTCCTGTGACAGCCTTGGCAACAATGTTCTATTTCCACTAGCTATCTACATTTGCTAGTCTAAAGTCTACCAATAATCTTGGTTCAACTTCTTAAGCATCATTCAGATGCACTTGACTATGCATGTGGGGAAGCTGACTTTCATTTGTGATCAGCAAAAAGAGCTGATTGAGGCAGTGAAACAATTTTTTCTAGAATCAGACCATAGATTTTGCTTTAAGTTCATGTACAAGAACTTCAAACAGGTTGAATTTGGAGGAAAGTTCTTGATGAAGATTTGTTGGAAAGCTGCTACAACATACAAAAAGGTTGAGTATGTCTCCAATTTGAAAGAGTTGCAAAATACTAATCCAAGAGATCATCAGTGGCTAATTGAAAGGGATATGAAGACTTAGTGCAAGGCATATTTTGACAGTAGAATATGCTCAGAGCACATGACAAACAACTTCAGTGAAAGCTTCAACAACTAGATTATCAAGCTAAGGGAAGTGCCAATTTGCAAGTTCACAGATGAGTATCATATGCTTTTGATGAGGCTTTTGGATAGAATGGAAAAAAATAGTAGTTGGGACATAGATGGATTAGTACCTAGAGCTCAAACACTCATTGACAAGTACAAGGAGACGAAAACCAATTAAGCCAGTTTGGGTCTATTGATGGCTTCATCACAGTTATACATAATGAGATTAGTTCTAGGTGAAGAGTGAAAACATGTATCAGATATTGTGATTGTAAATGTGTGCATGGAGTTGTTTGTATAGCCAATCACAAACCCATATGGGCATAGTAAGTATCCTATGTAACTTAATGTTTCCTCCTTATATAATGTTTGTTCCCACACTTAAATGCATTTTATTTAGGTATTGTAATCTTTACCATTCACTGAAAGCATATGTGAAGACTTACTCAAGGGATATTGCCAAGATTGAAAATATGAGGGGGTGGACATAAGTAAGTAGCAATCTTAGATTGTTTGTCTATTTTTTTATTCATGTAGACTGTTTGCATATGTGATGATGGTTTTGATGTGGCAACCAACTTACTTGGTGTTCCCACCTCTGGTGAAAATAGTTCTTGGGAGACCAAGGGCTGAAAGAAGTACGTATGAGGATAAACGTGTTCAAGAAAAATAAGCAAGCAACTGCAAAAAGTGTAGTTTGGAAAGTCACAGCACTAAAACCTTTAAAATCCCTCATAGGGAGTAAACTGAAGGTTGTGAACAAACATCCATGGCACCACCCAGATTCAGAAGAGATAGGAACAACAAGAAAAGGGGTGCCAAATCATGTTCTGAAAATGGGAGAGGAAGATGTCAGCCTCTAAATGAAAGGGTCACAGTCCCTCCACAACAACCCAATCTTCGCCCGAAATGCCCACAACTCCAACCATGCACAACCTTCAGCCTTCAATGTTCCTAACTCGGTCCTTTGAACAAAAACAAATGCCCCCTCCAATAAGGCAACCAATGTTCCAGGCCAGTAAATAATGTTCTGGAAATGGAAGAGGAAGATGTCAGCCTCCAAATGAAAGAGCCACAGTCCCTCCACACCTGAAATGCCCAAAACTCCAACCATGAACAATCTTCAGCCTTCAATGTTCCCAACTCAGTCCTTTGCACAAGAAGTAAGGCCCCCTCCAATAAGGGCACCAATGTTCCAGGCCAGTAGGGGAAGACAAGGCTCTTGGAACAATCAACCTATGGGGCCAAGAGGACCAACTACTTATTTTTTGAAGACAATACTTTATGGTGATACGATTATAGTGGGGAACTTACCAATTTTTGTTTGTTTGTTTATGGTGATGTAAGTATTGATGATATTGTTGGTGACTGTTTATGGTGATACTGTCGATGACTGTTTATGTCAGACATCAAATGAAATGCATTTGATGATATTTTGCAAATATTGAAGGGCATGTCAGATTTGAATTTGCATGTCAGACTTCTTTGAATATTGTTTACATCAATCAAACTTCTTTAGACTTTTATTGACATGTCAGACTTCTATTGAATGACATATTGTCATGGTTTCATCCATTGTTTAGATCCAGTGTCAGACTTATATTGAGTGGCATATTGTTACAACACTGATATTGAACTTTATGTTCATTCACTTTTTATTTTGACTAGATAGAAATGTTTTACAAAGATCTTCAAATGTCATAGTCATTTGGACAGTTATTGTTACATTTGGGTGTTGGACTTCAAAAGTTTGCAGACTCTATTGCAATCCTTTTTGAGACACTCATAATACAAATAAAGGCAATTTTCACTTGTATGATTGTACTAATGACAGTGCTCACAAAAAACCTGCCAGAAAACACAAATTTTAATTACTTTGTACCCTCTTATAATAAATAATGGCAGTAACTTAACCCCCTATAATAAATTTGAATGTAAGAATGCCTCTCTGGTTTAAAAAACCCATGCGAGAGGTTGAAGATGACCTGTAAATCTTAACAAATGTCAACATAAACGTCAAAATGAAATGAAAAACACTGACTTACCTTCATTATGGTGTTGTGAACTGAGATCTATGATAAAATAACTTAGATCTGTTGTTTGTGTACTAAAACCCTAAGTTCAAAACTTGGGTTTGATTTACAGTGTAAAAAAAAGTTGAGGAACTCCATTTTCATGGACTCAAATAGCTTTCAACAGCTATTTCGTCTTCCCCAACGAAGTGAAAGTCTTCCCCAATGAGTATTCACCTTTGAATCTCATCCCTTGGATCATGAATTTGGGTTTGTATCAACTTTAAATGTCAACCATCAGTTCATTGAATGACATTTTTGTCCTTAAAATATGACAAATTTGAAATAAGCTCGTGCCCTCGCGGTCATTGGCTGTTGACTGCTAGTCAAGGGGGTAATTGAAATACTGAATAATGATGAGGGTACTTAGCAATTGGCTATTTATAATAGGGAGCAAATAGCAATTGGCCCTATTTTTAAATTAAAAAATTGGAGCTTTTTTAGTTTGACCATCATTAGTTATGTCCAATTGAGTTTAACCCTCATTTTAAATTTATTGAGTTTAATATTCATCTTCTACCATATCTGATAAGTCAACTACATTGATTGATCAATATTTAATGAGTGGTTACTCGCATTAAACATGTGCCAATGAAACAAAATTTACCAATATGCATCCAAAGGCTTAGATTTTTTATGTTAATCTGGAGGTCATCCTACGACTGAATGTAAAAAAAAAACTATTTCTTCTTATCCTTCTTCCTTTTCCCACAAAGCACTACAATCCATGCTCCTCAATGCTCTCTTCTTCCACCAACATTTGTTACCTTATCAAATCCACCTACCTTCCTCAATGTTTCTCGTCCCACCAACACAACCCATGGGCTTTCTTATTCTTTTGTTTTATCTCTACCAAGAGAAGGAAATTGGGGTTTTCATCATACTTTCCAAAATCCTCTTATATATTTTGCAATGCTCTCCTGATCAAATCTATTGTTTCTCCCTGCTCGTATCTGTTGTAACTAGAAGTTTTGTTGTTATCTATTATGAATTGAAGTTCTTTTCTCCCAAGCTTTCACTTCATTTGTTCTTTTATTAACTAGGCCTTAATTGTTGTTTGCACGTCTAATTGATTGGAGAAGAAACATAGAGAATGATGGAAATGGGAAGGATGTGGCTGTGCGCTACAATTTGTTTGCATAATATCTTATTGATTCTAATTTAATATTGTTGTCTGGTAAGTATGTGTCCATTACATACACACAGGAAGGATGTGGAATATGAGGGAGGTGAGTGTAATGGAGATGGATATAGAGAGATTAGGGAAGAGGTAAGTGAGTATTTTTTATTGTGGTGGGAAGAGAGAAAGCAGTGACGAGGAGAACGGGATGGATCTGGGATGGAGGTTTTGCAGGAAAATGAAGCAACGGAGAAGATGAGTAAGATTTTTAGGGTTTTTTTGTCCTTTAATTGGGTTTAGGAGGATGATATCGTGATTAACATAAAAATTTAAGCCATTAGATGCATTTTGGTGAATTTTGTTGAGTTTGCCCGTGCAAGAAACATGCATTCAAAGTGAGTAATAGTTATTAAATCAATATTAAACAATCAACATGAAACATGTTAGAAAATGATGGTTAGACTCAGTTAAAATTTGAAATAAAAGCTAAAATCAGTTTGATAAATCAACGAGAGTCAAACTAAAAAAAACCCTAAAATTTTTTAAAAATTCCTCAAATGAAATAGACTCAATCCAACTGCATTGAGATCGTAAGTTACTTCTCAAGAAAAAACTTATGACCATGATGTTGTCAATTAAAAAACCTAAAAAAATCAAACAAAATATTTATTTGTCTCTAACCCCAATCACTCGCATCTTCTCCAAACTCTCATTACTCCTCAAACAAGCACATGCAAAACATTAACCGATTTCCCTAAAGGATGTGCAACTTTACATACTTTCCTTCCTAACCTCAGGTACGATTTCATTTTTCTACTTTATTTTAGTTTTATTTAAATGTAACGATTAAGCCTAATTAATCTATGTCTTTGAAAGTTATTTTGTAAAATAATAGTATTAATAATGTGTCAACATGTATATAGATAATAAATGAGATTTAGTGTAAATAAAGTTTGAGAATATCAGGTGTTAGTTAATTATTTTTGGGGAGCCAATATGCATAAACCCTATTTATAGTGGGTTTAAAGCACTTCTCGTTGGTTGAGTTTAATAGTGGCAACACCATTGATTGAAACATAAAAGATGAGAAAGTTTTTTTTTCCTTTTTTGTTCCCTATAGTACAATAAAAAAAAAAACAAACAAAGGAAACAAAAAGAAGAACTCTGAATTTTTCATTCTCTTTTATATTTCTGTGTAGATTCATCTATAGTTTAGCGTTAGATTTTAATATGTAAATAAGTATGAGAACTTATGAAAAGGTTTTATTGTATTATTCGCATAAATTTGTTGGGTTAAAGAGAAAACTCAAAACCAAGTTTTTGTTTAATCTCGTAATACAAGACAGTTTTGTGCAGTCTTAGGTTATTCAGTGGATCGAGACCTTTCAGTGTTCCAAATACTTTCAATTTAAATCCGCAAGTTCACAACATATGTATGAGAAATATAACAATGTTTTGGAGTCCATCGACGGTTAGATTTCCCTCATGGTAGGGAAAACTATCACAGGTCAAATTATAGAAACCCTAAATTTTTTGGAAAGTTTGTTTCATAGTGTTCTTTGACTTATGAGTGAATGCAATTAAAATTTATATTATCCCCACTTATTATTTGTATTGTATATGACATAAAATTTATAAGAGAACTTAGTAAGTATTTCCCACTCTTTATATTACTTTTATTCTAAGTATTTATTGCGAGTAATATGTATAAATTATGAATTACAGAAAAATTATTTGGTATATACTTGGTATTAAATTTAGAATTTTTATTGTATACATGTGGATTGAATAATACGATATGTTTGGAACTAAAAGATTATTCTGAGGGAATTTTGTGAATTTTCTCTCTTGATATTTTATTATGATAAGTAAATTATATTTTTAAAGTTGTTAGATATTAGTGAAAGTAAGTATTTCTTACTATTTATAGTACCTTTTGTTTTAGGTCTATATTTGCCAATAAAAATCACATTTAATCACGTTTGAGGAATTATAGTATTATGTTTAATAAATGACTATTACTGAAATTTTTATACATGTGGAGTGAACAATATGTTTGGAGCTAAACTATTGGAGTATTTGTTTTGTGAAAATTAGGTGAATATATTATATGAATATAGTATTAAATATATTTTTACTAAAATTAGATGTATACATGATAAATTGTGATCACCTTTTTAAATGTAGATTTTGCTACGTGTTCACTTCAAAAGTTGTTGTTAATTACGTTAGAATTAATTTGTGAGGATTCATCCTTTGATGAGATCACTTTGGGTATCTGTATTGTTATTTGCAATATGATATTATGACTTGAATTAAGTAGTTAGTATGTGATTTGACTTTAAACTTGAATTTAATTGTTACTCAAATTGACTTGCTAAGGAGTATGAATCTTTATATTCAATGGGTTTGATTTCTACTTTGTTATAGAAATTTGTTTATGAAAATGCTATTTTTCTCCAAAAGTATGAGTGGATATTGTGGTGGATTTATTTCTAATTGACAATGTGTTTCCATATAAGTACTTTGTGATTTAGTTAATTTTTATGTTTTTTCCCACAATTGCGAAAAAGAACTGATGATACACCAAACCGTCCATTAATCCGTGTCGTACACATGTCATGATGATCTTGTCAACAGAGTAAAGCAGGCCTGATTGCCCACCCAATCTGGAAAAACTCATACCACACGAAGCCCACCGAGGCAAGGTCCAAGAGGTTGAATCCAAACAACAACGCTCTAATTAGCCCATACATCACATGGTCAAGTCCAATATCCGTAAGACCTAATAAGGCAAGTATCTGGGGGATCGACCAAAGACGGGCATGCCAGCAATACATTGATTTCGACTAGGAAACAAATACCAGAATATAAGTCATGCATGGAACCTTCCCTGCATGGACAAAACTCTAAAAGGAAAGAATCTCCTGCAGATCAAGGAGCACAAGTTGTATAGGGAAACTTTCCTACATGAACGACTCCTAACAAGGAAAAGATCTCTAACAAGATATATTTTTCTAAACTACGCCACCAAAGGCTTAGTTGAACAAGGACTATCGCATGATAAAGAGGACACAGGGTTTATGAACAAAGGTACGCTACAGAACCCAATTTACAACATTACACATTTCTTAAGCCTTGTCTGACTTAAGCATCGAAGTGCCAAAGGCTGCCACAACGACGGTCTTTGGCTCACACGTGTTCCCTGTGTAGGTCAAGGTCAAGGAGTACATGAACTGACAACATCAATTTGGTGTCGTCCGTGGGGAACAACAAAGTTCCTAAGAAAACAGTGATATCACCCTTTCTTACAGTCCAAAAAGATGGTGACCACGAGATTTCACAATAATGGAGACATCGCTGAGCCCTCGAACTCTCGAACAGTGGAGTGCCGCCAGTTCCGGTGGCACCGACACCGCGGGGGGTACAACCTCGGACCCTCGCACCAACAACAACCATGATGGGCCCTAGGGTGAATGTATTGTCAACCCAAGTGCAGCAAATCCTACGAGCGGTGGTGATACTCACTTAGTGGAACCCTCCACTAGCCGAAAGAGACAGGGAGTCGCGAAGAGCCCCATCCCCAGAAGAAACCAGAAAACACATTCAGGAGAGCCACTTTGCCCCTCTCGGCTCTCTGTGGACCATGGGCGGAGGAACGGCCAACAGAGACCCGACATCTAGGGTTGACAAATCCAGATGTGCTATACAACCTCACCGTCCCCCCGTTCATGGATCACATCATGAACGAGCCATTGTCGAAGAAGTCAACCCACCAAATTTGGAGTTTTATGACGGGAAAACGGACCTACGACCACTTACGCCATTACCAACACGTAATGGCGCTCAAAGAACAATATGAAACAGTAATGTACAAGTCATTTTCCACCAGCCTGAAGAAGTCGGCGTTGACCTGGTTCCACAGTGTTCTTTTGAGGTTCATTGACTCATTCCAGACGCTGGCCAAAACGTTTCTTACCCGCTTTGTTTGCAGCCAATAA
Organism: Berberis thunbergii; assembly: GCA_003290165.1. Classification (NCBI taxonomy): domain Eukaryota; kingdom Viridiplantae; phylum Streptophyta; class Magnoliopsida; order Ranunculales; family Berberidaceae; genus Berberis; species Berberis thunbergii. Next base: position 29,833 of record QNQO01005305.1, read on the forward strand.
ATCAGGAAAGACCCGCATTACCTGCTCACCCTCAAACAGGAGTTGAATGAGACACTAAGGGAGTACGTCACACACTTCAATGATGAGTTAACTCTCATCAAGGGTTCCAGCGATGAAACCTTAGTTACAACCTTCACCTCGGGTCTAAAGAGAGGTCAGTTCTGCAACTTCCTCACTCTGGAGCTTCCTTCTGACATGTAGACTTGCTGAAAAGCGCCCAAAAATACATCACCATTGATGAGATTTTGGCTACCAAAAAGGAAGCAGAAGCCGAAAAAGAAACCTTCCCGTCCCAGAGACAGGAAAAAGGCAAATAAGCAAGAATACGATGATGAAAATAATAAGAGTTGGATGATAGCAAGCGGATTCCGGTCGCACGAGGCAAGATAAGGCCTTTTGCTACGTCAACTCCAAACCCTTCACCCCCATCAACTCCAGCATGTCTTATATCCTCAATGTCATTAAGAATTGGGGAGAAGTGAAGTGGCCCACCAAACTCCGAGGAGATTTCTTGCAACGAAACAATGGAAAATACTGTTTATTTCGCAAGGGCAGCGGCCAAGATACTGAAGACTACAAGAATCTTAGATATGAGATTGAGCACTGGATCAAGTGGAAGAAACTCAAGAAATTCCTGAGCCTAGACGTGAAACAAGACTGGGCGAAGAAAAGAGAACAAATCGTCAAAAAAATTGAAGACAAGACGGTGAACATTGTATATGTTCTGCAAGGAGTGTGCTCGAAAACTGAATAGTCCAACATGTCAAGAAAAGAGGACGCTCCGCGAGATGCAAGCCTGGTTCACCTACAAGGACCAACAGGTGTAGCAGGCTCGTGTACAAAACCCGATCCTGTCGCTGACTTTCACGGATGGGGACCTTCAGGGCGTTCAGTCTATGCATAATGATGCCCTAGTTATTTCAGTCTTCATAGCAAAGTGGGAAGTAAAAAGATCCTTGGTTGACACCGGGAGTTCCTTAAATGTTCTATTCCTCAATGCGTTTCGCAACATGTAGCTAAAGGAAGAGAACCTAATGCCCGATAGTCACCCCATGGTCAAGTTCAACAGGGAGAAATGATTTCTATTGGGAAGATCAAACGAACTATAATGGCAGAAAAACCACAAATTCAGAAGGTCCACTTCCAGGAGTTGATAGTGGTTGATGCCCCATCCACCTACAACATCATTTTGGGAAGACTTAGCCCTACCAGATGGAGGCGGTAGTTTCTACTTTGCACCAATTTATCAAGTACCCCACCAATCAGGCAGTAGGCACCATATGAGTAGACCAGCCAGTAGCCAAAGACTGCCAATACACAACACTGAAGCGGCTTGATAACTATCAATTACAATCCGGGCTCACGACTCAGACATCTCAGAAACTGAGTCCATAAATGGAAGTAGAGTCTTCCCACTCAGATGATGAGACTTCGGTTAGTCTGAGGGGAAGACCCAACGTCGGTTAGCCAGAGAAAGAATCTATCATGATCTACCTCGACAGGCTCGACAATAAAATAGTCGTCCAAATAGGTTATTGTTTGAGCTAAGAACTAGCAGAGCGGCTGAAAAAGCTATTGTGGCATAATCAGGTCGTCTTCGCTTGGTGGGAATTGACCCCTCCGTAATCACTCATCGATTGGAAGTTGACTCCGTACGAAAAATCGCCAGGCATAAAAAAAAGACCAATGGCCCCCGAACAAAACCAAATTATAAACGAAGAAGAACAAAGGTTACTCAACGCGAACATGATCAAAGAGGAACGATACCCAGAGTGGTTGGCGAATACCATCTTAATAAAAAAAGGTAAGTGGAAAGTCTGCATAGATTACAAATACTTGAACAAGGCAGTCCGAAAGGCATATTTTCACTTCCCCACATTGATCAAATCGTGGATGCCACATCCGGACAAAAGCTTATGAATTTCATGGACATTATTCCGTGTATTACTAGATATAGATGCACCCCGCAGACGAAGAAAAGACATACTTCATACCTGAAAGAGGGATATACTGTTATGGGGTGATGTTGTTCGGCCTAAAGAACGTAGGAGCGACATATCAATGACTGGTGAACCGGATGTTCAAGGAACAAGACAGTAGGAACATGGAGGTCTACATAGACGACATGGTGGGCAAAAGCCTCCGCAGTCCAAATCACATCGCTGACCTTTCTGAAACATTCAATCAATTATGCAAGTATCAAATGAAGCTCAACCCGCAAAAATGCACATTTGGAGTTGCGTTAGGCAAATTCCTAGATTACACAGTAAACCAAAGTGGGATAAAAGCCAATCCATAGTAGATTCATGCTCTTCTCGATATGAAGTCCCTGACCACCATCAGAGAAGTTCAGAGCCTGATTGGGAGGGTGGCAACACTCAACAGGTTTATTTCCAAATTATCTGACAAATGCCTCCATTTTTTTTATAACTTTGAGAGGAAGCAAAGGCTTCAGATGGGATGAAAAGTGTGAGCCTTCCAGAGTCTAAAAGCATACATGGAAAACACAAAGCTACTTTCGAAGCCGGTGCCAAGAGAGACACTTTACTTATATCTATCTGTCTCAAAGCACGTCATCAATTCATCTCTTGTGTGGAATGATAAATGAGTACAAAGACCAGTGTACTACGCTAGTAAAACCTTCATAGAAGCGAAGACAAACTACCCGGACCTAGAAAATATAGCTCTGGTGCTGGTTGTTTCCTCCAGGAAACTACAACCCTACTTTCAGGCCCACTCTATAACAGTCCTAATCAACCATCCACTTCGCACAGTGCTGCACAAGCTTGAATTATTAGGCAGGAATGTTAAATGGTCAGTTGAACTAGGGTAGTTTGATATCAACTATAGTCCAAAAACAACCATCAAAGCTCAAACGTTGGCAGACTTCATCGCCGAATTTACTGGCGGTGGGGAACAAGCGTCAGACGGCCAATAGTAGAAGTCAGACGACCAAGGATGGATCCTACGCTATGACGGGTCATCCATAGTAAATGAAAGCAAAGCTAGAATCACTCTTTGCTCTCCAGGTAGGTTCACCTTGGAAAAGGCTGTAAGGTTCGGCTTCTCCGCCTCAAACAATGAAGCAGAATACAAGGCCCTCTTGTTCGGCCATAAGCTCGCCAAGGGGATAGGGATAGATGAGCGAACTGCGTACAGTGACTCATGCCTAGTAGTCAACTAAGTCAAAGCGGAGTTTAGCAGCAAAGATCCCAAGATGATGGCTTACCGCGAGAAGGTAATCAACACCATTAGCGGATTCAAAAGGTTGGAACTCCTATAGTGTCCCTGAGATAACAATGAAAAAGCTGACCACTGGCCAAGAAGGCCTCTACGGCTGAGATTTCGACGGGCTCATCGAATTCCAAGAACAATCAAGTCTAGAAGAAGAAAAAGAATCCAACGACGTCCGACATAGAAACAAGCTGGATGAATCCCATCATTGATTACATCAAGACCGGAGTCCTCCCAGCTGAGAAGACAGAAACCAAAAAATTGAAAAACAAAGTAGCACAGTTTACCCTCATAAATAAAAAGATATATAGAAGATTAGCCACGAGACCCCTACTCAGATGCCTAACCCCCGCAGAGGCGAACCATGTTCTTAAAGAGATTCATGATGGCATCTATGAGAACCACCCAAGAGGGAGAACTCTGGCCACAAAGCTCTAACCATAGGGTACTATTGGCTAAAGATGCAGCAAGACGCCAAATACACAGTTTGAAAATGCGACAAATGTCAGAGGTTTGCGCCCTACATACACATGCTCGCTCAGCCATTGACTCCAATGACTAGCTCATGGTAGTTCGCGCAATGAAGAATGGATATCATCGGGTCGCTCCCCGTTTTAGCCAACAAGAAGTTCCTCCTTGTAGCACTTGATTACTTCACCAAATGGGTTGAGGTCGAGCCCCTATCCAAGATACGCCAAAATCAAATTGAGAAATTCATATGGGCCTCCATCGTATGAAGATTTGACATTCCAAGGATACTATTCAGTGATAATGGAACCCAATTTCGAAGGCAAAATGTTGAAAAGCTATGTGAGGATCTGGACATCAAACACCACTTTTCCTCGCCAAGGCACCCACAAGCTAACGACCAAACGAAAGTTACCAACGGGATGATCTTGGAAGTGCTAAAAAAAACTTGACGTGGCCAAGGGAAAATGGGTTTCGGCATTACTGGGAATCTTCTAGGCATATCGGATCACCAAAAAAACCCCGACTAGGGAAACACCTTTTTCCTAGCTTTGTGTACCGTTTTTGGCCTCATCGAGGAAAGGAGATATCATGTTTCTCCCAAGATAGTTGTCTACCAACAAAGAATGGCTCAGTACTACAACAAGAAAGTCAAACTACAAGAGTTCAATGTGGGAGACTGGGTACTCAGGAAAACTCAGCAAAACTCAGCAAAACACTAAAGAACCAGGCGTAGGCAAGCTAAACCCGAATTGGGAAGGACCCTACAAAGTGACCAAGGTCAACAGGTCAGGAACATATTGGTTGGAAAATATGAACGGTGAAAGCCTTAAGCGGCCCTGAAATGTAGAACACCTTAAAAAATGTTATCAATAAAGGGTATTTGCTTTTACTAAAATTCCACCGCTGTTCATTAAATCTAGCTGGATATCCGATCAATCTATTACTATCTAACTTTCATATCGGATCCGTTGAACTGGTCACCATACTGGACCACTCAGTGAGTCAGGACTCCCATGTCAAACTATCAAACCTGACCAAAGCTTAGTCAGTCCTGCTGATGACGATAGCTTTTGGTCCGCTCTAACGCGCTCCATCGAGCGTGGATGACAATGGCTTAGAAAGTGAGAGTTTAGTCAGAGCTCATCGAGTCTGATCATGATGGCTTACCAAGGATCATTGTCCTACCATAGATAATGATGGTCGAACCTGACCAAAGCTTAGTCAATTTTGGCTGATGACGATAACTTCTAGTCCACTCTAACGCTTAGTTCGTCGAGCGCAGATGGCAATGCCTTAAAAAGTGGCAGTCTAGTCAGAGCTCATCGAACCTGGTCACAACGGCTTGCAGGGATCATTGTCCTACCATAGACAACGATTGTCGAACCCGACCAAAGTTTAGTCAGTGACTACTGATGATGATGATTTCTGGTCCGCTATAACGCCTAGTTCATCAAGAGTAGATGACGATGGTTTAGAAAGTGGGAGTTTAGTCAGAGCTCATGTAGCCTGATCAAAATGGCTTGCCAGGGATCATTGTCCAACTACAAACAATATTTGCCGAACCTGACCAAAGCTTAGTCAGTTTCGACTGATGATAACTTCTGGTCCGCTCTAACGCCTAGTCCGTCAAATGTGGATGATGGTGGCTTAGAAAGTGGGAGTCTAGTCAGAGCTCATGAAGCCTGATCATGATGACTTGCCAGGGATCATTGTCCTACCATAGACAATGGTAGCCAAACCTGACCATAACTTAGTCAGTTCTGATTGATGATGATAACTTCTAGTTTGACCTACAGCCTAGTCCGCCAAGAAGCTGATTAAGATGTTATAAGAAATCTGACGTGCAATAACTCCAAAATTTCCTATGAGAATTACACGTCTAGATACCAATGCAACGACATGGAAATTCAGAAAAGACTCAGCAGCTAAGCTCTGGAAAGTACAAGTATGAAATACTACTTAACAAACTTTCTTTCAGTCATAATTTAAGGATTACAACTATTGTGGAGGATCTGCTTCAGAGGCCGAAGGGCCAAATATATTAGAAGGGATTACAAGTGATAAGTCAACGTCGTCAAAGGCTTGTCCCGAATTGCCAGTTGATGACACTAGATCGAAAGCTTATTCCTCGCCAATCTTCCAATAAACAACTTTTTGAAGTGACCAAAGTCAAATTCAAGGTCAGGGTGCTCTTCGATCAGCTCTAGCAGATCCAACCTACTCTGGACAATCTCTGCAAAGTCCAGAGTTGCCTGGCGCTTTTGTTTGTGAGCTTCGAACTCCGCCAAGCTCTTTTCTGCCTCCTTCAACCTATCCGCAAGCACGACCACTTGAGACTGCTCCTCTGCTAGTTGTTATTTTAGCGGATTCAGCTCATCATGCACGGACGCAGCTCGATCATCCACTTAATAGACACAACGAAGTCCGCTAGCAATGTTAGATTCAAGCTTCCAATGTAAGGCAACCCATTAAGACTCAACTCGCTCCCTTTATTCAGCTCGGGTTTGCAGATCAGCCTGCGCTTTACCTGCCGCCTCTTTCATGCGCTTCAACTTCTCCCGAGTGCGCCCCAACTCCGCTTCAGCGGATACCAAGCCAGTCTTGAAAGAATTCAATTCAGTCTTGGAGGCTTCCAGTTTGGCCAATGACTCCGTCCCAGCACCAGACTCTTTTAGCTGCTTGTTTAAAGAATATATCCGATAAAGTGCCTCAGAATACGACTTCTTCAATTTATCAAAATCCTTCTCCAAGGCATGCACTCTAGTGCTGGCGTTGGGGTGCAACTCACTCCAATCTAAGTATTTGTTCGCTCCGCTCTTGGAACTCATCACTATCCCCAGAGGACCCTTCGATGATTACCGTTCCGCAGCCGAAGCCTTCTTAAATGGAGACTCAGCCCGATGCCTAGCATCAAGATTTGAGGGTGAGAGAGAGGAAGGAGATCCACTCCCTAGAGCGACCGCTTCGATAGAACTGGGAAGGGGAGCATCAGTAACTTCAGTGGCATGATCCATATCCGAGGGTTGAGCAGGTTGCGAAGTTTCAAAGCCACCAGTTCCTGCCAGCTTCGAATCATCCCCCTCTAGATCAACATTGGGAGCAGAAGATTCGGGCAAAACACCTTGCTATTCCATAACCATCTCCTGAGCGAAATGAGCATATCCAGGCTCTGTGATGGTCACCTCTTCCTAAGAATTAGCATATGAGAAGGAAGTGGCCTTGAGATTAGCCCGCTTCCGCTTGAGTAATGGGTGGCAAGACCGCCTTTCCAACTCAACCCACCTTGTCGGACTAGGCATATTAGTTTTCTCTTCTTTGAATGACGATTGCCGACTTCCTTGGTTGACGTTTTGAACAAAATAGGAGCTTCATGAAAATTCTCGAACAACCCACAATGCACGATGTTGTTTGGAACCATGACATCTTCGATGGTCATAAAAGAGATATCATTGAAATTTTCATTATCAACTCCTCCTCAGAGAGAACTGGAGCCATAAATGTTTCTGTGGGAAAATAAAACAACAATTCAGTGCAACTTCCACAATGATCAGACACAAAAAGGAAGATGAACATTATTCTTATTGCAATTAAATTTGAAGTATCTGACAAGCGGATGCCCCTCCAACTTAAAATACAGAGAGTCCGAAGAAGCATGAAAATAATACTTCTGCCAGGACTTGAAATCATTCGAAAGGGGACCCAAACAATCTGGCTTGCTCAATTGGCACGCCGCGTGAGCATTCAGCCAAGGAGAAGTCAACAGATGGACCATTGACAGAGTCAATTGAAGGTCAATATCCTTTAGCGATCAAGGTCCTAAACCCGTTTGATACCATCTGAGCGGGAGGAATGTAAAGATATGCCAAAACTGGAAAGCGGAGTCCAGGTTGAAACATGCCTTTATGCAAGGCAATAAACCCTTGCGAAGGCATTAACGGGGTTCGATCAGTGCCAAAGGGGGTAAGTTCCAGGTATCTTGGAATCCGATATTGATCCCAGAGTTTAACCAGACCGGATTCATTGACCAACCTGTCCCAAAAAAACTCGTGGCAAGCGTAGGACATCTCTTGTTTGGGAGTAAGTTCAACAACTTTGTCTGCCATGGAAGAGAGTATGAAATTTTGAGTACACTTGAGAAATTAGAAGCAAGAAAGAGTTTCAGAAAGACTACAAAAGTAAAGAAACTCTCTTCTGTAGAAATGGCAACTTATATAGAGCCAGTAATTTTCACCTTTTTTTAGCAGTCGCACGCCCAATTAAAGACGTGCACCGCTTGAGGAGATGATTCAGACTCAATCATCATGATTGACCAGTTTCTTCGTGGCATGACGTCATGGATCGACGAGCTGGCCCACTAACTCGAGGGGAGTATCTGGTGACACACAAAATCGCCTATTAATCTGTGTCGTACACGTGTCATGATGATCTCGTCAACAGAGCAAAGTTGGCCTGATTGCCTGCCCAATCTAGCAAACCCCAGGCCACATGAAGCCCACCGAGGCAGGGTCTAGGAGGTTGGACCTAAACATCAACGCCCTAATAAGCCAGTCACATGGTACAGTCCAATACCCATAATACCTAATAAGGCAAGTATCTGGGGGGTCGACGTATGATGGGCAGGCCAATAATACATTGATTCCAATTAGAAAACAAATATCGGAGTATAAGGTTGTGCACGAAAACTCCCATGCATGAACAACACTCCAAAAGGGAAGAATCTCCTATAAATTTAGGAACACAAGTCATGTAGGGAAACTCTCCTACATGGATGACTCCTAACAACCAAAGGATCTCCAACAAGATATATTTCCCAAAACTATGCCACCAAAGACCTAGCCAAACAAGAACAATCATTGTATGATAAATATGACGCTGGGTTGATGAACAAAGGTACACTATAAAACCCAATTTATAACATTACACATTTCTCAAGCCTCGTCTAACTTAAGCATCGGAGTGCCATCAACCACGACAAAGGTGATTTTTGGCTCACATGTGTTTCCTGTGCAGGTCAAGGTCAAGGAGAACATGTATCAACAACATCAAGAACAAAAAAAAAGAATGAAAAGTGTGATTTTAGTATACAGACTTGTTTGTATATTTGGTATATGATTTTAGTATGCAGTACTTTGCGTACATTGTTCTATGTGAGTTCGAATTATGTGTGATGATATACTTGCTATAGGTCAAACTTCGGGTGAGATGACATGACCCTCGATGTGGCACCTCACTTGGGATATACACGCTCTGAGTGGCTTCAAAGGCAAGAGAGACACATTTGGGTGAATTGTGTTCGGCACTGGAGGAGAGTGCGATTGTGAAAAAGAAGCGAAGTTTTTATCCAATAACGAAAACATAAATTTTACACTAATATGAAACATGCATTATTTATTCTGTTAGTATAATGCAAGATTGCCTTAAGGGAAGAACTAAATGTCCATTCAATCATTGAATGAGAACTACATGTCTTCCTTGAGGTGAAATGTGTATTTGTTGATATTTCAATAATGATATATTATGACTATGATTTGTATTTTGTTGAAAGTAAATTGCTCACACCATTATTGAAATACTGACTAAAATTATATTTATAATAAATATTGATAAATTTATAAATTTCATCCATTTATTTCTAACCATTTCGTGCAAGATGGGAAGTCTACTAGCGTTTCTGCAGCTTAGACTTGTCATGGTCAACCTCACAACGTAAGCATAGGTAAAATACATTTTTACTTTAAGTATGATAGAACTTATTAGAGGGACATGTTTACCTCGTTTAGTAACTACATGTCTTTGAATTGTTGTCTTTTTGTATATATAGTTTTTGTAACTTATTTTATTTACAAGAGATGAAAATACTCATACCACCTACATCTAGGGGTGGGCATCCCATCCCGCGATCCCGATCCCGTCCCATCCCGTCCCAATTTTTCCGTGTCTTAATAGGATTGAATAATTCCATCCCGATCCCGTCCCCGATCTAGAATGGGATGGGATGAGATGAAGATTTTCAATCCTGCCAATCCCGTTCCGTCCCAATCTAATTGTTTAATATTTATTATTAATATTTTTATTTTAGGATTGCAATATTTGGATGCCCATATAAATTCACTGATGTATATAACATTTTAGCATCTCAATTTGTCTCTCACATACACCTCTATTTGCTTATCTATTCTTCTATTGTACGCTGTAGATGGTTAGAAGATGGTTACAACATGTAAAGAATCTGTATTGTAAATGTATCTAGTTGTAATAATTAAGGTCGATTTTTGGTTCATTAAGAAAAGGTGGGCGCAGTAAACACATTCCCTTTGGTGAAGTTACTTGTTAGTTAGTACATAATATGTAGGGAAGATCTGCATAACTTAATTTGTTGACAGAAAGAAAAGAGAGCACAAAGTTGTCCAAACGCAGCACCTTTGTGCATATGTTCAGTTGTGTTCTCTTCCATGTCTAATCCTTCCATCTGACATACACACAAATATATATATATATATATATATATATGTATGTATGTATGTATGTATAGAATAACCACTTAATTTAAGTTATTAAAGAAAGAATGATTCTACCATACTTGTGTTTCATAGCTATTTTATATATTAAGATCAGTCATGATGATGATTGATCATAAGTTGTTTTTCCTCATCAATGTTGACAAAAAAACATTGGTTTCTCTCATCAACAAATAGAACACGTTGATCTCGTCCCGTCCCAATCCCGAATGAACGGGATGGGATAGGGATGGGTCAATCTCGTCCTATCCCGTCCCGTGCCCACCCCTACCTGCATCGCTGACCTAATTAAGTTTATGCTTCTTTGGTACTTTCTTATTGGAACGTAGCCACTTAGTTTTTCTCCGTTGGAGTCTTTGGGGTAGTATTGGAGTTTTCTTTGGTGGCGATTATCATTGAAAATTTTCATGGTTAAGCAATTTTTGTTTACTTCAAATTTATAATAAACATTATATTTGTTGTATTTGAACTTTATTATTTTCCTTGTTGGTTTTAAAAAATGTTCAAATTTCTCAAAAAATCAGGGTAAGACACCCATCTGAAATAGCCTTTCCTTTTCATGCACTTCGAAGCGTTTTGAGTCTCTTTGTCAAAGCGATATCAAGCTCTAATATTCAAAGACCCAAATGTGGCAATGGGAAAATCCAATTCAGGTTGCTCTACAAAACTTTGATTCGATAGGAGAACTTGATTAGGCTCTGGCGGTGATGTGCACAGAAGAAGTCTGTTGCAAGACGACTCCGCCTTTTATTTTTCTTCAAATGAGGTTCGTCTTTCGGTACTTTTTTTATGCGATTTGTGAAAATTCTACCCACTTCTATCGATTATACACACCCGTAGAGCATGTTCACACACTAGTAAGGTTAAAAACAAATGAATTTTTTTCTACTTAAAGATACAATTGTAAACAAACATGTTACAAAATGCACATATCTCTTACAACCACTTACAATAGCATCTCTTTCCGGTATGCCAACTTTATTTGGAATGGGTAAAGTATTTTATACTTAACCAAATTCATACACTACTCATAGTAGGAGTTAAGTATGGGGGACAATTGAAATGTCGCCCAAGTTGAACGCCAAATGAATTGTTGCCCAAACATTTACTTTTTTCCCATAAAATATTTTTTTTGTGGAAAAAGTCAAAAGTTGAGCGACATTTGAACTGGTTCTAGCTTGGGTGATATTTCAAGTGGTGTTCAACGCCTTAACCCACATGGGATAGTTGGGGGATGGCCTTCACAAGTTAACCAAACCCTCCCCCCCCCCCCCCCCCCCCTTTTTTTTCTTTATTCTCAAAGGCCTATGTGAGGATGGAACACATCCTCACGAAGTCCTGTGCAAGGGCAAAAAAAAATTGGCCCTCCCCTTGACCTCTGAGAGTAGGGAACTCATCCCCACACAGGCCTCCACGAGGATGGGTTCTCCGCTCGCAGAAGTCAATGCGAGGGCAAAGAAAAAAATGGCATTAATGCGGGCAAAGCAAATTAGTGCGGCCGACGGGCGGTGCGATTGTTGCTGCTCCATCTCTATTGTTGTTCTTGAGAAGAGAGGCGAAGAGGAACATAAGAGAATAATAAGAGGAGAAGAAGAGATAGAGGAGAAAAAGAAGGGAGGAGAGAAAGAAGTTGGGCCAGGGACGGGCGGTGCGAGCATAGCAGAGTGATAGTGAAAGAGGAGATGGTGGTGGTGTTATTTAGCAGATCCAAAAAATCAAAACAAAACAAAGGTGATGGCACTGGCATGCAAAGGAACCCACGTGCACATTTTGATTTCCCTTGAGATATGTGCGCACAAGAAATAATGTGATATCATAACATGATTGATGTACTCGGAGGTACAATGATATCTTTCCGCCGACGAGTTGATCTAGAACACCTTTTCATAGGGACATTTTCGAAAAAACAAAACTTGTGAATGATGGACACGGCCACTGTTCATGTGGCCATATTCGTTATAGGCGTCAGATACGCTCGAAGTCACTGAGTGAATACAAGAAACCATATCAAATGTACCTGCATTTTGACATCAACAGAAAGGTGTGCACAACATTGAAGATAACAACAAAAAGATTATGGCACAAAACTAAAGATACATTCAGAAGTACCCCGAAAGAATTCTTAAATGATGCTTATGCATTCTATACAACATCACAATTTCTGTGTCAATGCATCCATGATTAAGGGCCACTTATGAATAAAAACAGCCCAGTTTAGTGTTTCTAAAAGACATTAGAAACAAGAGAACAAGAGCTAATATTCTGCCAACTAAGATCTTCATCCAAGATTTCCTTTCCATAGATCATCCTTCTCTAGCAAACAATAGCAGAGATGCAGTAATACGCATTGACAGAATCTCTTGAAGCAAATAACAATAACTATATACTCTTCAAGTTGACAAATCCTTGAAAAGATGTGACTTTGATGAAAAACCAAACTAGCAAAATTTGCTAAACTAAAAATTAGAAGGAAAGGCTGTCCATCTTCCAGTACACTCCATATGTCCTAAGATACAGCAATCACATAAAACTAATACAGCAAAGGATTCAACGTATTTGAAGTACATCACCCCTAGCTACAGCAAAGGATTCAATGCGTTTAAAGTCATCAATAGTCATCACCCCTAGATATGACCTCTTTGCAGGTTGGCCTTAGTAAGATGGTATGCTCGAACTGCGATACATAGCTACCCTTCACATCGCAGAGAGGAGGATAAGGCTGCAATCAAACAAAGATAACTTTTTCATTAGCATTTTTCTGTGGACAAGCAATTCATCATTAGCTTCAATCATACCGAGAAAATCCAGTGTGGCACCTCTTGCTGTGCATCAAAAAAATGCTAAAGCACGCCAAATCATTCAAAACTATCCAAGAAAACATGAAGATGCCCCAGTAAATCATGTTTAAAACTGCTGTATTATAGTAAATGGTACACTATAACAAAATATGCAACCTTAATAAATTGTCTTATATTCACCACTTAACCCCCAATTTAAGATTTTCAGCTTAGCCACATAAATCAACCAAACCTTTGGAAAGAAGGAAACATACAAGTAATGGTTGAGAAAAATCTAGAGATCAAAGCTCAACGTGAAACACAACCGTACATTACCTTATATAGGGGTCTTTCCGTGCACTGAGAGGACTTGGGGCTCCCATGGAAAGTTGTTGATGACGTCAATATTATCCATTTAATAGAGAGAACAAAAGGAACTTTGCAAATTTCTTTAACTCCTTCAAAAGGTTGGATGGAATTTTGGAGATGAAATCGGGTGGGATCATCAGAAAACATGAATCTTTTCCTAGAATGGGGTCACATTGTCTTGGGTAGAGGGGTTAGAAATGACAAAGAGGGACATTCAAGTTTGAACTAAATCACTAACATGGCTCGAAGAGGAGGGTCTTAATAATTTAATATGGGAGGAAAGGAGGATATGCCTCAGAGAAGATGATTGTGAGAGATGAAGTTGGGTTGGATGCTCAAATCCAATATCTTTCCTTTTCTTTTATTAGTTTTGTATGATACCCATCGAACTTAGCTGAAATTCGTACTAGGGTAGAGGTAGAGGGTTTATTGTTGAATGACAAATTTCGGCCAATTGGAAGTGAAAATTGTGCGACAATGGATCTTGCGTTATTAATTTCACTCAATTGGAAAGGAAAATTGTGTGATGATGGCAGTCTTTGTAGTCAGATGAAGAATCTATTTCATTTGTTCTTCTCCAACAATTTCTCTTACAGAGTATATATGGAAGCCCACTCAGAGAGTATATGTGGAGAAGCCTCTACTGCAGTTCACTCAGTGAATTGTTTATTGCAGATGGCTTCTAGATGTCACATAGAAGGGTCTTGAAGGGTTCTCAGCTGTGGAAAAGAGTTTTGCTTGCTGGTCTTTGGATTATTTGGAAAGAAAACAATTGAGGCTATAAGGGAGGAAAAAAAAAGATGTCCCAGCCTAGTTCATGAAGACTGACGCCTTGGGCAATGGGGACAAATTTGGGATATCATTTCAAATGTGGAGTTTCATGCGTGCATGTTTGATTGGGTAGTCTTTTTTCTGTGTAATTTCTCAGATTTCGTACTCCCTTGCCTGTGACTTTCAGAGTCATTTGGCATTTTCTATATTAATATATGCTCTGCTTGTTTGATTGATCAAAAGTTAAATAAATAACAATAATGAGATTCACACAAGTCATGTTGCCTATGCAGGTGTAGGATTAACAATCTTCATAAGCTAACCATGGAAGGTATGGTGAAGGAAGGTGTGGAGCTAACCGACAAGTATGTGGGTGGACGTTTACAAGTGTCTTTATGGGAGAGAAGATTGGGGTCTTCTTTGGGGTTTATCAATTTTGGGTGCATCAACACTTGGAAAGGGACCTCGATAAAGATGACATTTTAAAGGTGTTAGCTTCAGTTTTGTGCCAAATGGTTTTCCTATATTGTGCCAAATGTCTTCCTATATACATGTAGTTAACAAGTTCCAAAATGTTTATTTTTACTTGGGAGATCATTAAACTTCTTCTGAAGGGGGCTTTCGAAATAAAGAGATTATTTGCCAAGGCGCTAGCGACGAGATTGTACAAAATGGACGAAGAGTATTATCTTAATTTTCAAGGCCATTATAGAATATAGGTATACTCTTGAGAATTAAGAAAATATTAGGTATCACTCTTTGGATGCTTTACCATAATCTTTGTTTCAGTAATGTTGAGAAGACTCATCATTTCATCCAACTCCCAATCATTAAGATTTCTTAAGTGGAAATTCCAACCTTGGACTCATTGTCAAACCAGGTATCTTTAACCACCCCCTTCTTTCTTTGCTTGAAACATGAAAAATTAACAGATGCTTCATAAAGAGTGTTGAGAATATCTTCTCCCACCCACTTGTGTTTCCAAAATTTAATTCTCTCTCCATTGTGGATTTCAAACAGAGTTGAGTGACTAACATTTCATAGTACCATTCCAAACAGGCAACCCATAAGGATTTCTCCTCTTGCGTGAACCAAAACCAATATGATGGAATAGGACCATACTTGGCAACTGTAACCTGGGGCCAACAGTCCTGATTGCCGTTCCCAAATCTCCAAATCCACGTGATTAACAAAGTTGTCTTAAAAACTCCTTCAGCCTTCTGATTCCTAATCCCCCTTTATTTCTTGGCTGGAACATTGTTTTTCAATTGACGAGGTGGTATTTCTTGAAGGAAAGAGACATTTCCTAGAGGAAATTCCTCGATACATTTCTTGATTCTTGCAGCCATCGGCACCAGAATGATGCAGATGGACATCATATGGGCAGGCATCAGGATTTGTCCTGGTGGTCCAAGATCAACAGAACAAATCCTCACAAAATGGGATACCAGCGATAGTATTGTTGATCAAAGTAACTCTACCGCTAAAAATACCTCTTACCTACTTTAGCAATGTAGTTTTCCCAAGTGTCGAGTCTGTTTTCGATTCTCTCAACTTCTCGTCCCACCCTGTGGTATTCTTGAATTCTGCGCCCAGAGCAGGTCCAAGTAGGAACAGGGAAGATACATTTTCTTGTAACCAAATACTCTGCCCAAGCCAAGTTTCAGTTTCAAACTGACTTCTCCAACTGCAAGCATGTGTATTGTCATCAGCGTAAAATGGGGATGGCAAGTGAGCTATCAATCACTTTGAAACCATGGATTTCACTCACAAATTTTATTAAAGTAAAGACGGGGAAGAACATATGTGCAACCCGAGGCGATCCCAAAAATACAAGGTGCACAAGAAAAACTTAAACACCGTGAAAACTTCACTAACCTAAATTATACACATAAAAACCGCACCCCAAAACGAGAAATCACAAAAGCACTATTCATCAAATCGCCCTCATAATCTTGCTACCAAAGATCTTTTGGTGCACGAGCACTCATGACCTCCTAGTTGCTCATAATGATATCAAGATCATTCGCTCCCTCACATTAGCTTTCAATTCTATCTCTAGCAAGAGATTTATGAATTCTATCTCTAGCAAGAGATTTATGGGGCACAGGAAACACTTTGTCACTTACAGGGAAATGGCTTTTGAGATATTGCAAACGAGTTGCATGGTCTTTTGGAGGAGGGTGACTGACGTGTCTTAAACAAAAGATACCACAAAATGAAGTTGCAATTGATAATTATAAAAAATATTAGGAAGTTGTGGGGAACTTCCAAAACCATTTGGTAGATTTCACTAACCTACAAAACATTTCACCTGGCATCTGGGGCATTGCGACAAGTGGTTGGACACCAACTCGTTGACATGGTTGGGTTGGATGCTCCTATGTTTGCGAGTTCAGAACCTTAACTTCCAAAAACCAATAGTTCAAAAAAGTCTTGGGATGGGTGCTAGTATGACTAATCATGAGCTATCAATCTAGTATAACATCCTCTACTAACGCGATACCAAACTATTTATGCCCTTCAAATCCAAGATCACGCCCAAAGCAATCTTCAATTGTTTGTTATGCAGTTAAAACGGATAACAACCTATAACGGTCCAAGAGCGTTATAGGTTATAGCGGGATTATACCGAGATATAACGATATATAACGGAATAGTTTTTTAATTATATATTTTAATATTCCACAAAATATTAATGTATTATAGTAAAAAAAAAGTAAATCATGTTCATAACATTAAATTCAAAAACAAAAAAACCTTAATAAAAAACATTTCCCTTAGTATGAGAGCGAGAGCGCAAGAAAGAGTGCGATCGACTCTTCGTTTTCTTCCTTTCTTATCTCATTCTCTGTCAAACAGCGAGGTTTAGTTCTCTAGCGATTGGCGACGCCGAGCTCTGGTCCTTCTTTCCTATAAGTCTAGGGTTCTGGTTCGATCGAGAATGAAATGGGTGATTTTTTTAATATATTAGAAAAAAAAGTTAAAACGGCGTTATTGAAAAAAAAACGTTATCTTAATAACGGTCGCATAACACCGTTATATCGGAGTTGTGATACCATAACGTGATAGTGTCATAACGTAACGACTCACCCACATTAAGAGTTATATTGGGTGTTATAACGTTGTTTCAACTACACAAATTGTTTGGTGTCATTTCACAACAATATTCTAACTAGAGAGAGAAGGAGAACATTTGTAGACTATTTCCATCTTTGGATCCAAGAAATAGAAACTTGTTTAAGTTATCATCCTTGTCTATAAAATTTTCTCCCTGTTGCATGCCCTTCTTCCCATCTAATTGGGGTTTTCTTCATCATTAAGGTTGACTTCATTCCAGCTCAATGAGTGAGTCTTGCAAAAAAGCATCCTCCTTGCTTTGCACTTAAAACACAAATCTTCTTACAACAAAGGAAACCTTTGTATGCCACCTCCATTACCTTTTGGTATGCTAAACACAAAAATGTAAAGCATCGCTTTTGAGACCAATCTCCTCCTAGGGTTCACATTGTTGTGCAATTTCTCTTTTTCCATCTTTGGATCCAAGAAATAGAACTTGTTTAAGTTATCATCCTTGTCTATAAAATTTCTCTGTTGCATGCCCTTCTTCCCATCTAATTGGGGGTTTTCTTCATCATTAAGGTTGACTTCATTCCAGCTCAATGAGTGAGTCTTGCAAAAAGCATCCTCCTTGCTTTGCACTTAAAACACAAATCTTCTTACAACAAAGGAACCTTTGTATGCCACCTCCATTACCTTTTGGTATGCTAAACACAAAAATGTAAAGCATCGCTTTTGAGACCAATCTCCTCCTAGGGTTCACATTGTTGTGCATTTCTCTTTTTCATTGCAATGTTTCACTTTTGAGACTGAAATATAGAAACGAGAGAATATACATATTCTTACTAATATCAGTAAATAAATAGAGAGATCATGGACTTGATTGCTCTTGGAGATAAACAGTCAATTTATGTCTTTTAGGTGATATATATGTCATGAACTTGTGATAAAATAGCAGATAAAAGTCTCATATTTCTTAGTATGCATCATTACATAAATTAAAAAATTTTAAAAATAGAAAAAAAAATAAAAAAACTTCTTTCCAGGTCTACAATTCACCCTATGAAATCAATATTCAATTCAAGATTTAAATTCTTAGGTTCTAAAATCAACAATGGCACTGTCCTAATTGGTTTGAAAATATTTGGTTGTAGGTTTGAACTATGAAGCGTGTTTAACATGAGTTAAAGCTTCACTTTTGCACATTGTGACAATGTATTCTTCACACTTCAAATTTGAATTCAAAAAAGTGACAATGGATTTTTTTTAAAGTTTTGGCTGGATATGTATAATTTTTTTTTCAGGCAAGACATGGAAATAAATTATACAATAGAAGTACAAATAGTTAGGGAAAGGCTCACTAGGACTACAGAAAAAGTAAGTAGATAACATCAAACCTGAACAAGAAATTTGTGTTTAACCATGAACTTTGCTATTAATATAATACACATATATGGTATGACTTCCTAGCCATTGTCACAAGGGTTTACCTGAACGATGCCAGAGTCGCAAAGGTTCTTTAGTGCCATTAGATATTTAGTCTCCCCGAGGCGGTCTAGATATCGCCTACAAAACGCCAATGTCGAGAAGTTCTTGTTTATCGTTGCAAGCAATTGCTTTGCTCTAGGCAACCTTAGAGGTACATGTCCAGCATCGAAATTTTTCATGTAGTGACTGCATCAAGATCTTCTCTAATATACCCCTTCCCTGCTCATGAAGATATTTGTGCATGATAAATTATTCAAACTATAGTAGTATTTATGCATTGACCTCTCGATACTTAATATCTTACTAAGGCAGCAAATTTTACCTGTTGATCCAAAAGTTTCAATAGCGAAAAACTCCCCCTCCTCCATCTTTGTCTGCTCGCCTCCTTTTACAATAGGCACAGATTTTCCAGCATGAATTTGATAAGGTCCAATGCTGTGCCATTCAAGTTTCGGATACTTTTAACTGACATGATGTTCAGCCATTATTATACATAAGATAATAGATCAGCCATTATTATGACATAAGATAAAAACTGTAGATGCAAATAGAAATAAATATATAATGTGACAGTCGAGAATATAAATATCTAACAATATAAGAATGTGCATGAAAGAAAAACAATTACATGCATAAGGAAAAATGACACTAATAATGTCAAGTTACAAGGCTTTCATAAAACAATTAATGCAAACCAATACAGCCGTTAAAGCTAAATCTTAGATACTCTTCAATGCTACCAAGAAATGTAAAAGGAGGCAGTGAACAAGGGTCGTAAGACTTCCTTTGTAATGTATTGGCTAAGTATCTAATAAGATTTAAGAACCACGACTTCTATTAACAAAAAATCCATGGAAAAATTTGACACACTGTCGCAGGCCTACCTTGGAAAACTTTTCCATTAATTTCAACCTCATATGACTCCATAACCTCCTGTATTGCAGCACCAACATCACACAAGCGCACATCTATCCCAGCTTCCTAAACATTAAATAGAAGAGTCAGAAGAGTAGCAACCAAGATTTGGATGTCCACATGCATGTCATTATTTATTTAGTAATAAAACCTGGAGTATTTGACATTGCATATCATCTAGCAATACAGCAGCAGGGCTGCTGGTCTACTCTAGGAGCGTAACAGTGCACTACAAACAGCAACTGTTCCTAAGTCTTAGAATTCTAATTTCAGAACTACCTACTTGCTTCTAATTTCTAAATTTATTTGGGTAACTAGTTTTCCTACTCAGTTTCTATTATAGGTTTGCTTCCTTTTGCTATTACGATTAATACAGCAAAACTAGTGGTCTAGCGACTTTCTCGCCTATTGTGGATTCAAGAGCATTAAATTAGCTTCTCTGCCACAATGTAGATGCCACATGCCAATTAAACAGTTATGGGGAGATCTTGAGGCGCACGTAGGCCAAACAACCTGACACACTGCACTTTCGCCCTCCTCCCTACAGTCGCCTCATGCTTGTGATAATTGCTATCATTTTGATTAAGTTAGCTAAAAACATAAGATCTTACTGTGAAAAATTACACGTAACAAAAAGTTACATCTGTCTTTGTTTTTAGAACTTCATTCTCTCAATCCCAAATTACTCTCCCTATTTCAGCTTACTTTCTTTGCTTCTCCACTGTGTTGGAACTTAAATTCCATGTAACCCACATTTTTCTTTTCCATTTTCTCTCATCCCATGTCTTTGGCTTGAATCATGATTTTAAATGCTCCCCCATTACATTCATCAAATGATCACAAAACATGGAGATTAGGTTAGGTTAGTTAGAGTTAAGGCAGAGGGGGAATGGATAAGCACCAACCCTCCTAATCAATTTGAGTTTAGATATTCATTAACATGTGAAAAGGCATGTGTAGGGGTCAATTAATTTCTTGAGGACTCTCCACATTGTGTTGATCATCTCCACCAAAAAGAATCAAACTTAGAAACTTTTAGGGTGCGTTTGATTAAAAATATTTTTCCCAGGAAAGTGGAAGGATAACTGAGAAAACGTGAATTTGACGAGGATCTCTATCCTCATATTGTGGAAACTATTTTCTTTGGTGAGAACAAAGAATATATCATCTTCAACTTCAAGGTGGAGAGCTTTTCCCACTCTCTCCCATCTCTTCTATATTTTCATTTTTTAGTAATTTTTGCTAGGAAACGTCCATAGTGTTGATATATGTACATTCAAGTTCCTCTGAATGGATGCAGATTGCTTTAAATTAGAGAACGCGCTTATAGTAATGTTTACGTCTAGAGTATAGACGTGCTACCTTGATTCCATATTAGTAGCCTCTCTTGTGGCCTCGAGTAGTGGATCAAACATGGGATAAATGCCACAGTAAATGCACAATCAACTATATGTCCTGGAAAAAAATAAGCAGGTAAAATTGAAGATTACTTGTAAAGGCAATATTCAGTTTATAAATAAAAATACAAAAAAATGTCAGACAAGCATTAGTTAGAAATTTAAATATAATTAATCTATGAGAGATGATACCATCAACATGAGTTCCAAAGTCCAACTTCATCACGTCATCATACTGGAGTACAGTTTATCACCAGAATTTGGGTCCAGTGAGCTGCAACCCTGGAAATTAAAAGATACCTCAGTAACATATGTAGCTAAAGAAATGATAGAAAATGGAAATCATTGGCAGTTTATGAAAGTCAAAAGAAACATATTACCAGTTTAATGAACACCCTGTGGGAATGCAATGCCTGCTTGCAGCCCATTCTCTGATATCAACTTACGAACTGTATTCTCCAAAGTTTCGCAAAGGTCAGTCATTAACATTCCGGGTTAATTATTGTCCTCATATATTTCCTAACCTGGTCACAAGTATCCGATTAATTTGTGTGTATAGCAAACCAGTTTAAAAAGTAAT
>QNQO01005306.1:0-261115 GCA_003290165.1 Berberis thunbergii
CAAAGCACATTATTGTGGCTTACTCAAAACGGTTCAAAGGGCACTATGATGTGGGTTGGGTTGCACATAAAAGTTGTAGAAGAACTGTATACTCTAATAAATCATCGTTCCTATCTATATAACCAAGGGCATAGCCAGAAGTAGGCTAATCCGGGCTGTAAAATTTATGATTTTTATTTTTACTTTCTATGTAAAAATTAAAAAACCAAGTAGTGTATAACAAAAATAAAAGCTACATAGTGAACTGGTTCATCTTGCCTGGTTTAGAGTTTGTGTATTGTGGGTTCTAGCTGTGCTGCCCCTTCTATTTATTTACTTATATTTATTGCATAATCGTATAAAAACTTGTAATAATCATGGTTAAACGTAGGGGTGGGCATCCCATCCCACGATCCCGATCTCGTCCCGTTCCGATTTTTTCGGGTCATAATAGAATTGAATAATTTTATCCCGATCCCGTCCCGATCTATAGAAGGGATGGGATGAAGGGGATGAAGATTTTCAATCCCGCCAATCTCATCCCGTCCCGGGCTAATTTTTTAATATTTATTATTAATATGTTTATTTATTTATTTATTTTTATTCATATAAACTTACAGATGACTAACAGAAACTCATGGTGTTTGCAGTGGTAACAGAAATGTTACTTTAAGAAATAAATATTCATTAAGCAAGAGAAGATAGCAGACTGTTGTTTGGATTTCCAATAAAAGTGGCTCCAATTATTTAACTTTCAAATATTGATAATACCCAGGTGAAGATGAAAAATAACAATTAACTGAGTAATACATATTTAGAAGGGAACATTCAGGGGCGGAGCCAAGAATTTGAGATGCCCCGGGATGTAAAAATAAATTTTTTTAATTACAATATATGTATTGATGGTAAAACATTATAAATATGTAAGAACATTACCAATAGGTCTATATTTCTTCCCTAATAAAAGATAAAATGTCATTTTGTCAAGGAACAATGAATTTTGTTTCTCACAGTAATGAAATTGTAAATCATTTGAGAGGTCATCACAGCGACACATTACTCTTAGTGGGTCCCATTTATCATGTCATTTTCTAAAAGTCAGCCCACTCAACTTCATTGTTAGAGGATATTCAGTTTGTTTAGAATTTATGTAGTCTATTTGATTTATCCATTTAATATAATCTTAATTTTTCCAACTTTTCAAATGGGTAACTAGATATTATCTATACAAAAAATGAAGACTAAGCAGTCCCCAATAACGACTAACTCATCAACAAAAAAACACAAGTTAAAATAATTGTTTGTGGATGACTTAGATTTGACAAACAATGACAAATGAAAAGTATCGAAAAAGAAAAAAAAATACCAGTGTTGCGTGTAACCCTACTCAATGACCCATATATACAACACAACGCTAATTTTGGAGAGTGTTGAAGGCACGACCTAACTAAACAAGATGGCATCATCGAAGGCATGACAAGGTAAAACCGTATCAGGCACGAATACATGATGTATGAAAAATGTATGGCCATGCCAAAGACATGGTGATACATTAGTTGTATGAAAGATAGGATTGAAGCTTTCTAATGCTTTACATGTGGAGATCCGGTTAAACTTTTAATCAGCTAGAAAATCTTGCTAAGGCTCACCTTAATGAATGAACATTTTAACCAGTTAGTATTGTGGGATGCTTAGTGATGTAGTCGAATCCGAGCTCTCCTTGACCTTGACCTACACAGGAAAACAATGTGAACCAAGGACCACCGTTGTGGTGGTCAATGACACTCCGATGCTAAAGTCAGACAATGCTTGAGAAATGCTTAAAGTTGTAATTGAGTTTTGTCGCGTATCTTTATTCATCAACCCCATGTCTTATTTATAATGCGAGATACCTTGTTCAGCTAGGCCTTTTGGTGACGTAGTTTAGGAAAAGAGATCTTGTTGAAAATCATTTTCTAGTTGGGAGTCGTCCATGTAGGAGAGTTTTCTTACACAACTTGTGCTCCTAGATTTGCGAGAGAGATTTTCCTTTTGGAGTGTTATCCATGCAAGGAAGTTTCCATGCACAACTTATAGTCTGCTATCTGAGCTTTGCCATATTGATTTGGCAATCAAGCCCATTTTACTTTGCTGACGAGATTATCTTGACACACATATATGCGATTAAAACAACATTTTGGTGTATCATCACTAGTAAAAGAAGTCATTTAATTACTCTAGCTTTTGCAAACCTCATTTGTAATCTAAGCTAAGTGCATCATTAATGCACCTGTTGATTATCCTAGCTTTTACTGGATTAACTCATTACATTACATCCTACAATTCATACGTCAACCAAAAATAGGCATAAAAAAAATTGTCACTCCGGAAAAACGTTATTTGGGTACTGAGTTGAACCATAACACATAATCCTTGTAACCACAAACTGCGTTGTTTAAGAGAATATCGATTGTGTATGTTTGATTTAGTAAGGAATTGAAGATGAGCCATTTACAGTCCATCCACCATCCACGCAAATGCTCTGACCGGTAAGGTATGAAGCACAAGGGTGACGAAGATACGCCACCAGGCACCAGTGACGCTACCTCATCTAGTTCCCATTATTGTCACATGGGTGTGTGAACTTTTATGTCTTGACATTTTCTTTGTTTTCCAAGAACTGCAAGGGAAAACAGACACATTTTAGTAGGCATGCAAGTGTGCATGATAGATTCATGTTAGTTGAATTAATGAACAGGAAAGGACTATTTGTATGCATGTGGATTGTAAAGCAAATTTAACTCAATGTTGGAATAGGACCCAGTAAAAAATTTCATTCAATTTTTTTTTGCAGACAATAAAAAATGGCTTTTTGAAAAATAAACATAAAAATAAGTCAAAAAATATTACAAGTTTAAAAACATAGGAATTCTGATGACCGCTGGTGCGATGCAGTTGCTACAATATTGTCTTTGGTCCATTCGCACGCAAAGCTCTTAGTAAGATGGTTCATTGCTCCTGGAAATAATGCAAAATGAAGTTATCAAACTGTTGTGTCGGAAAACATAATTAAAGCTTAAATTGTTTTGATCATCAAGTAGAGTAATAACCTTTGGTTGCTCCATAAATGGATATTAGCATGAGCTATCACAACCTGAAATGAAAGATATGAACACAATGCTACCCTTCCCTGAGGTTTTCAAGAGTGGATGTTCAAGTTTGGACAAATGGAATGGAGACTCAAGATTAGTAGCAAACATAGTTAAGAAAATCTTCTGCTGTACAATCTACAGTTTATTTGCGTACATCTATTCCAGCATTGTTTACTGCACCAAACCACAAGGAGTCAACACAAACATTACTTTGGATTACCGTTAGAGGGTGTTTCACTTGGGTTGAGTTGGGGATTCTTCCCAGACTAACCTTTCGAACCTGAAGTTGAACCTCATGAGACCATGGGATAAATTTGTTGGTTTGGTTACTGTTGAATTCTCGCTTGGAGTGGGATAAGTAATGTAGCAGTAAAAACAAACATGGTACTCTTTGGGAATGTGTGTTTTCTTGTTCATTACATATTAAGTGTGATTTTACAAGAAGCATGAGGTCCTCTAGTTAAGGGATATAGCTGTTCCATTACCAAAACTATCATAGAAAATACCATATAAAGTTTGAAATAGTGCAAGAAAACTATTTAATAAAATACCAAACCAAACAATTAACTACAGTGAGAATGAGAGAATTACTAGTATGTTAAGCTTGGAGTAGAAAACAGAACAGACAATATCCATCAGCTTCTCTCGCTCCGAATGGATGTCTAGATCACAATACTGAACCACTGACTTCGAAACCAGCAATCTTTGAGCTCGACTTCGTTTCTGTACTGCTGCTCCCAGCCCCACCAATTTCTCAACTACTGCATGTCTATATTTTATACCGAAATTCTAGCTAGCCTGGGTCAACCAGCGAGGTTGCTGCCTGGGTGGGGTAAAAAGACAATTTTTGCCCCCACTTTTTAATTATCTTTTTGGAAAAGGTGTTTAAAGAGGGGGGGCAAAATTGTCTTTTTTACCCCACCCAGGCAGCAACCTCGCTGGTTGACCCAGGCCAGCTAAAATTTTAACAACCACTCTCATGAATCAGAAAATTTGGTCATAAGAAAAAAAGAAGTACAACAACTGCAAAGGATATGTCTGCGGCGGATGAAATCTAAAGTTCAAAAATAGACGGTTTGAAAAGGACACTGATAAAAATAAGCCAAACAACAGTCAGACTGTTGGAGAGAGATTTTTATACATTCTTGGATACTTTTATCCGCAGTCTCTCAATCGATCTTTTAGTAAAGATGTTATTTGTTACAACATTCAAAAAGATCACAAGCCAATTTTTACAAATAAAATAACTTCGACAATGAGTTACACAGTCAAAGAAACTTCTAAGAATTTGCAATGACCAATGTAAAACCTTAAACATAGTTGCACTGATGAAGCATAACACATACATGGTTCTTCTGGGGCAACAAAAACTTTTGTCGAACAAAAGATCAATGCATATGCATATATATGTATTTGCTTTAGTCATGAGTTGGATATAACCCATTTATAGTCCATCCACCATCCATGCAAATGACTTGACCGGTAATGTATGAAGCACAAGGGAAACAAAGGTACGCCACCCGTGATGCTACCTCCTCTAGTTTCCCATAACGTCGCATGGGAGTTTGAGCATAAACACTTTCCACGTATTGTTTGTCTTCCAAGGACCACAAGGCAAAAATAAGCACACGAGGAACTCAGTATGTTTACATTGTTTCTGGGTCTGAAAAACAGCTTCCTGTTGGTTGAATGCGAGGTTTCAAGAATTCAAGAAATAGACTAAAATGGCATGTATTGTTTGGCCTTTGAAACCCAACATAAAAGAAAGGGGAAAACAAAATGGGGTTCATTTTGATATAGCTTCCTGTATCGTTTCGTCCAATTTGCATTGAAACATATTTAGTTTTGAAATAAAATGAAATAATGCTACTACTAATGTTGTCTTTGGCCCATTCACGTGATTGGTGATTAGTAAATAATTCATTGCTACTGGAACATCTCCAATAATCTTCACCTTAACATGTTATCATGCACTTCCAACACCTAGCCAAATTTACACACTCAACTCGAGTCAATATCTCCAACATTACTAACCATTGGTTGCTCCATAAATCGAAACAAACGACAAGCCACCACGCTAGCAACAGAAAATATGAACCATGGATGTGTCTACAATTTTTCTGCTTTGTTTACCTGCACAAACCACAAAATAGTTAAAGCAGACTGTGTCTAGGCTCCTTTTAGGCTTTGCCTTGGTATGCGGTAAAAGAATGCATAATGTAAGAATTTACAGCGGTTACATAAACTAGGTGCTTGGTTGACTATACGAAAACTGATTATTGGAATTTAAATTCATGACCTTCGCATTTTCTAGTTATAAAATTATACAAACTTTGCGGAACAAAATCTCCCTTATTACTTTGCAAAACTCTCATCATTTCCTCGAGTACTCCCAACTTTTTATTAAACACCCTAACCCACCACCACTTTCACAACTACCATAGTCGCCAGTACCATGACTACCATACCATAACCATCACCACCACCACCACCGCCGCCACCTCCTCCACTACTACTACCACCACCACCACTATCATAGCATAATCATTACAACCAACATCACCTCACTATTACCACCATAATTGTTGTTGTTGCGTGCCACACCGCGATCACCATAACAACCACCACCACTACAACTATCATAGCATAATCATCACAACCAACACCACCTCATTATTACCACCATAATCACTGTCGTCGCGCGCCACAACCACTGCCATTGCCATAGCCACCACCACTACTACCACCATCATCATTGCCACTATCATAACATATCCATCACAACCACTACTACCATAGCTACTGCCACCGCCACTGCACCGCCACTGCCACCTTCACCGCCAACTCCACGATCATCGTTACCATATCATACTCACCACAACCACTACAACTACCATAGTATAACCACCACCACCACTATAGCATAATTGCGACAACCACCACCACCTTCACTACTAACACTGCCACAGCCACCATAGCCACTAGAGCCATCACCACCACCATCTTAAAAACACCGCCATTGCCCGACCACCACCACCATCACCCACATTCGCAATCACCATCATCACAACCACAATCACTACCACCATATGACCCTGTAACAATTACTACTACCATCATCAACATCACCTACAATCACTTGTCTAGTTTGCATCAATTTTCCTTATAGTTACTACTAAGCACCCGTAAAGCAATGCATTACAAACTAATGCATATGCATTAATTTGCAAATTGTATTATTTTACAGTGTACCAAGCGGAGCCTTAGTATGTTGTATATAAAGACCAAGCAGTGTCGAGTAAAGTTGCTACTTCAGAAATTGGGAGTCTTTCCAATAAAAATAAATTATCTTACAGTTACGAAATACCAAATAATGATGTGCGTTAGATGCCAATGACATAACAGCTCAATGGTTAAAGCTTGACGGATGGTACCACAAGATCATGGGTTCAAATTCAGCTGGCGCCATATTTATCACTTTAAATAGTGTGCATTAGATGGTGAAAAAAATCTAAATATGCCTAAAATACTAATGTCTGAGAACCTCTGTCATAAAGAAAACCCTATGCATGAATTGAATAAGACGAGCAAATTTCTCCCCAAAATTTTCTAGAAAATCGACCCAAATTGAATCATAAACTATGTCCCATGGTGGTATAGTACCCATCATGTGATGGTGAATAGCCTCTTATGTCCCATGGTGGTATAGTACCCATCCAGTGATGGTGAATAGCCTCAGCAAATCAATTGTACAATGTATATTACAATATGATAATTTCTCATTCAACTATTTCAACAAGTTTTTGTAGTGTAGTGGTTGAAAATTTGATATTTTTGTAAATTACCCGAGTTCAATACTCTTGGAGCTTAAGATTTTGCCTCATTTTTTTCAATGCAATTTTTAGGGGTGGGCACAGTTCGGGTTTGGGTTTGTCCTGGTCCTGGTCCAATGAAACGGAACGGTCCGGGATACTACTTTTTTTGGGTAGAACCGTTGGTCCAAGATTCGTTTGATCCGGGTCGGGACCATGCTATCCCAAATTGGGTTGTTGGGCTTACAATTTTTTCTACAAAATGTCTTGAATGAGGCCTGAAAATGACAAATTTCAAACCCAATCCAACCATAAAAATTTAACTAGGGCAGTCTAATTGGACCACATTTTCCCCATAAAAGTCCATCAATTCAAACAAACTCAGAATGAGCATTACACACTACAAATTGTGTTACACACATTACAAATCGTGTTACAAATGAGCATTACGCATAACAGATTACAGATTGTTCAATAAAAACTCAATGTTCATGGCTATAAGGTGTGCAGTCCTTGCAACTTTGTCAATGGTCACTCCATCGTTGTCAACTCTAGTCTTCTTCAATATGTGCCCGAACTCATCCTCTCCTAATTGCACCAAATATTGTTCATTTACCAATGCTTGACACTAGGGGAGGGCACGGGACGGATGGGATGAGATAGACCCATCCGTTCATACGGGATCAGGACAGGACGAGATGGGATGGAAAAAACCCTATTCCGACGTCGTCCCATCCCAAACGGGTTCAGGACGGGACGAGATCATCATGCTCTGCTTAATCAGAGCATGCTACAACAATTACAACTATTCTGAGCAGTATCATAATCTAAGCAGTATCACCATGACGACATAACATTACTAAAAACACTAAAGATTTACACACTAAGCAATATACTAACTGAATACAACCATGAACATCCATTCTGCCCCTGAATCTTACATTCAACCTGATTCAACCTAGTAGATCCACATGCATACTAACAATGCAAGTGTTGTGTTAGCTGGATGTAGGGAGTCTAAAACATCTTATTATTGTTGATCGAAGGCGACCTTACAATGAGAGTTTGGAGATATTTTGAGCCATTATGATGTGGAAGTCCCGAGATCAAACAAAGTTGTACTCGCTGCTCAAGGCTTGGTTCATAAGTAACAAACGGGTTCTCTCATTGTGGGTGTCTATTTAATTTGACACCTATGTTTGTGTTATGAGATATGGCTTCAACACAATAGGGAGTTATTTGATAACAAATATGGAGCACATGCTGGCTACATCATTCTGAATGTGAGGCATTGGTTGAGGGCTTGCTACGTAAGTGTTTGTTCCAAAGAAAATCAGTACTAAGCCAAAAATCTTACATGTTCTGAGGCTGGAGATTAAACAAGTCCTGTTAAAATTGGTATTAAGCCTTCATTGGAACTTCCTTCCTGTTAGCTGGTATATATGCATTCCCTTAATATATATGCAATCCTAAAATAAATAAATAAATAAAATATTAATAATAAATATTAAAAAATTTGCTCGGGACGGGACGAGATTAAAATCTTCATTCCATCTCATCCCATTCTAAATCGGGACGGGACGAGATCGGAATGGAATTATTCAATCCCATTAATACCCAAAAAATCGAAACGGGACGAAATTGGGATCGCGGGATGGGATGCCCACCCCTACTTGACACAAATAAATTAGACATTAGTCATTCATTATGAAATGAGAGATTCTAAATGTCGAGGGAAAGGGCGAGGAAATCAGCGAGGGAAATGAGCTGGCGAGGTGAGAGCCGTTCATTTCCCTCGAAATCTGTGCGTTGACTTTTTCACGCGGATCTCGAGGGAAATGAGCGGCTCTCACCTCGCCAGCTCATTTCCCTCGCTGATTTCCTCGCCCTTTCCCTCGACATTTAGAATTTTCCTTATGAAATCCGTCCAATATCACTAATATACTGCACACTATTCATGCCATACACAAGTATTTATCTTTTTTTTTTTTTGTTTTTTATCATTCAAGAGGTTCAAGGAATTAGAACATAAAAACTCCTCCATAAATTGTAAACATGTGGCGCAACATCATATAAAAAAAATATTTTTTTCAGGAAAGAAAAAGTTGAACACATTCACACAAGCAAATATGTAATATGATTCCACAATACAGGTTTAGCTATACAATTAAGTAGAATACCAGATCTATCATATACCTGCTACAATGAGAATATAATGTCGTGTTCGACACATTCACAGAAGTATGGGGAGAGATGAAGAAGGTCGGACGACATGGAAGAAGAAGAAGAAGAAGAAGGGGTTGATTGATTTGCGCAGAGGGATAAGGGGAATGAAGAAGAACCCAACCCTAAGAAGCTTACCAGATTGGACGACTGGACGGAGTCGATGGCAGTAGCGATGCTTGGTAGAAATTTTGAATGGAGACTTGGAGCTGGAGTCGAGGTGGAGGCGAGGGAGAGTGCGTGGAGAGGTGAACTTAAAATTTTGTAAGTTAGGGCTAAGGTTGTTGTTTGTTGATGCTAGGCTTGGTCTTGGGCCACTACACTATTCGAAACGGTACCGGGATGAAACGAAACTGCATTTTTTAGAACCGGTTTCGTCCCTATTCCAACGGTTTGGGACCGGGACCGAGATGAAAAACTCACAAACTGTTTTTGTATGGCTTGAAATGGTTCGGAACCATATTGGTCCGGATCGAAACACGATGGACCGGGAATCTTTTCCAGTCCTAGCAATTTTATTAGTAATTGCAAACATTAAAAAATTTGTTTAGTTTAATAAAAAATTATTTTCAATCCTCTTGGAGCGCATGATTTTTTATGCCTATCGATAATTACTATTTCTCATTGTGACTCACCCCTATTTATTTTTTGTTTTTATTGCAATTTTATATGTAATTGCAAAAATTAAAAAAATGTATTATTTGTTCACAAGTGGTATAAAGCCTCCAAAAACAGTATTTAAAATAATAACTATATAATTCAATATACCATTAGCCAACTCATAAAAATTTTAGGCTCTTATAAACCATTTTTTCTAGGAAATTGTATTAGGATCTTATTATGTTCGCAAGTTTAGATTTTTTAAAGTTTCAACTAGATACTTATCCTAAATTTTAGTTATATATGCCAGTTATTACGCTCATTTGCCCTTACTAAGGTTATTGATATTGTGACTTTATTTTGACTTAAAATTGGATTACATTAAATTCAATTAGGTATATTAAAATAGACTTTTGATAGTTGTATTCTTTTTTATTAGTTTCTAGCTGGATAGGGAAAATTTTTTGGCTCCGCTCTTGATAACTACTATTATAAACTAATAATTATCTATCATTTCACCCCCTTAACTAAAATCGTGGATCCGCCCCTGCTAAGGTGCGTGTGGGAGGACTAAAGAGGTTCAACTGACAAACTGTCGACTGTTGCGATGTGGTGGGGTGGTTCGATCGATCGGTTGGGGTGTTTAGAGTGGACGATCAACAGTGAGGGTGGATGAAATGGAGGCTAGGGGTTGGTGGGAATTGTGGAGGATCAACAGTGGCGGTGATTTGAACTAGAACACAAATGTTGTGGTGGATTGGGACAGAAAAGGAAGGGGAAGACCGTCGCCACCGTCGACCGAGAGGGTTGTGAGGCACTGCCGGTGACGGTGGTGCTGCTTAGGTTTGTCCCATCATCTATATTCTATATCGCCCTGTAGAAGATCTGATTAATGGATGCCTTGAATTTTATTCTTTATTATGTGAATAACAAGTGCATCTCTTTCACAAACTCTTCGTCTTACATCTTGAAATCTTCAATCTTCTCTTAAAAAAATTAATCGAACAAAGCAATAAAAATCATTCAGCTCTGATACCAATCGATAGAATTAAAAGAACGATGATCGAAATAAATTGAAATAATGGAACAATTTGAAATAACAACGATAAAATAAATAATAAACAGAATAACTTTTATTCCATCAAAACCAAATCACAATGATCAACCTATGCTCGTATTTATAATTAACCTAACTTCTAAAACAAACCCTAAACTTAATACACTATCCTAATAATATTAGGAGCTTGGCTAACCGGAGAGGAAACCAACGAGGGAGGGAGGGGGACCCTCCATCCCCCTCGCGATGCGTGCATCCCATCCCTTGCATGTATCGCGAGGGGATGGAGGGTTCCCTCCCTCGCTGGTTTCCTCGACAATTGGAATTCCCCTAATATTAGATTCTTAATATGCGTAAAATATTGTTATTCTTAATATTATTACTATCCTAACCACATCAATATAACATTATCATATCTCACTAATCTGTCAAGATATATTTGTGCGAAAAGATGTTAAAATTCACTAAGTACGAAGAGTACCCGATTCCTTTAGTTCCACCAGTGACGAGCAGTCATTCCCACGAGTGACCATCTCATGTCTTGCTTGCTATTTTCTCTGCATCTGCCATCTACTTCTAAACTCATATTCAGACTTTTTTCTCCATTGTTGACCTGTCTTAGCTCCTAATGTATAGTACTTGACAAGAAGAGAAAATAAAATTCAGTGCTTTAGACAAGCCCAAAAAAAAAAAAGAATGGTGGACACGAACAGATAGGAACAGTGTACGGCCATAAGAATTCGGATTTTGGCTCTCAAACCCCACAAAATCCAAAGAACTGTTATTTTTTTGGCCAATTCCTCTTGTAACTCTAATCCTTCATCTTCCCCACAAATTCTGAGTATCCAAAGGTGAACGAATGTGGTTTTTAACTTTCCCCTCTACGTACAGTAGGAGGAAATCCACAAGAAAAATATCAAAAAACAGGATGAACAAATTTAATTATTCATTAAATATCGTTTTTGTAGATAAAGGAGTTTGGCATGGGTGCCTACAAAAATGGGGCCATTGTCCTCATCTTAGGAGCATTTAACAGCACTCATTGCACATTGCGGAGAGAGGAATAGCAGTATTTTAACCAACACTTGAAATCCTCGAGTTGGAAATTTGATCATGAAAACATTCAAATAATAAGTTCTCCTATAAGATGGGATGCAGTAACAATTTAACGTGAAAAAATGTAAACTAATTCAATCAGGGATGAAGGAAATATTGTACCCCTTGCTTGCTATTTATTGTTCTTTTTGTTTGTATGTATTCATTTAAGGCATTACATCAAAACTAGGTGCAATGAAAGCTGCCTAAAATTTGTTACCCATGCATACCAATTTTATCAAAAGGTTAGAAAAAAGAAATCGAAATAACAAACTAACCAAGAGAAAATCTCAGATTTCTATGTTGTTAAAGGTAAAAGCACAGTTTAAAAAACCAAAAGAGAAGAGAGGGGGGGGGGGGGGGGGGGGGGGGGGGGGGGGGGCGGGGGTGGAATTTCTCTGTGATTAGTAAGAAAATTTGCGGTTCACTCTTCCTCGGAGCCGGAATCTTCAGAACCACTGCCTTTATCATGTGCTTTACGGGTGGCTACTGAACCCTTTTTCTTTGCATCTTGCTCATCCTCACCATCGTCACTGTACTCACTCTCGTAATCGTCATATCCCTCTTCTTCTTCTTCCTCCTCCTCCTCGGCTCCATCCTCAAGAGTCGATCCCTCTTCTACCATAAGACCCCCTCTTGTACCAGAACGGCTTCGTTTCAGAACCTTTACCTTCAGGTTGGTTTTTTTGTCGCAGCCAATCCAAGAATCACACAAACAGTAGCTTGTAAGGTTGTAATTCCCCTCCGAAGGAGCCTGGAATTTACCAAAACCAAACCTTGACCCATTCTTCACTTTCTCAACTGCTTCTCTAACTGCAATGTGCATCTCCTTTGCACTAGCCCCAGATCCTTCTTTAGCTTCCTCAATCGCCTTGGAAGCAGCTGTAATAGCTGCAGCTTCATCCTTGAAGTTAACCTTCTGGGACATCCAGACATCATTTGAGACAGAATCTGCTAGAAGCAACCAAAAATTCTCCTCCTTGTAGAAGGGATAATATGGAGCATGTGGGAGGGCAGCAATCAAGCCATTTGCACGTTTTACTGATACCCAGGCCTGCATTGTAACAATGTCACCCTCTTGTATTCCTTCTTCCCCTTCTGTTCACATGTAACTTCAATCGTTATAGAAGGCATCATTTCAAGGACAACCTCTACATCTTGTAATTCTGCAGAAGAAACCCAGCAGTCTGACTCAGCAGCTCAGCACGCTCCTCCGGGGTCATGTCTCGTAGTTCTTGGAATGTGCGCACCTTCTGCAGATGAATGTAACATGCCGTATTAGCAAATACAGCAAGATAGAATATAGTTAAAACAATCAATAACAACAAAGAAAGTGCACTGCATAAACCTTCAACATGGTAAAAACCATTTTTCCCCTAATAAAGTACTTCAAAGAGACACATTGTATTCCCATTTCCTTTTCCTTTACTGTGTATACCATAAACATGCAGTGAGATGCCCTTTCCTGACTTTCATAGCCATTCCATTGGGCCCTTTTTATGCAGTTCTATTTACAGGTAAACTAACCATAATGTCTACACCTCTGGAACCATTCTAAGGGGTCACAGGCATTTATTTCAAGCTTAATGTCATCTTATTCAACTGATCTATGATTCTGATCACAAACAACAGTCACTTAATATCTAAGTACTGCATGCAGGCTCTGGTGAATCTGCGCATCTAAAAGAATGCCATGCTGAAATTATTTATAGAAAGGAGCAATTATTCTATTAATACAGAGCTTTGACCTACAACTCAACTTGGAAGATAACTGTAAGCAGATAAAGCTTCGTGCAGATAAATAGCTTGTTGTCTATATAAATATGTAGAAATAAATATGATATTGACTTACCTTTCGTGCAATCTTTTTGATAACAGCCTCACTGACATGTGGCAGCTGTAAAAATGAAGCAATGCCTTCGCTAAATCCCCCAGATGATTTCCTTGCACTAAGAGGAACAGCCTGCGACAGCATAAATTCCAAGCAAACATTAGGCATGTGGTCAGTCTGAGCTAACAATGTTGTCCCAGTCAATCAAAGTCAGAAAATTGGATTAATCACCCATGAATCATAATGACTATTTTCAGTCGATCAGATATTGCAATCACTTGTAGAATAAGATGCACAAGGGTCAAACAAGCAAAAAGAAAATTTGCTTGGAAGGTGTGAAGGGCAAAGAGTACATTCACTTAAATATTTTTATGATTGAAAAATGCATCCTTGCATGCAACAACCAGCTTAACAAAAGATATATCACAGATAATTGTGTTAAAAACCTGCGTAATTCAAGCAGATGAATCAACGATTTGCAGTGATAAGGTGCTAAAAAGGAGAACTCGCATTCTATAGCAATGATCTAAACAGAATAACAGCATTTCCATATCTCCTACACAAGGAAGGTGAAGGTCAGCATCAGTTTGAAAAAGCACCTGAATAATACTTTGAGAAAGCTCAACGACCCCAATCGAAGGCCTCAACCATCCATGTCCTTGAGGAGTACGTGGGATTACTGCCATCTGCATGGACAAAATAAAAAATAAATTAATAATCATGCTGGTTCCCACCTGACAAGTTGGCCAGGAAAATATAGTAACAAAACGAGGATTTTGAATCAATTACCAAAAGATCAGGACAACAGAGTCACAAATCGACGAAAAAAACCCCAAAAAGAAAGCAGTATGAAATGCAAATAAGAATCCACAGTCCAATGTAGAAAAATTAATATTTACACGTCATTTTACCATTATCAAAAAAGAAAGAAATTATCCAAAAGGAAATTCCTGGGCCTGTCAAAGAAGCATCAGCCAGGTAGAGAGGTAGAAAAAAAATTTCAAATAAAAATGAAGGAGAATCCACCTTCACTTTATCTGTATTACCTTTTTCTTGCTGTTAGTTTTTCTCTTATATCAAAGACAAGTCAAATCATCTGATATTTTGTATGTTTGGGCACCAATAAACTTGTTTTTTGCTTCTTATAAGCTTCGACGTTGTAGATTGAAGACAAATACATCAAATAAAATAAAATTAACTAGTAATGCAGCCTATTTATTCAGCTACTATGTAACTTCCAAACCTCAGCCAGTTCAATGACAGGCTATTTGTGTTTTAAATAGAACATATGTTATCGGTTATTGTAATAGATACTATTTCGCCATGATTTAAATGCAACAATCTATGTTGTCAGGAGCACGGAGCGTAACGAGGAGCTAAGGAGGTCCCAACAGCAAAAACCCTGCTGGAGAAAAAAATTTCAAATTTTTCATATTTGTCGTGGTTTTTAAATTTTATTATGGGTTTTTAAGTTCTTAATTCATTCTAGAACCTCCTATGCAAAACATCAACAAGAGATCATAATAATGCATGCCATAGCATAAGTACATAATTACCATCTTAAATCTCAATCCCACCATAATCCAAATTCAAATATAATTATTCTATTAACAAGTGTATCTCATAACTCAAAATTCATAAAACTTGAGAAAGCCTAATCATATCCATAACAATCATTGCCACGTGCCATAGCTTCATCTGTTGTAAAAGTTGAATATCATCAATATCCCCAAACTAAGTTCATCATTTTCATCTCCATAATCTCCCAAATTGCTAAATATGGATCCGCGAAATGGCTAAATCATCTTTGATTAGTGATTTAATCAGTTATTACATTAATATTTTAAACTAACTTAAGTTATTTAAATATTTTTTAAAGTCATATTGATGCCTTAAGCGCCCCCAACACCTAGCGCCCCACATGAGGCAATTCCCTTGACATAGGTAATAATTTATTTTCTAATGATTTCAAAGAATCGTAATTCCCTATGTAACAACAACACGGATACGAAGTGTTAGACATGTAAGGCAAAAAAAAAACAATGAGATACGCTAGGGACACGTGTGCACATTATACTATTATCTACTTTTCATCAATAAGTTTTGAATTATTAGTTATATTCATTCATTCACTTGTAGGTCAATATTGCTCATGTGCTGCTAACTTGCCATAATATGTTAATGCTGCTTGTACCACTAGTATAGAATTGGAACTTCAAAGATATGTGAAAAAGTTGATAATCTAAGTATGGAGAGTTCAGCGAGAGTATTCGTGAGTGTCGACACGAGTATCCGACACGATACAGTCAACATGGTTTTTTTAATAAAAATTGTGTCTTTGTTAGGTAATTCCACTGAAACATTGCTATTTTTACAGATTCTATCATAATATCATTATAAAAAAATAATTAAAGAAAACCTTATACATCTTTGGTTTTCTACCTTTTCCGAACTCACTTTTTTAGGTTTTAAACTCCCAGTTAGAAAACATTCTTTTACGCAATTTTTTTTTTGTATTTTTAAGTTTAAAATCATTGTGGAGTACTCTATCAAGGCTTTAAAATCATTGTGGACTACCCTTTCAAGGTTTTCAAATCATTTTGGACTACTCTCTAAAGGTTCATGTACCAAAGATCCAAACATAGAGAAACATAGAATCCTTGTAAAGCTCACTCAAGAAACCAAGATCAATATTACATTTCCCCCTTGTCAGTGGTCTCACCTTCATAAGTTCTTCAAGAAGTCGAGGTGCCAATTCAAGTACTCGTTTGAAATCAGCCTGCAAAGTTGAAGATAAATCTGCCGATTCACGACTTAAGTGGGCCTGAACAAGCAATTCTGTCTGGAAAAAAGAAAAACGGAGCGAGCTGTAAGCATAAAGATAAGTATGAGAAAATCAAATAATATAAGGCATGTGAACAAATGTAGAGTACCTTGACAAGGGCTGGATGTTGCTTCCAAAACTTTGCCTGCTCTTGTTTAATGTTCTTAAGATCCAAATTCAATTCACTCCTAACTAACATGAATAATTTTTTGAAGGGGTTCCCCATCACTTCTACGAACTGGAATTTCCATGTATTCAGCAGCCTTGATAAAGACATCCATAACCTTGCTGTATAGATAAAGAAACGATAGAGGGATAAAAAGGAATGTGAAAAAACTTTAAAAATCCACAATTGCAACTGCAGAGAATCCCTGATCCTATAATTAACATTAGTGCAGTGAATGAATGGTGAACATCTATTTCTTCCTTCATATATTGCAGTACAGGTCTATTCTATAGATACCAATCTACTAAAGTATCAAGTATGCGATGGAGAGAAAAAATCACTCAAATCGAAGAAAAAAAAAACAGGTTTTTCATAACCTCGCAGCATGATAAAATGTCAGGATAAAAGTGATACAAATGACTTTAAATAGTGAAGACATTTTGTTCCATGAGATGCTAATAACTAGAAATTACTAAGTTTGTCATACAGATGAAAAGTTATCAATGTTGAAAGCCTGAGACAACAAAATGCATTATTCATTGATTGGGTAACACTTGCTTTGAGACAAACCAGTCCTTTATGGTATACATCATAAATCCAAAACAATGATGCCTTCTTCTCTACTGCAGCTATAAGCACTATATTATCTACTGCAGCCAAAAGTGTTATCAATAAAAAACAATTTTACCTCGGAGCCAAAGAAGGTTTCATGAAGTAATAATAGGTAGACAGCGTTTGATGCATGACATAGTTTCCAGTATATTTTGATGACCTCGACAGATAAATAACAGCCGTCAACAAGGGCAAAAGAATACAGCATCCAACTATCCCAAGTAGAAGTATCCCACCAGATGCCCCATCGATGTTTAGCAAGAACTGAGGGAGAGCTATACCCATTTGAAATCCCTGCAGC
This sequence comes from Berberis thunbergii, assembly GCA_003290165.1. Classification (NCBI taxonomy): domain Eukaryota; kingdom Viridiplantae; phylum Streptophyta; class Magnoliopsida; order Ranunculales; family Berberidaceae; genus Berberis; species Berberis thunbergii. The sequence continues at coordinate 17,632 of QNQO01005306.1, forward strand.
CATAAATGAAAAAAAAATCATTAAGCTTCTCTTCAATTCATAACACAATGATCAATCTTCATAGGGAAGATCTTAACATACTTGTCTTCCATCTGGATGGCCATATTTTTCATAATTCTCACGGGATACAGGATCCGTCAGTGCCTGATAAGCCTTAGATATATACTCCACAAAGTATTTGTGGGCCTCTGAACAAAAGAAAACACAAGGTCAGGTAAATATGGTTTAAGTTTCCTTGTCACATCAAGGAGTAGAAACAACAAAAGAATGAATGAAGAACAACTTCAACCTGGGTCTGGATTTTTGTCAGGGTGATATTGGATGGCAAATTTTCTGTATGCCTTCTTTATTTCTGAATCAGACGCTCCAGGTTCTAACCCCAGAATGCCAAATGGCTCAAATGGTTGAGTCTGTAAAAATATGTTGGACGGAAATCTGAGATTAATAACTCAATCTAATAAACAACCCCCAAAAATCTTTTGTTGAGAAAGAGAAATATATCAAGACGGGGGCAAACTTATAAAACAAGATATCCAACAAGAGATTAGAGAACAACAACATAATTGCAACAATTGGCAAATCTTCAAATCCCATTCTTGTGAAACTGGGCTTCATATAGGCTTAATTTGAGATACATGTAATGATATGGACCGAACTTTCATACTAAGATAATACTCCTCATGTCGCAAAACTAAACAAAACTTGTTTAACAATTTAAGTGCTAAATTAATTCGGAAATGACCTTGACGGCCTACATTTCTACAAAATAGACTATTTAGGTACCATAGTTGGAGAAAAGGCTAATAAGTACTACAATATAAGCTCGATAAATTAATAACCTCGATTAAATAATATTTACTGCCAGTTCCGACTTGGACCAATGTGGTAAATTAATAATTCACTAAATTTATAAGATAATACATTTTTTTTTAAATGCATAGGCCCCACTTTATATATATATATTTAACTCAATTAGGAAGTCTTTGTAAAATATGACCCCAATATTACTTGTTTCTTCTTGAAATTGATGTCTTCTTGAACCTCATCTCTAACTTTTCTTAATGCATTAATAAGCTTTGGTGTAATGTTCTCGTATTGCAAGAGAAAATTCTACAATGTGATTGTTGCTTTGAGTGCATATTTGCGTGAGACATGCTCCAGTACAGACTATCATCATCAATTCTTTGTCATTTACCATGATTTTAAGTGCATGCATCGAATGAATTTAGTTTATTGCAAAATAGAATAGATCCATAACTTCTATTTAATAAAACTAATTAGTACATTCATAAACTTGTTTTGGTTAAACAAATTAAGTATAGATCGAATATAATTTTAGTTTGCTGCAAAATGGATAGAACAATCACTTCTATTTAATAAGACTAATTCATGAACTTGTTTTGGTTAAACAAATACATTGAACAATGATAATTCGTAATTTGGTAATAAGCTAATATTAGTATAATCACAACACAATACATTTAAGTTCAATGTTTAGGGAAAAAAATAAAGAATGCTTTGATAAATACATTTATTAATTAATATATAAATCAATACATTATTAATTTATCGATTAAATCATATCTCGATTAATTAATAAATTTTCATGGTCCCACGGGTATTAATTTATAGAGGTTTAACTATACTTTTTCATTCCTAAGACCATTAACGATCATTTTTTAACTTTGGTGCATAAATAATGTAAAAGGACAATCTTAACCTTTGTAACCCTACGAATACCGAGTTATGAACCATTTCAAATCCATCTAAAGTTTAATCACAAATCTCAATGTATATCAATGGTTCATTTAGTCGAATCTTGTTTCCTTGACCTAGCCCTACACAGGGAACACACGTGAGCCAATGACCACCGTTATGATGGCCGATAGTACTCCAATGCTAAAGTCGGACAAGGCTTAAGAAAAGCTTAAAGCTGTAAAATGGGTTATGTAGCATATCTTTGTTTATCAACCTTATGTCTTATTTATAATGCGAGAGTCTTTGTTCGGCTAGGTCTTTGGTGGTGTAGTTTAGGGAAAGAGATCTTACTGGAGATCCTTTCCTAATTGGGAGTCGTCCATGTAGGAGTTTTTCTACACGACTTGTGCTCCTAGATCTGCGGAAGAGGTTTTCCTTTTGGAGTATTGTCCATGCAAAGAAGTTTTCATGCACGACTTATACTCTAGTGTTTGTTTTCTAGTCGAAACCAATGCATTGTTGGTCTCCCCGTCTTAGGTAATGCACAAGATACTTGCCTAATTAAGCCTTACGGATATTGGACTTTACCATGTGACGTGTGGGCTTAATAGAGCGCTGCAATTTGGATCCAACCTTTTGGATTCTGCCAAGATGGGCTTATTGTTATTTGGGCTTTGCCAAATTGGGTGGCAATTAAGTCTACTTTGCTCTGCTGACGAGATTATCGTGATACGCATACAACACGAATTAAATGACAATTTAGTATATCATCAGCTACTCCACCCGAGTTGGTAGGCCAGCTCGTCGGTCCATAAAGTCATGTCATGGAGGACCTGAGGGGCCATGATTGGTTTGAGTTTGAATCGTCTCCTAAGCAGCGCGCTTCATCAATTAGGAGTGTGTTTGCTTCGAAGAAAAAATGCGAGAATTTTATTTTCTATATAGATCCTTTCTCTGCAGAGTTTATTTTCTTTACTCTTTGATCTTATAGACTTTTATCGTTTCGCTTTGCGTACTTTTAACTTCGCTCAACTTTCTTGATCTAAGGTTTGTACGTTCTTCAATGACGGGCCAGAATCAACTTTCTGATGAACTGTTTGCTAAAAGCCGCAAGTTCTTCGAGGAGAAGTCATATTTGAATCAAGTCAGGAAAGCCTTCATGAGACAAATGGGATCCCTGATGATTTGGTGTTTTTCACATTGGGCGCTAGTCCAACGCCGTTGTCCACTTCAAAGGGATTTATCTGTTTGCACCAAGGTATGCTTCAATTGGGTGTTCGTTTTCTTGTCATCAAGAAAATTTAAAGCGTCCTGGCTTACATCGGCATTGCGCCCGCTCAACTGATGCCGAACGGGTATAAGACGGTGATCGTCATTCTAATTAGGGCGAAGGATGTTGGTGTTCATCTGTCTCCGAAGGTGATCCAACTGCTCACTTCTCCTCGGATAAACGAGCATGTCGTGTGTGTGTTGACGTCGCTGGACTATTTTGGCAATCTACCTGATGACTTCAAGTTCCGGCAGAAATAATGTTTCATGACCTCTGCTGACTCTTAAGTATTTTGAGTTTATTGGTAGTCCAATCGAGCGAGAGTTCAAGCAACTGAGTAAGTTTGATTTTGTTCTCGATTCTGCCTTGTTAATTACATATTGAATTGTTATCCGCGCTTTCTATAAGGGGGTTTCCAACTACGCCCATTTCTTCTGAGGATGAGGCAGCTTTGGATAAATTTTGACATGCCTCGAATGCGGGTAAAGGATGTCGTTCAGTTTTCTAATATCAAGCGCAACAAACGCGGGCTCATTGGCATGAGGCTCCCACCTTATTCAGAGCCTTGGAGCTGAAGTTCAAAGGTGAACCCTCTTCAAAGAAGAAGAACCTCCCGAAGGTTAAGATTTCGAGCCCGTCAGGGAGAGCGAAATAGAATGAAGCATTTTCTTTTTCTATGCGTTCTAAGAAGCCTCGTGCTGCCACTAAGCCCGCTCATGGGAGTTTGGCCTTTTTAGTGGGATGCCAAGCTATTGGGCGGGTTCTTGACTCGTCCACTGGGGCGAAAGTTGTTATGTCCGAGGGGCAGGATGCTCAGGCAAGGGTCCATATCTCTATTCCCGACTTGGAGAAATATCTACAAATGGTGGGGATTGAAGATGTAATGAAGTTGCGCACCGAGCAGGCGAAGGTTATGAACACCATGTTGTTGCAGACGGGCATGGCAGCTTCGTCCAATGCAGGTTTGACTAGTCCTTTTTCATGAAAGGATTTTACGTACGACCCTTCTTTGGATCGCGAGTCTCCCCGGCTTGCTGAAGAGTCGTACGAGTGTCGCCCCTATAGCGAGAAGGCCCCTCCGCGTCGCCCGTATTGTCCTCCGTCCCAATCTCGTCCCCATATTGAGGTGGCGACGGGTCCGAGAAATAACTCATTTCTGCCCTGTCAACTGCTTTCGAGTGAGTTCGTGAGAGATAGCCAATCGTTGTGAGCAAAGAGAAAGTGGTGGACGAGGGCCTAATGCGGTGAAGACAGTGAAGGGCGTTGCTAAAGTAATTCCGGTCCCAGAAGACCTCCATCCGGATGTACGAATCAGTTTGTTTGCTCCAGATGTGCTAAAGATGAACAACCAAGCTTGACACCAGGAGATTGATATTCCCTATGCCTCCAAGAAGCATATTAGTAGGTGGAATGACTAGCTGGCGAGTTGTGCTCCGATGCCAGCAGGTGATACGCTGGGAGAGCGTATGGACAAAGGGCAGAAATATCTAGTTCTGGGGATGTCATATCTGAACCAAGTCGCCGTTGTTGGGACGGAGGTTGAGGTTTCCAATAAGATACCATGGAGCGCGTATTTTTTTGCGATTTTGCAAAAGTCGTACTCTGATGCTCTCCATGAAATTGAATCACTAAAGAAACAACTTAAAAAGGTGAGGCCTGCCGAATCAGCAATTGATCAGGAGGTTTGGAAGACAAGATCGGAGGCTCAGAGGATTCGCTTAGAAACGCTCGAGTCCGAGTTGGCAGAGGCAATGTCCGCGAGGGGCAAGTTCGTGAAAGAATTGAACTTTGTCCGTCGTGACTTACAATTTTCTCAAGAAGTTGCAGCCAAGGCGCAGGCTGAGGTGCAAGCTCTGAACGCTAAGAAGGCCGAGAAAGAGTCCTAGTGGACTGCCCGATGTCAACAGCTAGAAGCCGACGTTGAGTCCAATGCCAAGAGTGTGCGGACAGCAGAAAATCAACTTCTTCTGGCGCAGAATGAACTAAGTGTTGCGAGGGACAACTTGAGTGTCGAACAGTCCACAGTCGAGCAAGTTGATGCAGCTGGAGCGAAAGCTAGCTGAGTCGAAGGCGCGAGAAAAAGCTTTTAAAGGCCCAGAGAACATACGAGTTCCGTAGAGTATACGAGTTCAGTAGAGTGATCAATCAGAAGAAGAAGGCAATCAAGACCAGAGTGTTTGAGTGGCAGCGTGTGAGGACGCACCCTCTACTTCTTCTCCTACCAAATTTAGTTTTGTTGTATCTGAACCTCCTCCCGTCGAAAAGTCAACTTTGTATTTTTGTCTTACCAATAAGAGATAATATGTTGAACAACATTCCATACGTATGTGTTCTTTGACTTTCCCTGTTGTTTTTTTCGGTTGTCTTATCACAATACTAGCTTTTAGACAAGAGGTTGTGCTGAGTCAGGAAGTCCTATGATTGATCTGCTAATGAGAGTTTTGACTACTTACGTTGCGATAATTCAAGCAACCCTGGTCAATACTCTTTATAGATCGAGGTGTAGTATCGGCCAAGTCTTGTAAGTTGGCCAAACTCCACGCGAGTGGATAAGCTTAGCCAGTGATAGATAATTCAGACCAAGCCGTTACCCATCTTTGAGATCCGCCATTGTAATTCGTCATATGCTGACCAGGCTGTAGATCGGACCAGCAGTTGTTGCTTCTATAAGAAACTAGTCAGACTGTGGTCATGCGTCTTTATCACTGTAAATTATCGAAAGATGGTCCTTGTGAGTTGCCTGTTGCTAGGCAAAGATTCCTGGCAAGCCATTGCCCTCTGCGTCAAGAGCGCTAACTACCACTTTCTAAATCATGCGCTCAACGAACTAAGCATTATAAGGGACCAGAAGCTATTGTCATCAGTCGTCACTGACCAAGATTTGGTCGGATTCAGTGATCATTATCTATAGTTGGACAATGATCTCTGACAAGCCGTCTCGATCAGGCATTGTAGCTCTGACTAGGCTCCCACTTTCTAAGCCATCTTCATCTGTGCGTAGCGAACTACGGTCTTAGAACAAATCAGAAGTTGTCATCATCAGTCGGAACTGACTAAACTTTGATCGGCTTCGACGATCATTGTCTGCAGTTGGATGATGATCCCTGGAAGCCATCTTGATCGGGCGCTAGAACGCTGACTAAGTTCCCACTTTCTAAGCCATCGTTGTCCGCTTTTAGCGAACTAAGCGTTAAAGCATATAAGAAGTTATCATCATCAGTCAGAACTTACTAAACTTTGGTTAGGTTAGGCCTCTGCTTGGCCTTGGGCAAGTAAGTCTGACTTGGGTGTCCTAACTTAATTCACCTAGTAGTCCGACACGGAGGTCGAACCACTAAATTTTGATTCTGAAGTCAAATCGCCATAAGTTGATTGGATTGAGTTTATCTAGGTTTTAATGAACAGCGGAATCTTAATAGAGCAGATATCTTGGATTTACTGATAATATCATCGTAGGCGTGCTCTACATTCCATGGGCGCTTAAGGCCTTCGCACTTGTGACTTTACGTGTACTGGGCTGGATCTGGCGGGGTACTTGCTTGGGCCCATTAGTTGATTGGGTCGTGTTGTAAAGATCAACATGCTACGTGAACGACAAAGATTGCGAGACAATTCAATGTCGGTTACTCCCCACTGTTAATGGGGTTGCGTGCAATGCCATTAATTCGATGAATGTGAACTCGTGCAGTTACAATTGAAACCATCGCCTCCTTATTTCCCTAAGGCATTTAATGCTGACATAATTGTTGATCGATTTCGTTTCGTGAACCTTCGCGCCTATATATAGGCTAGTGTTCACTATTTCAAGCATTGCCATGAATGCTGCAGAAAACGTTCTTGAAATGCATCTTTTCAGATAATATGTTTTGGGTTTTTCAAAAGCTAATAGAAGATCTTCATCGTTGGAGTCTTCAAATATTTTGACATTTGTAGCAATCAATCTTGGCAAAACCTGCTATTATGAGGGGCCACCTGACTCGGGTGAGCATCCAATTGGTTCAATGGGACCTTGTAATTTATTCTTACATTGCGAAAAACCAATGGGACCTTGTAATTTATTCTTACATTGCAAAAAAGAGTTACGGATTCCTCCCAAGGGGTCAAGTTTGTCTTCCATCTTCTGGTGCTTCGATGGCGTCTCGCGCCATTCAATCTCAGAGATAACACCCGCAGCCAACCTTGGGTGGCTTGTTCCTACTGTATCTACTAAGCTTCACGTGTGACGCCACAGCTAAAAGTAGATAGGCGGAGCGAAGCTCTGACAGTCGCGGCCTGCGGTGCTAACTCTGCATCACCCCAGGCATCCTTTGTTCGAGAGACATTCTCATCTGCCTTCTTATTTTCCTTATGTTCCTCTTTGCAAGACAGATAGGCGGAGCAAGATGTCTGCAGTCTGTTTCGAGTGTCCTTGCTGCCACTTTCAAATCAATTTTGCGACGCAAATTGGTGAAGCAAAGAATTAAGCCCGTACTTGCGGCCTATTGCCTACTTTGAGTACTTTTGCTTTCACTTCCGAATCTTCTTTTGACGACAGATTGGCGGAGCGAAATTTTGTCATGTTTTTCAGCAAATCGTACTCGCGTTGTACTTAGATACTTGTAGTGTATAAATTGTTGTACTAGTAAATCGCGCAAGCTGTGTAATTACTTTCTTTGCAATCAATAAGGTTTGTTTTATTCCTTGAATATAGTCTCGTGCGAACAATTCTTCTAAATTGAAAAAAAAAAAAAAATCAAAGCAATAAGATAGTTTGACTCGGGGACTAAACTAATCTGGCAAAGAGATGCGCAGGGTCCTGGCTCAGACTATTTAGCTCCATTGGCGAAGTGTCGCGTTTCTCCAAAGCTAGCGAAGTGCTCAAAAGTAAACTTCGTGTGGGCAGGTCGTTCCTCGCTGGCTGTCAGCTTTTGGAGTAGGTGCATGTTTGCTAAAGTGTTATTTCTTAGTTTTGTACTAGACTGGATGGTGCCTTTGTCGAATAGTTGAACCTTGGTTGTCAGAGCTTTGTTTCTGCCCGCATGGGGTGATTCTTTCCTTTTATTTGAACTTGGGTGTCTAATACGTCTGTCCTGCGGGCCGAAACTGTAATTGCTAGCAATCTAACTGCTTTAGCGCTACGTAGTCTCTCGCTGAAGGTTGATCTCCATAAATAATTCCTTGGGCCTGGTCGGCAGTATACTTGATGCATTGGTGCAAAGAAGATACTATTGCCTCCATATGATGGTGCCAAGGCCTCCCCAGAATGATGTAGGCGGACGGAGCATCGACCACCATGAACTCCTGGATAAGGTACTTCCATAATTGTGGCTCTTTCGCCACTACCATTAGGCTGATCTTTCCAATGGGGAAGCATTTCTCCATTGAACCCGACCATGAGATGGTTGGTGGGCGTTAAGTCGTTTTCCTTAAGTTGCATATTGCGGAAAGCGTTGAGAAACAAGACGTTTAAAGAGCTTCCCGTGTCCACCAAGGCCCTTTTCACTTCCTACTTTGAAACAATGGCCAAGATAACTAGGGCATCATTGTGAGGAGAATGAATGCTCTGGCGGTCCTTATCCGTGAACGACAGTGGTGGGATCGGGCTCTAAAGTCGTGCATACTGCACTTGTCTGTCTTCACAGGTGAGTTGTGTCCACATTTCAAGAAATATCCTCTTGCGGGACATATTGGATTGCTCGCCTTCGAAGACTCCATAAAGAACATATATGATGCTAGGAGTTTCTTTTTCTATCTCCTTAACTAAATCTTCCATTTCTTTACCCAGTCCTGCTTTTTGTGGCTCAGGAACTCCTTGAGCTTCCCCTTCCGGATCCAGTACTCTATCTCGCTCCTGAGACTTTTGCAATCCTCAATGTCGTGGCTACCCTCCTTGTGAAATGAGCAGTATCCGCTATTATCGCGCCGGGAGGGATCTCGTCGATGTTTGGCAGGCCACTTCAACTCTCCCCAATTCTTGATAGAGTTGAGGATGTCTGACAAACTAGAGTTGAGGGGAGTGATGGATTTAGACCCAGCAAAGTTGGAGGCCTTATCTTGCTTTGCGCGGCCAAAATCGAACTTGCTATCATTGCGCTTCCTCTTTTTGTCGTCATCATGTTTCTTCCCCTCCTTGTCTCTGGATCCAGAGGGTTTTTTTTCAAACTCCACCTTAATGGCATCTCATCAAGAGATATATTTCTGAGCACCCTTCAGTAAGTAACATATCGGTTGGAGGCTCCAGAGTAAGAAAATCGTAGAACTTACCTCTCTTCAGGTATACCTGAGGAGAATGTCGTGACCACAATGTCGTTACTTCAGCCATCGATGTGGTCAGCTCATCACTGAAGTGTGTGACACATTCCCTCAATGTCTCATTCAACTTCTGTTTGATAGTAAGCAAGTAATGCGGACCCTTCCTGATCTACTGGTTGTCGACAAAGCATGTAAGAAACATTGTTGCCAGTGTCTGGAATGAGTCGATGGACTTTAGAAGTAGGCTGGGAACCAGGTCAACATTGACTTCTTCAGGCAGGTAGGGAATGACCAGCACATCATTACTTCGGATCCTTCTTTAAGCGTCATTACGTGCTTGAAGTGGCGTAAGTAATCGAACGGGTCTGTTGTCTCGTTGTAAAACTCCAGCTTTGGAGTTCGGGGGATAGTGAGGTTAAACAGCACGTCAGGATTGGTGGCCTCTAGCCGGATGGGGTTCTGCGAGGCGTGCCTGTTGACCCTAGACATTGGGTCTCCGCTGGCCGCTCCTCCGCCTCTAGTCCAGTAAGAGCCCGCAAGGGCAGCGGGGCTCTACTGAATATGATTGGCAGTGGGGCGGATTTCACGGATATCCGCCCCACCCACCCCAAATAGCGCGGATTTGGATGTAGCTAAATAGGTTTTTGGGTGGTTTCGGAAATCCAAACGGTATCCGATGAATATTCAGGGAGGATACGGATTTGGTCATATCTGCCACGCAAATATATGTTTATATAACTAATTTACTATACTAACCTTGGCCCCTTAAGTGACAGAAAAACCCTAATTTACTAATTCCTAGTTACCTATTGGTAATATTTTCTTCACAAATTCCTCAAGATTCCACCTCAAAAAATCCCCACGAAAACAAAGGGGTCAACAAAGGAAGATCAATCACAGGAACAAATCAAGTAATACCCACAACAACAAGAACAATTTCGCTTTGATTCATCCGTAAAAACAACCACAAGATAAAGCCATCAATAAAATAGCAGCTTGTTTTTCTTCCCCCAGATTGTTCCGTTTGTCCAAACCTGATGATTTCTTCAATAAAACCTTCTTTTTTACTCGAATCAATTTCAATTTCAATTTCAATGACATCCCATTTGTTATTCTCGCTTTCTTTTTAATATTCCCAATAGAGCTCTTCTTTGTTTTCTGTCTGATCTCACAAGCATTGCAGAGTGACTGAAAAAGTATAGTACCCATGATCAAAATTAGACGAAAAAACCCTTTGTAGGTTGAACAAAAAAGGATCAAAATTAGTGGAGATTAAAGCAAGAAAACCCTAGCTTTTCCTTCTTAACGGATTCCTTCCTACATATTCTTCCTTCCTAACCTTCGCCCCTGTCGCCTCCTCATCACGAGATCTCGCAAAAACACAACCCATCTCCTTCTTCCACCACCAAAACCCTCATCTCTCAGCACATACCCCGCTGTCGATCATCAAATTCCACCTAAAACCTCACGATCTAAAACAAGAAAACCCTAGCTTTTTTGCGAGAGAAAACAACACACCAAAAGGAATGAAAGAAGATTTGTATATGAAGTAAAAGTGAAACACTGGGCAAAAGGAAAAAATGAGCTAACTTTTCGATGATGGTGGAGGATGATCTGTTGTTGCCATTAAAGTATTGGATAGTTGAGTTTAGGGAGAGAGAAAGTCTGTTACAATACTTGGGTAGGGCGGGGCGGAGATCCATCGCCCACCAGAAAATTGTTGTCTTAAACGGATATTCGGAGCAGGGTAGATATCCGCCAATCTGTTCGGTGCGGGGGTGGTTTTTAAAAAATAGAATAAATGGATATGCAGGGCAAATTTGGGGACCTGCGATCCCCAACAGGGCGGGGATGGATTTGTTCAAATCCGCCCCATTGCCATCCCTACTCCTAAATGTGTTCTCTAGTGTCTTTTGGGGACCGGGCTCTTCGCTGCTCCCGTCTCTTTCTACGAGTAGAGGGTTCTGTTGAGTAAGCATCTCCATCGCCCGTGCAATTTGTTGCATCTAGGTTGACAGTAGATCCACCCTGGGTTCGCCGTGGCTGTTGCCGGCACGGCGGTTTGAAGTTGTTCCCCCCGTGGTGCCGTTGCCGCCGATACTTGCGGCGCTCATCCGATTTGAGCATTCGAGGGCTCTCGGATGTCTCCATTATTGCGAGATCTCGTAGTCACCATCTATTTGGACTGTGAGGAAGGGTGACATCATTGTTTTTAAAGGAACTTCGTCGTTCCTCACGGACAACGCCAAACTGATGTAGTCGAATCTTGTTCTCCTTGACCTTAACCTAGACCTACACAGGAAACACATGTGAGCCAAGAGCCACCATTATAGTAGCCGATGGCACCCAATGCTAAGCCAAACAAAACTTGAGAAAGGCTTAAAGATGTAAATTGGGTTTTATAGCGAACCTTTATTTATCAACCTTGTGTCTTATTTATAATATGAGTCATTGATCGGCTAGGCTTTTGGTGGCTTAGTTTAGGGAAAGAGATCTTACTAGAGATCATTTCTTAATTGGGAGTCGTCAATGTAGGAGAGTTTCCCTACACGACTTGTTCTTTTAGATCTGCGAGAGAGATTTCTCTTTTAGAGTGTTATCAATGCAAGAAAATTTTCATGTACAACTTAATACTTCGGGTTTATTTCCTAGTCGGAACCAATGTATTGTTTGTCTGCCCGTCTTAGGTGATCCCCCAGATACTTGCCTGGTTAGGCCTTACAAGTATTAGGTTTTGCCATTTGATGTGTGGGCTTAGTAGAGCGCTGCAATTTGGATCAAATCTTTTGGATTCTGCCATGATGGGGCTTAATGTTGTCTGGAGTTTGCCAGATTGGGTGGGCAATCAACCCCACTTTGCTCTGCTGACGAGATTATCATGACGCGTACGACGCGAATTAAAGAACATCAGCTACTCCCCCGAGTTGGTGGGCCAGCTCATCGGTCCATCAAGTCATGTCATGTAGGACCTAAGCGGTCATGATTAGTTTGAGTTTGAATCGGCTCCTTGAGTGGCGCGTTTCATTAATTGGGCGCGTGTTTGCTTCAAAGAAAAAAAGGTTGAAATTATGTTTTAAATATTGATCCATTTCTCTGCAGAGTTTATTTTCTTTACTCTTCAATCTTAGAGACTCTACTTTGTCGTTTCAATTTCCATGCTTTTGACTTCACTCGACTTCTTTGATCGAAGGTTTGTACATTCTTCAATGTCGGGCCAGAATCAACTTTCTGATGAACTGTTTGCTAAAGGCTGTAAGTTTTTCGAGAAGTCAATTTGTTAGTCAAGTCTAGAAAGCTTTCGTGAGACATATAGGATCCCTGATGATCTGGTGTTCTTTACATTGGGTGTTGGTCAAACGTCGTTGTCTCCTCCAGAGGGATTTATCTGTTTGCACTGAGGTATGGTTCAATCGGGCGTCCATTTTCTAGTCATCAAGGAAATTTGGAGTTTCTTGGCTTACCTCGGCATTGCGCCCGCTCAACTAGTGTCGAACAGGTATAGGACGATGATCGTCATTCTGATTAGGGCAAAGGACGCTAGTGTCCGTGTCTCCGAGGGTGATCCAACTACTCGCTTCTCCTCGAATAAATGAGCATGTCGTGTGTGTTTCAAAAGAAGTAAAATAATAATTAACCACCAATCTTTTTATATTGATGGATAAAAAGACCATTGCCAATCACTAGCCAAAGCCAGATTAAAACAGGAACTTAATTACAAGTAAATAAACTCTACCACTCAAACATGTATGTGTGAAATGCAATATTATCCAGCTTTCCCCAAATGTTACCCAACCCTTAACCTCATTTCATAATGCAGGGCAATCCTTCTTTCTTTTTCTGAAAATGCTATCATTTCTTTCCTTCCACACTATGGCTGTAAAATTTTAAAAATAAATAAATAAATAAACCTTTTCCACAACCAGAGGCCCTTTCAAAGCAGTCATTCTTGTGCCAACTAGAAACCATTTGCAATAAACTTTGAGTTACAGGAGTTGGAGGCCAACCTTCTTCACAAATTGAGCTACAAATCTATCTAGGAAAGGAACAAGTGAAAAAAAAATGATTAACAACCTCTTCTTTTTCACAAAAACGTGAAACGACACCTATTAGGAATCATCATTCCTCTTCTAGACAAGTTATCAACAGTCTGAATTCTGCAATGGCCAATAAACCAAATGAAAAAATTTACTATAGGAGCAATATGTTTGACCCAAACGAACTCTGGCCAAAAAAGCAAGGATAACAGCTGTTTTGGAATAAACTTTTGACAAGTCTATTGTGCATGCCTTGGATAGAAAATTGACCCATTTGTCAAGGTGTTCTAAGGGGTTGTGTATGTGAAGGTGGTCAATCAGCTGTAAAAGCTGAGGAAATTTTGGAGTCTCTATGGCCCTCCTTAAACCAAGATTCCAAGGAGTTGTTTTTCCCTCTGCACTAACAAACATCTCAGCGACTAACGCACATCTCGGCCACAGTTTTTGTTTTGCTCAAAGAGAGAGCATAAGTGGTAGGGAAGGAGTGTTGCAAGGCTGAGTTCCCTCCACAAGTGTCATGCCAAAAACTAATTTTATCTCTATACACCAATTCAAATGAAATAGCAGGACAAAAGATATGATTAAACTCATGATTGCTTGCCAACAAGCACATCCATAAAGAGCATTGGGGAGGTTTGAGTACCATCCGCTATTAGAAATACCACACTTCTCCTGAATCATTGTTCACCACATAGTTCCTTCTTCTTTACCAAAACGCCACATCCATTGGCTAGAAGGGCTTGGTTGAACAATTTTAGTATTTTAATACCCAGTCCTCCCTGCATCTTAGGTTTACAAATGTTCTACCAGCTCACCCAATGGTAGCTTTTTGTATCTTCGTATGTCCCCCATACGTGTTCTGCTTGACAACATGACCATGACCATAGGTATGCATGGTACAAATTGACATCATGAACATAGGTATGCTTGAGACAAGGATGCACAGACATGAACAAGCGGTACACAGACACAACACGAGGACTCTGCAATTACCAACTAACTAGAACTCGGCGACACGTTAAACCTTACTCTTTTTTTATAATTGATATCAACATAAACAAGTGAAGAGGAGCTAAAGGAGATGTTGTTGTGATGGAGAGAGGGCGAGATGAAGGCGGAGGAGGTGTTGCAACGGAGATAATGACAGAGGAGCTACGAAGGAGACGGAAGCGGAAGAGGAGCTGATATGAAATTGGATGAGAAGTTTGAACTCTAGCGGGGTGGAAAATAATACTCAATTAGGATGCTATTTGCACCCAATTTGGATTTTTTTGCACAATTGCACCCAAGCCAAAAAAAAAAAATTGTGTGTCCAAACCGAGTCTTGTCGTGTCAGCCACTTGTCCAACCAAGTCAACAACCCCGACACGTTCACTGCATGTCAAATACGTTGGCGTCCTTGTGTCCAATTGGAATACGCGAGGTTTTCCGAGAGTTCACGTACGTCCTTGGCTTGAGATGGTGTTTTTTATTAGAGTCTGTCTTTTAGCCTTTGAGATATACTTGGTCCTTCAGCCTTTGAGATATACTTCGTCTTCCAAACTGCTATTCTGTTTCTAATTCACCCAAAGCAAACCCAAGTATTTAGTCGGCAATTGGCCTTCCTTGCAGTTTAAAATATCAACCAAACCTCCAAAACTTTGCACATCCCCACAGCATACAAAGTGGTTTTGTTGAAATTGATGCCCAAGCCAGAAACAACTTCAAACCACAACAAAATGGATCTAGTGGCCTCCTAACTGCTAAGGGCCAGAGTCGATGAATAAAATCATATCGTCTGCATATTGCAAGATAGGCTCAGAGGTGCCTCCCTTTCTAGCACTAAACCCCTTGACAAGGTTGTAATGATTTGCTCTTGGAATCATTTGGGTTAAGGCTTTAGCAACCAGAGAAAAGATGAAAATGGAAGGGGATCACCCTAACTGATTCCTTTTGTAGCTTTGAACAGACCTTCAAGGGACCTATTAATCTTAGCAGAAAAGAATAACTGACAGGAATACATGAGCAACACCCATGAATTTCATCAATAAGCAACACCAAGAGTAAGCTGTTTGGACCCATTAATTTCAGGGGACCTATGCAGTTAAAACGGATAACGGACCCATAACGGTCTAGGAGCGTTATAGGTTATATCGGATTATATCGAGATATATCGGTATATATCAGTATATAATAAAATATATATTTTAAATATATTTTTATACCTCCAATAAGTATTTATGATTTAATGTATTAGTTAAAAACGGGCCATAAAAGATTATAAGACATTTATCATTGTTGGGCTTAGGATTTAGATTTATAAAACCCATAGGCCCAAAAAATCGTCGAGGCCCAAATAAATTACAACACATTGAGAAGAATCTGGGACAAAATTGTTTTTTTTGTTTTATCACGTGGGTTTCCCAAAAAAAAAAGTCTTATCTCTTCTCTTTTTGAGAAGTTTGACTCATTGGGTTTAACAAAACAAAAAAAAAGATCACGTGTTTAAAAAATCTATCATATCTACTTTGAGAGTCTTTGACTCATTGATTTTTATTATTTTCCTTCTTCTACACTTATCTCCCCCTCCCTCTTATGGGTTCTTCAGAAAAGAAACAGATGTTTATTTCTTATTCTCAAGCAAAGAAACAAAGATCTCAAGAAAATCAAAGAGAGACCCATTTGGGTTGCTTGGCGAGTTGTTTGGGTTCATATCTCGGCATCCCCACAAGAAACGAAACAGAGGGTTATCAAGAAAAGACACAGCCGGTCTCTTTGTTTTTATTCTCAAGAGAAGAAACATAAATCTCTGAGTTTACCAGAAAATCCAACACCAAATCTGAGTTATCAAGAAAAGACGACATAGCCGGTTTCTTCTTCTTCTCTCTGAGATCTGATTTCAGATCTCAGTTCAGACTTTGATCTTTCGTCTTCCTTCAATTTCTTCTTCTTCTCTCTTCGTCTTCCAGTCTTCCTTCGATTTCTTCTTCTTCTCCCTTCTTAGATCTGAAAAAGAAAGATCTGAAAAAAGAAAAAAAATCGATCAGTTTTTTTTTATAAATATATTTATAAAACGATATAACGTCGTTATAACATATAACGGTATATGTATAACGGCCGCGAAATGGGCGTTATATGGTTGCCGTTACAACCTGGCGTTAAA
Organism: Berberis thunbergii; assembly: GCA_003290165.1. NCBI lineage: Eukaryota > Viridiplantae > Streptophyta > Magnoliopsida > Ranunculales > Berberidaceae > Berberis > Berberis thunbergii. Next base: position 34,007 of record QNQO01005306.1, read on the forward strand.
TCTAACCGTGAAAATTTTTAGGTCCTACACAGCAGGGGACCCACCATCTTGAAAATCATACAATGAGCAACACTATGAATTTCATCATTACTAGACCCACAAGGGGCATTAAGGGGAGTGTGGGAATACTTGAAATTAAATTTAGATATCAAAAAATAAACGGGTGTTTGACGACTTGACTTCTAGTTTTCAATGACCCCTTAGATAAACAATTTCTTTTTTCTCATTGGTTGTTAATAGCAACTTGATTGTTGGCTCAAGCAATGGCATCAACTTAGTGTTTTAAAAGTTTTATGGTAACAATAATAATTCTTGCTTAATCAATTGACAGAAAAATGAAGAAGATTTTCAGGGAGAGTTATAGCCCGCAGTGGTAGGTTCCAAAATACAGAAGGAAAAAAAGTGTAGAAGGGTTTTAGGAATGAAGATGTTATAAAAATGATTCACATTGTTTTTTTAGGGATTAAAAAGGGTAGCATTGTGTTTTATTTTATGGGTGAACCATGGTTAAAAAACTATGCCTTAATGGTCATAAGAAAGAAAATGTAGTATTTATTAGCCATTATCTTATTATGGTACCTAAATGTTATTTTTGTAGAAAATAGGCCTTCAAGGTCATTTAAGAAATTGCAATAAAGCTATGGTTGAATGATGCAGGAGTATCCGCTTTTGAGAACTTGGATTACGGGGAGGAGCCCCGACCCTAAGGTTGAGCTTGAGGGGATTGGGGCAGCACCACTAAAGAACTTCAGAATTATATAAGCTTCTAATTCAAGATGTTGGAAACTAGAAAGTTCTTGCAGGACAAGGAAAGCAAAACAAAAATCGCTTCGCTATTAAGAGTAGATTTTCCTTGTTTGGTTTTGGAATTATTTAGCCTATATATTGGATCTTTTATGTTATATATTGGATCTTGTATGTAGGTTTAAACATCTAGAAAATTAGTCTCTCAAGAGTTTGTTCTTGAGAGAGTGTTATAATCTTTGTTAGTTAATATGATAGCAATAGTTGAAACCAAATTTTCTTCTTATTTTCGCATATACTTTGAGTTGGTTGGGGGGGCAATGTTAAGTAAAATACCTAAAAACATGTACCTGTAGCCCAACTTGTGAAGTACACTTTAGTTGTAGGCCGAATGGCTTAATCTAAACTAAAGTTTCATGTTTTTTTATTTGTGAAGCTCAAATCTTAGTGCTTAAGCTAACTAATGCAATCCGTACACTTTTATTGGTTATATAGCTGTAAGTATAAATTTTATTCGAGAATGGTTACTTAAAATAAAATAAATAAATAAATAAATAAAAAGTGCAGTGAAGGAGAAAAAAAGTGCTTTAAAGTTCCATGTTTTTTTATTTGTGAGGACCAAATCTCAGGCCCTCGGCTAATTAATCAATCTGTATACTTTCTCAGGTTATATGCACGGTACACTTGTAAATTTCTCAGGTTAGGATAAATGTCATTCAAGAAAAAAGTTGCAAGAGACAAAACAATTAGGCATGAGAATGTCTGTCTCTCCTTTTGTCCAGAGGGTAGAGAGTGGATACACAATATAACAGGATCACAGTCTGTAATGCAAATTTCTGAAAACAACTGATAACTGCTTTCGAGATCAGATATTTCATATATCGTCAACAAATTGTTGCACCAGTTGATTGTACAACTGGCTTTCACTATTTGTAAGTAAAATGAGAGAATGAGGTACAAATACCTCACTATGTGTATGTTTTATGTAATAAACCAGGACTCCCATGATAACCCAGAGCAACAAAAGTGTCATATTGCTGCATGTTGAGAAGTTAGAGATCTGCCAAGGTAACCAAAACAACTCAATTAAGGGATGATAATTGTAATGAGAAATCATCCTGCAATCACCTATTCACCCCAAAATTTAATTAAAAAAATTCACATGTAATGTTGAAAAAGAAAAGCACCCGTTTAACAATGGATCGACGGTACTTCCCCGAACGTGCACATGTAGAACACTGACAGTGAATGCTTTTCGTCTTTCTAGAGGCAGCACGACATAATTTGATTATTGTGTAAGGCACTAAAGGTAGTGCCATTATTGTCAAAATAAATATTGGGAAGAGCGAGCTGGTCTCCTCTGATGCAGCCATGATTTCCCTTATCTGTGAGAACTTGCAAATAGTTGATAGCACCTGCAAAATATAATACGGAGAGATTATCAAAATCCAATTTCATGATTTCATATCAGGTTCAAAATCATCCAACTATATGCCATCCCATTTGTTCCAGGATGGCTTTTGTGTTATCCCTCTGAATTTAAATCTAGGTTTCAATCTGGCTCTCTCAAAAGTTGAACACTCTTTTTAAGTCAAGGTTTGTGCATGTTTATGCAGATTCCACCTAACAGCCGTTTTCTTCCCTTTTTTCTCCGCACCACTTATCAAGATTTGGGGGTTGTTAAAGCAATCACAACTTATTCAGTTTAGTTTTATCTTAAATTATTTCTTCTAGGGCTTCAATGAGAAGATATTTCATTACAATGGGTATAATTTTAGGGTTTTCAGAAAAGGATTAAGGAAACAATGAATTGGAGCTAATACAGGTTTTAGCATGGCTCATCGAGTTAACTTATTGTTGTTCAGTTGCACCAAGAAAATTTTCATGAAAAAGGTTAAGACGCTCATTCTGTTTTAAGTCTAGTATTAGCAACTTGATAAATATGGAACTAATGTAGAACTAGGTTGCAAATGCAAATCTACAGGAAACTATCTTAATTATGTGCCTAGATTTTGGCATATGAAAATGAATCAAAATCAGTTATTTTAGCTAAAATAAAACTTTAGCAACTGGAAACTGGGTATCCAATAAAGACTTAAAACCTTGACACAAATGAAACCAGCTACGTTACCGAATAAAAAGAGAGTCTTGAAAATAATAAATCAAAAGAAGAGAGACAAAAGAATAGAAGATACGAAGATATTCTTCGAATTGAACATTTTATTAAAGAATTGGTAGGCATATATCTATAAACAGCTAAAAAGGATGGAAGAACCATCCCCAAACGGATGAACCGATAAAATTTAAAAGATTTGTATTTGAGAGATTTTATATACTATACTTTGATTGAAATAACCTGAAGTTGATGAAGAAGAACCCCTAATTTGTCCTGCAAAATAAAACAAGAAACCCTAAATCAGAGATAAGAATTCATGCATGAAAATAATCCCCATCCATTTTGAGTTGAGACAGAGAAATAGAAAGGAGAGATGGAACTCAGCTGCTCGGTCGAGTTGTAATGAGGGTGCGTGAGTGAGATCTCAAAATTGAGCTCAAGCGAGAGAGGGACCAGAAGAGACGAGTGAGAGATGAGATGAGATGATATGATACGATAGAGACGAACCAATTCGTTCAAGGGAAGCTCTGACTGCCTGGATCGACAAATTGGCAGAGACGTGAAGAGAAGCTCTATACTTTCCAAAAAACAACAAAGAAGCTCTATCTATCGCAGCTCGTTCGAGCGAGCGAGCAACTGAGTCCGAGAAAAGAGAAGAGGGATTGCATTGAACCGACGAACGATGGACCAAAAACGGTCGTTCGTTGAAAATTTTTCTTCCTTTCTTTTGAGAGCCACCCATATTGAGATATACGCACGAGCCAAACGTATAAAACCAAAAAATAGGTGATAACCTAGGAACGAAATTTCTCGAAATATTTCGTATCTTGAAGTAACGAAATCTCTTTCGAAATGTAAAATATGTCAAAATTTTCTTGAAAGATAAAAATAAATATTTTAATCTCTGTATATTCTAAAAGCAATAATATTATTTTAATATCAAAAGTTTGTTATATAAGTGATTCATATGTAATATGTCTGTTTAATACTACGAGTCATGTAAATTTTTTATTTAAAATGTATAATTCATATTGTTAAATTCGAAATTACAACTGAAATTTTTATGTTTTTTTTACAAAAAATGAAATATTTCTTAAAATCAAGGACCGAAACTAACTCGAAAAACAAAATCACAATCCTTAGTTATAACTCCCAATTCTAATAAATAAAAAATAAAACAATAAGAGTTTTATTATTTTAGTTATTTATTTTGATTTTTCCACAAGAAAATGTGAAAAGAATGGTGAGAGAACCATGTCACCTATATCCTCTGGTTGACTTGGCAACCAGCGAGAGGTAAAAAAGTGTTTCTACGCGAATGGCGTTTGGTATGCTTAGTATGGATGGTTTCATGGGGATATTCGAGCATTGCCCTAGTGGAAGCGGCCTTATAATGGTGTATGGACACTTGGTTGGACTCTACCATATGAACAACCGATTTTTAGTGAGAAATTAATTGTGGACTTGCGTAAATTTTTTTAAGCAAGTTGTCACAAATATGCATGATATATGTTCAGCTTTTTGTGTGTATTATTTTTCTATATGCCATATCACTACACCAAAAGGTTAAATTTCTAACATAGTGCATTTTGGTGTTTGTAATGGTTTGAACTATTGTTAGTGTTCTCACATAAAGGAAACGTTAGTGATTGCATATACCCATTAGGTTAAATGAGATAGCCTCACCATATCTAACCATTAGTATACCCAAATATTTATTAATACAATTAGGAAGGAAAAAAGAATTCCATTTACACATTCCCAAAGTCTTTATTTTTTTTTCATTTTCCTGCTCAACTTTTTTTTCCCCCTCGAATAGACCCCCTTTTTGTTCACAACTTATATTATTTCATCGCAACGTCTAAAAGATTGAGCAACCCTAGAGTACCCACCGAATATCTTAATCTCAATATATGATTCTCATTGTGAAAGAGGCCCTATAATACACAGCAAATGTTGAATCTCCATGAAGTTTGTTCTCATGTAAGAGAGGTATGGTACTCGCATCGATATTTTTAGTTCCCATTATATAAAGCCATATCACTTGGATTTATAAACCTTTTGTTGGTTTTTTTTGTAGGGCTTTGATGAGTGTGGTAGACAATTCGAATGGGGTTATCAAATATCTTGATATTCGAATGAGTGTCTTGATACACCATGTGTTCAAGATTCTTGACTGTGTTTTTTAGGATTGGAAGACAACAGTGAACATCATTTGCATTTTTAATAGGATTCTGCCAACAAATCTCATTTCATAAATTAACAACTTTGCTTTAGAATCATCTTATGTACCTATAATTAAACATTTTTGCCAAACATGTTAGTGCAAATTGTTACATTGGATTCTTCCAATGCTTTATTGTTTTTGGGCTCATTACAACCCAACCAATTTGCTTTGGTCCATTTATAAGGATTCACCTTGGTGGATTCTAAGTAGTCAACTAGGTTGTAATCTACAACATCTAGCTCTACTTCGTCAGACTGGACTTTAGGTGTTGTCATGGGTGTCACATTGGTATGAAAGTCATTTAGCTTTCAAATTTCTAGGGGAATAGTGGTATAGCCAAGAAAGCGTTGGTAGGCGAAAGTTTCTAGGTCCTAAAGACCTTGCAGCCCAGCATTGGTAGGTGGTAACACACTATTTAGCAGAGGCGTTGGTTTGTCGAATAAAGCCTTTGAGTCGTGCTTAGGTGGTCATGTTGGTGTTCTCATCCTGCGTGGTCTTGTTTGAGATAAACCCGAACAAAAATTCATCGTTCAAATATCTTTCCTTTCAAAGTTTGCACATTCATCACCCTCAAGACAAAGCTCGTCAAATATAGTTAATAACTTAAAAGCCAAATGCCTGAAATAGAACAAAAGTTACAACAATGGCCAATCCCCAAAAAATCCCTAACAAAGGTATTTATGAAAACCAAACTCCAATCTATTCTCAAAGCATACAACTAACAGTCAAAGTAGTTGAACAAACATTAACCTTAATCCCTTCTTAAGATCCAATCAGATTATCTACATCGGAAACAATAGAAATGCATAAACAACAACTCAAATACATCCACATATGATTAATTCAAGTAGGACTCAAACTCTTAACAAGAACAAGATTATATGTCATTCTGCTCAAATTCCTTTGTTTCTATCTTGAAGGTTTAGAGTTAAATTGTGGACAAGTTTTGATCAATCAAATGTCACAAAGCAAACAATGCAAAAATATTTCAATCTCAAAATCAAGGCAGTTCGATTAGATCAAACAACACAACCAGAGCTCGTAAAATTAAAGGCTCAGATTTTAGCAGCAACATCAAATAAACAATTATATGAGTCATTCTCCCAAATTTGCTTTTTCGATGCTGACAACAATGACAATGTCACCTCTCAAAACAATTAAAATGAAGATGATTGTGTTTGGCATGTTTTAGTCACACCGATAATTCATTTGCCAAGCTACAAACAAAATGTATTTTCACGAATGATCAAAGTCATTTCAAACATCATTCTCCATCCCATTATCTTCCCAATACAAATCAAATATCTTTTTCCAAATACCTTACAAACCACCTTTCACCCTCAATAATTTCACGTAATGACAAATCCTTAGAAAGAATTTTCAATTATTTCATATCATTCCAAATCATGTCATTTTCAACATGGCCCACAATTCAAATCGATTATCCATAGTTTCAAAATGTCTAAATCTATGTCACTATCCACCACCCAAGTCATTATCCATTCCACCAAAAGCAAATTTCCACTACCAATTATCCTCAATAATTTCAAAACCTTCATTATGGTGTCTTGCAATTATCAAAGCATCCAAGACTCCTCCATAACTATTTAAGCAAACAGAAGTAAAGTTCAAAACCATCTTGTTCCATAGCAGACAAAGACATGAAAGGTGTCTTCCTCAATCACATGGATAGTTGGGAATGACACACTCACTATAAGAATCGATGGAATGAGGAAGAAAGGTATGTACACATACACACTACAATTTATATATAGTCTTCACTCTTTCATGAATCGATATCTTACTTAAGCATCGGAGTGCCTTTGGCCACCACAACGGTGGTCCCTGGCTTAACCGCGACTCATTTTTGCAGGTTTGATATCATCGGGATCAACGAGGACAAATATGAATGCATCAACAATCATTCATGGAAATTTGGAATATGTTGCCCTAATACCATATTATTACCCAAAAACAGCCCCAACTTGGAACATCTAAAAGAACGAAAATGAACCCCTTATTTCACTTTTGTTGTTGTTACAAGCCCAAAGCCCACAAGGAGGGCAGCTACAACACCAACGGCTACAAGAGTCTTAAGGTATGAAGTTGAGTGTTGGATCCGCAAAGGCAAACTGAAAGAGTTCCTAAAGTCTGAGAAACCAACAGAACAAACAAAGGATAGGGGGAGTCAGTTAAAAAAATAGAGAAGGCGATTCCATAGATAATCTACGTCCTTCATGGAGCCAAACCAAATGAAGACTAGTCATATAGGTCCCGCAAGCGGACACTACACAGTCTGTGGGTGAGGATAGGCACATTTGCAACTCACAGGTTCAGGACCCCATTCCACTTTGACTTTCACTGATAGGGACCTCGATGGAGTCTGAGCGCTGCACGACAACACCTTGGTCATATTTGTTTCCATCGCAAACTGGGAAGTGAAGAAAGCTCTGGTTGACATAGAAAATTCACTTAACGTTCTGTTCTAAAACGTGTTCCGCAACATGGACCTCAAGAAGTAAAACCTAATGTACTCGCTGATCAAATTCGGAGGGGAGAATTGCTTCCCAATCGAAAAGATAAGGTTGGCTATGGTAGCAGAAGAGTCGCATCTCAGAAAAGTCCTATTTCTAGACTTCATGGTGGTAGACGCATTGTCATCCTCCAATCTCATTCTGGGAAAACCTTGGCTCCACCAGATGGAAGCAGTGGTCTCCACCCTTCACCAGTGTGTTAAGTATATTGCTAACCACTCCGAAAGAACAATACGTGGAGACCAACCTATGCCACGAGGTTCATATTACGCCGCACTGAAACAGATAGAGTGTTCCCAGATTCAGCTACATCATGCAGAACAGCTTGATCCAGTGCAAAACCAAAAGACGGTAGAAACATCACTTTCAAGCTAATATGAGCAACAAGTTGTTCCACCCAGCGAGCCGAAAAGGCCATGGCAAGCGGAAACATGTCCCCCCAACATTTAATCGGCATGGAGATCCCCCCTCTGCAAGGTTTACTCTTCAGTAACCTATGTAACACCTCGATAGTCCGCTGAATGATCTGTGAAAGCAACACGAATCCACTTCAAGGCCAAGATCAATTTCTCTTCGTCAACAATTAGCTTTCTTTAAGTTGTTTGGTTCATTTCCATAGTCAATATTAAGCTTTAGTTTTTAAGGGACTTAATGTGATTTTCAATCATCTAAGAAATAAATGAAGATTTATGAAAAACAAACTCTATTGACTATTGGAAAAATATAACAACAAACACCTAGAGGCATATACAAAAGGCTACATATTGTGAACGCCCTGAGGTGGATACAAAGACTGAGCACTATTAGCGTCTGAAATAAAGTGTGAACTGAAGCAAAATACCCACTTAGACAATTCTGCCATGGACAACATCCGCCGAAGACTTGCAAACCCTCCGATGCACGCAATCTGCAAGTGATAACAAAAGTAAGAGAATGGGAGATGCTTGATACCTTCCCAAGATAATAACAAAATGGCAAAAGAGATTGAAAGACTGAGCAGTCAGATTGCTCCGTCAAATCGCCCTGAAAAAATCTCGTACTACAACATTACAGACTTCACAATGAGCCGCTGATTTCCTCAAAAGACATCCGATCATCCTTCTAACTTCCTCAAATAGGTTAGAAACGGGCAGATGAGGATTGCCACAAGCAGCGACGCAACTATGATCTCACAATGCTATCAAGAGAGACCATTTTTCCCATATGCGATGGCAGGTGTGACTGAGAACTACCACACCCGGAGACATCGCACATTGACTAACAGTTCGATCAGCCATTGGTTAGCAGCGGGATTTGAGCATGCGAAGGCAAAAGTGGTACGGTATGACACCAAGGCATCTCCCTTGGTAGGAAATCTGTACTACTCTGAAATATGAGAAGAAATTATGAGAACTCAGCGAATTAACTATGTGCCCACCCATATCAGGTGACAACGCATAACAACAACTATCGCTATGCCCGATCAGCGCAAATGTCAGAACATTCGAAGACTCCAGAGACGGAGATTCAACTTCAACCTTTGGAATATCCAAAACATCTTCTTCAAGCAAGTACATTACAGAAGATAAGCTCTGTGAAAGATAGTGCCTACAACAATTGAAAAACACCATTGTATAGACATGATTCACCAAGTGGGCACTCAAGCATTAACTACCAAGCATTGAATACCGTACGAAAAAGCTGGAAGATGACGGTTCCCAAGGAAACTGCACATACGACGTCAATTAATTAATGCGCTGCACGCAACCCCATCAATTGAGGGGAGTAATCGATACTCAACTGTCATGCAGCGTACGCCGTACACGTGTTACCACGCAATCTACGCCGTACACACAACACACCATGCATGATACACTAGCCCTTCCTATGCGAGCCCATGGGCTTAGCCTATTATTCAAACAAACACTAGAGATCCTAGTCAACCCTGACATACAGATTATACCTATAGATCACCAGCTGATTTAAGGTAATTCCATCCAATCCATGCAACATGCTGATGGATTAAGTTCGCACGCCCCCTAGCAGATGGAAACTCTATTCAAACCAGGCAAGCTTAGTCAGCCAAGTCTGATGATGACGGCCTATGGTTCATCCCGATACCTAGTCCGCTTAGCGCGAGCATCGAAGGTTTAGGAAGTGAGAATCTAATCAATGCTACCACGTCTGGTGACGATGGCTTGCCAACAATCACTGCCCCATCTGCAGTTAGTGATCGTCGAACCTAATCAGGTTAGCCCAGCTTGTGGTGACCAACAATGAAAGCTTTTGATCAAAACCTGAACTTGTAGCCCCCACTGCGAGGGTGTAGATAGTCTAGAAGGTGGGAGCCTAGTCAGTCCCAAACCGATTCCGATGGCTCTCCACGGGACCACTACTTTTCAGCGTGGTCTCCAAATCACAAAAATTGGACTTGTAGCCCCCACTGCGAGGGTGTAGATACTCTTGAATAGGGGTGGGCATTTGAGACCGAAAACCCGGCCCACACCGGGAACTGGATCGAGCGGACTGGTCTGGTCCGATTTTCTATTGTTATTTTATAAGCCCGGCCCGAATGCGTCGGTCCGATTATCGGTTCCTATTCTCAAAGCCCAATGGGTGATCGGCCCGGCCCGAATATTAAAAAACCTAAATACCCAATTACCCCAAAGCCCAGCATTTCTTAGAGGTGCTGCTCCTAAAATTGACTCCTGATGTTTTGCACCATAGAAGGACCAGTAAGCATCGACAGATTATGAGGATCATCATCCACTCTTCCATCATACGAAGCGAGATCTTGAGTTGCATGACGAATAACGGCAACCCTTGCAGCAAGATAATTAGCTTGTCTAGCATCCTCTTCCAGTGAAGTAGTTTGCAGTTATTGAGACTTCAGCATCTGTTGTTGTCGAAGCAATGAAGCCTGCTCAAGGTGATTGTACAATTCAGGCTGATGTTGATAACTTAGACCAACAGATTCAGCATAACGTCTTGCAGCTGCACTTTGAAAATCCCTCCCGGCATAAGCACTTTGATGCTCATTATCGTTCCTTTTCTCAGATCCAAACTTTGGGGACTTAGCCATTGCTGAGGCATACCCATCATGACTTTGCAGGGATGAGGATACTACCACTTTGCCACTCATAGATCCAACCTGTTGAACGGTAGTCAGAGTGGACGATCCATATACATCCCCATATTGCCCTCCATACTGAGACGATGTTGCCAGTGGTTGAGCCCAATGCTTTGTAGAGGAGGACAGATCAGAGGATTTGGGCTTTGGACCGAGACTGGCCGAAATTCGGTTAACCAGAACCTCGATTAACTTGCCCAACTCGGTCCGGTCTTGGGCCTCAGAATTTTGGGCTTACAAATATCGGTCCGGGTTTCGGTTTTTAATTTTCAGGTTGATTACCCGGATCTGCCCAGCCCTACTCTAAAAGGTTGGAGCCTAGTCAGTCCCAAACTAATTTCAATGGCTCACCATGGGACCACTGCTTTTTAGTGTGGCCGCCAAATCACCAAACCTGGTAGCCTGCACTGCGAGGGTATAGATAATCTAGAAGGTGGGAACCCAGTTAGCCACAACCTGATTCCGACGGTTTGCCACAGGAGCATTGCTTTTTAGCATGGTGACTGAACACTCCAAAATTTGTAGCTTGGTGCACTCAAATGTAGATAATTTGGATGGTGAGAGCCTAGTCAACTCTGAACTGATTTTGATGGCTTGCCACAGGACCACTGCTTTTCAGGCTGGTCGTCAAACCTCTCTCGAATTCATAGCCCCCACTGCACGAAGAGGGTGTAGATGGTTCGAAAGGTGGGAGCCTGGTCAGTCCTTAACAGCTTGCCACGAGACCATTGATTTTTCTGCCCGGTCCCTAAACCTTACTCCCCGAATCTATAGTCCACTTTGCTCGGACATAAATGATTTGGAAGGTGGGGGCCTAGTCAGTCCCAAACTAATTCTGACGGCTTGCCACGAGACCATTGCTTTTCAGCCTGTTCACCAAACGGGAATCTAACCGAGTCAGTGTCTTCACACTCAACGAACTGATATTCCAATGTTAAGCAAATTCCACTCGCGTCCATACATAAATCGTACGGCCAGCGCCTAGATAACAATTACTTAGGATGACAACCCAAGCTTACGACGTCTGACTCGGCACGAATGTTCTAACATGCACGCTTGACCATCACAACTTGCTCACAGCAGCAGCTACAACCGACACTAGCAGAGTAACTCTCAGGCAGCTTACCTTAGAAACATGGCACAACTCGGATGGCTCAACCCCCAACTAAATTGTTCGTAACATGCTTACTACAGGACATGACTACACCGCGATGACCCCAAGTCATTCACAACACAAAGCGGTCAAGCTCACTACCGTAGACAAGCCAGTCAATGTCCTATTGATTCAACCAGCCTATGCCAATGCAAGACGACAAAGCAAAACAAAAAACATGAAATAGAGACAACAAGTATGGAATGGATAAAACTGTTTTCATTAATGGTTAAAGACAATAAGAGTACAAGCACACAAAGTTCACTCCTTATCAGGAAAGGGTACAAAAATGGAGGAGTTAAACATAGTGGAAAAATGAGCAGAAGCTGCATCCACACACGCCGCAGCCTAAACATCTCGGCTTAAATTGTCTTCCTCGCTCGATGATGTCGAGGTAACAGATAGGTCCACATATGACGTCTTCTTATAATGGTTGAGATTCCACTCTGAATGCTCATCCTTCATCAGCACCAGTAGCTCCAGCCGTCCATGTACAACCCAGCGGAACTCACATTTGTCTTGTTTCTGGAGAAGTTCTTCCTCCCGCACCTTTGCATCAAAATCTTCATGCTCTAGTAGCTCCAACTTGCCAGTCAGTGTGTCGACTTGAGATTGTTTTGTGGCCAGACTGATTTTCACGACACTAAGTTCATGCTGCCTCAATTTGAGCTGGTCATCGGCCTTCCTCATTTCTCGAGCATAGAACTCCACATTGGATTCCAACTGTTGCTTCTCAACAGCCCAATTTACTTCCTTCAAAGCACTTTCTTCAGTGAAAGACAACAATTCAGAACTCGCTTTAGGCACAGCTTTCTGTGAAACCTAGACTTCTCGGTGGTTAGGCTCAACTCCTGCATAAGTTCGTCCTTTTCGGACACCACCTTTGTCAGGTAATGCTCAAGGTCTTCCAGACGAGCCCTCTGAGCCTCAGTGGCCATGGTTGACTGATCCAACATCTTCTCTTTGGTCTGCTTCTTAAGTTGTTCAATTTCATGGAGCGCATAAGAATACAATGCTTGCATATGCGAGAAGACATGTTCTAAACTGTATACGCTCTCATGAGCCGCTTCAACTTCCATCCCAAGAACTTTCGTGTGGCTCAAATGAGACATACCCATCATAAGGTGCTTCAAGCCTTAATCTATACACCCTTTCAATGAATCCTCCTTTGATTTTGAAGCATGATCCATCAGCCAGCTGTGATGCCTGTTTATATGCTTCCTCAAAGCATACTCTACGTCCACCATAATCCTTAACCAAAACTAAGAGAAGTATAACTTTGAATTTCAAATTGGAGGGCTCTGAAAGACCTAACAAAATCAAGAATGAAATGGAGTGTTTGTAGTAGAGAAAGAGGAACAAACATAATTTTTTTTGGAAAGACACAAAGTAGGCATGTCTAGGGACCGATAGACGTTGTTGAATATGGAGGGAGAAAAATGAGAGATGAGTAAAGTGGGTAAGTGGAGTGAAAAGCCAAAAAGGCGGTCAGATCAATGAAGGAGATTAGATCCACAAAATCCCATAAAAGGATATGCGGCTATGAACAAGTGGGGATGATTCAAAATTAGGGAGGGATGAAATGCCCAACCAAAAGGCCCAAAATTATGGACTACTAGAAAGTGTTTGTGGCCACAAAACAAACACACCCTAGCCTTCTCTATACTCAACAATGTCCTAGACGTGGAATTAACGCCACCAATGATACCGGAAGTATTGGATGAACACATCCTCATTGTACATCAAAACCCACACCATATTCAATCACAAGGACACAAGATTTCAAATTCTAAGAGTGAGCCTGCAAAAAATAGAAAACTAAAAGGATGAAAGAAAGCATGAATGGAAAAGATATTGGAATTTTATGCCCACTTCAATTATTCATGGGCCTAAATTGCCCATGTGCTTATTCATTAGTACCCATGTATACAGGGAACATGAAACAAAATGGAAATGGAAGCAAAAGATTTAAAAGACCATAATTCGCACACGAGAACCCATAAATAAATCCATTTATATCTTTTTAAAAAAATGAAGAAATTTTCAGATTCACATTGAAATTCCCACATCGAAATCCAAAGCCAAATTGCACCACAAATGGACCTAAAACTCAATACAATCATTAGTTCCATAAAACTAAACATGATCTTCATAAGAATTTGGAAATATAAGATTTTTGTATCAGAAGGATATTATGCAAAGAGAAAGTGATACGATAGGTTTTTTTCTTTTTTCATATAATTTTGTGTTCCAATTTAAGATTGGAAATAGGTGAGAGCATCTAAAATCAACCCTCTTTATTAAAATGTAGAGTAAAAAACATACTAAAACAAGCAAGCCTGTCCAATAAACAAGCTATGTTTTGAGAGAAACATAATAAAGTCTTCCAAAATTGAAAAGATTTGATCTGAATACATCCACCATGTAAAAATGTAAAAGCTTCAAATCTAAAAAAACAAAAAAAATTATAAAAAATCCAGAATTTATTTCCAAAGAAACACACACAAATGAAAAAATATATAGTAACCTACTTCCCCTTTGCTTCTTAAACCCCCGTTTGGCTCTTGTTCATTCATAGTCAGATCTCCATTTTGTGTTTCTCAATCTTTGAAACAACAATTCCATGGAAGAGCCCGAATCCATTGGATGTTCCACTCTCCACTTCATCCGTCGATGATAATTGATGCAGTCATTTTTTCGTTCCCTGTTTTGACCTTGACTTGCAACCTGCTGACCTACACAAGGAACACACATGAGCCACAGATCACCATTGTGGTGGCTGATGGCACTCCAATAATAAAGTCAGATAAGGATATGATGAAGGTGTAATGTTGTAAATAGGGAATTTGTAGTGTATGTTAGCTTACCAACCTCATGTCTTTTTTATAAAGTAGGAGTCATGGTTCAACTAGACCATCGATGGCGTAGTTTAGGGAAGAAGATCTCCGTGGAGGTCTTTATCTAATTAGGAGTTTTGTAGAGGGATGTTTCCTTATTAGCCATGTGCTCCTAGATATGTGGGAGATAATTTCCGTTTTGAGAGTATTCTATAAGTGGAAGTCTCCATATGTGATATGTACTCTGGAATATGCTTCCTAGTTGGAAGCAGAGAGCCGCTGTAATTGCCTGTCCGAAGTTGATCCTTGAGATATTTGCCTGAACAGATGTTACGGGTATTGAGGATGACTGTGAGACATGTGAGCCTAGAAGGCTGTAAGAATTAGGGTCTGCTAGGTGGGCTGCATTGGGCGGGTTTAGAACCGCATGGGCCGGATAAGTGTCAGGCTGACACTAGGGCCTATATTTTCCTCGAGATCATCATGACACGTGTATGACGTAGAGCTAAGACCGTTTTGGTGTATTATCAGCTACTCCCCCCGAGTTAGTAGGCCATCACATCGGTTGGCTAAGTCATTTTTGGAAAGATACGCCGCTCATGATGATTGAGCTTGAATTGTTGCTTGAGTCGCGCACTTCATTAATTGAACGTGTATCGGTCTGACGGAGAAGAGGCAGGAATCCCATCCCTATTTAGATCATCCTTTGTGAGGAGACTAACTCTTCTATTTTCTTGCTTTTAGAGATCTTGCTCTGTTTATTTTCTGATTGAAAATATTGTTTCATCTTCTTAATCGCTCAACAAAACCTTCTTGATGACGCAACTTTGGCCAAGGGCCTTGAGTTTTTCGAAGACAGGTTGTTTTTCGAATTGGGCCTTGCTAAAATCCATATGAAGTTCGGGGTCCCTGAGGACCTGCCATTATATGCTCTGAAAGATGACCAGACGCCAATGTTTCTGCCACGGGGCTTCATCTGCGTGCATTGCGGGATGCTCCAAATTAGAGTCCATTTTCCTATTCTAGATGTGATTTGGGACTTCTTGGACTTCCTTGGAATTTCTCCGGCCTAGTTGGGGCCTAATGGGCACATGATCATTTTTATGATTTTGAATAAGACAAAGGAAGTTGGCGTCTGCGTGACTCCGCAAGTGATCCAGTTGTTGACTTCTCATCAGTTGAAAAATAACGTTGTCTGTAAAATGATGTCGCCAGGTTGCTTTGTGAATCTGTCTAATGACTTCAAGTTCTAGTAGAAGTATTACTTCTTGGCTCCTATAGATTCAAAGTACTTCCAGTTCAACGATCGCCCGCTCGAACGAGAGTTCAACCACTTCGTAAGTATAGTTTTTTCTTCCCATTCCGTCTCGCTTGATTGTATGTTGATCATTGCTCAGGTTTCCTTGCAGGACGACTTCCCACTACTCCTTTTATTCTAGAGTAGAGAAACACTTTGGAAACATTTCGTGGCTTGCCAATGCAGAATGTGGTGGACGTCATATGTGTCACCAACTTCATTCGCAGTAGGTTGTGGGACAACTGGCATATGGTCCCTACTCTTTAAAGATCGTCGCGAGTTAAGTCTAAAGGCGAGGGCTCTTCTAGGAAAAGGAAAGCCATCGAAGCCAAGGCTCCTGTCTTTTCTAACATGGAGGAGCCATCTGAGATGCTTGCCTTTTTTTGAGTTCGAAGAAGTCCCATGTTAGGGTTGGATCGTCTTCAAAATATTTTGTTCCAATAAGTGAGGAGTGTGAGTTTGATCGGCCCGTCAGGGCGGAGGCTGATGTATCCGGCTGTAAAAAGGACCACCGACGATTGCAGGGTTGAAGATATATCCAATCTTAGTGTTGCGTAGGCGGAAGCTCTGAGTGAGCAGTTGATGCTTGCTGCAATGGCGACTTCCGCTAGTATCGATCCGCACAGGATCGTTCTGATCAAAGTTTCCTGTGAAGTCTCGCCTAAGGTTTTAGAATCCGATAGTCCCATTGGTGCGCAGATCAATAGTGGTCTTGGTGAAATGGGTCAAGTTTCTCACAGTCTGCATTGTTCCCCATCTTGTTCCAGGTCGTATTTCAAGGTGCTGGAGGGTTCGTTGGACAACTCGCTTCCTTCTCTTCCTTCGGATCCTGCTGAGCCGTCTTGCACTAAGGGGAGCTGCCAGTAACAAAGGAAAGGTTTCGAAGGAAGGCCTCGGAGCAGTGGTGACTACAAAAGGTGGTGCTGGCGTGATCCCTTATCTGGGAGAGCTTCATCCGGATGTGCGTATAAGTTTGTTTGCACCGGACTTAATAAATATGAGCACTCAGGTCTGGCACCGGGAGGTTGATGTGGATTATGCTTTGAAGAAGCATATAAGCAAGCGTCATAGTTGGCTGATGGACCACGCTCCAAAACCCAAGGAGGATATGCTAGAAGGGCATATGGATAAGATTTTAAAATACCTTATTATAGGAATGTCTCACTTGAGTCAGGTGGTCGTTGCTGGGACAAAAGTTGAGGCCACCCCTAAGAGGGTGTACACCATGGAGCGTGTCTTCTCGCACATGTAGACACTGTATTCTGATGTGCTTTATGAGATTGAGCTGCTGATAAAGCAGGCTGATGAGAGGAGGCTAGAACGGTCGGTCATTGCTACTGAGGCTCAAAGGGTTCATGTGGACGCCCTTGAGTCTGATCTAGCAGAAGCAAGGGCCGTGAGACACAGATTCCAGCAGGAGTTGGATCTGGCCCGATGAGATCTGAAGGTCACGCAGGAAGCTGCGGCTGAGGCACGTTCTAAACTGCGATTTACTTGCTAAGGAGAACGCCTTGAAGAAGACTGATTGGGTTGTTCGAAAACAACAATTGGAGTTTGATGTGGAGTTTAATGCTAGAGAGGCTAGGAAGGCTAAGAACCAGCTCAAATTGTATAAACATGAGCTTAATCGTGTAAAGAGCTTTTGACTACGGAGCAATCCCAGGTTGACGCACTGACAAAGAAGCTGGAGCTATTGGAGCGTGATTTTGCTGAAGCGAAGGTGTGCGAGGAATAGCTCCTCCAGGAACAAAGCATATGCGAATTCCGTTGGGTTGTACATGGTAGATTGGAGCTGCAAGCACTGATGAAGGAGGAGCATCCTTAATGGAACCATGATCGGTATAAGAAGATGTCGTACGGTCGCGACTCCTACTTCTTCCTCTGTCAAGCTTAGAAGCTGATAAGGAGTGAACTTTGTACACTTGTACCTTTTTTGTTTCAACTGTTTAATGAAAATAGGTTTATGTTAAATACACTTTGTATACGTCTGGTGCTCGCTATCCCTATTGTGTGTGTTTCCATTTTGCCTTGTCGTTTTACTTTGGCATAGGCTAGTTGGATCAATAGGAAGTCGAGTGGTTTGTCTGCTATTGAGACTTTGACCGTTTACGTTGCGAGTGACTTAGAGTCACTATTGCGTAGTCACGTCCAGTAGTGGGTGTTCCGTGAATGGTTGAGGAGCCGGTTGCACTGGCTAGCTATGGCCCATTATCAAGGTAAGTCGTTGGAGACTCGTTTTGTCTTTCTGACTGTCGGTCGCAATTACTGGCCTGAGTGAACTGTTGTAGTTGACCACACGCGTTGTACTTAGAGTGCTTGTTCTGAGTAAGGTTTCATAAGCTCAGGTTAGCATTCCATGTAGCACTCGTTCGCACGTTGGCGGGACGATTTATGGCCGACATGAGCGTCTTTTGCTCATAATGGAATTTCAGCCCGTATGAGCGTGGAGACGTTGCTTGAGCTGTGATTTATCTTTGGGCCGTTGTTTCAAAAGAGAGCGACAGTCATGTGGTGAGTTGTCTGGGGCTCCCACCTTCCATACCATCTATGTCCGAGCATGGTGGACTACAGGTTCGAGGAGTGAGGATTTGATGATCATGGTCCGTTCAAGAGTGATGATCCTGTGGCAAGGCATCGACATTAGTTCGAGACTAACTAGCCTCCCACCTTTCAAACCATCTGTACTCATACGTAGCGCGCTACAAGTTTGAGACGAGGGGGTTTGGTGACCAAGCTGAAGAGTAGTGGTTCCATGGAAAGTCGTCAGAATCAGTTTGGGACTGACTAGGCTCCCACATTCTAAACCATTTACGCCCGCACAGTGGGGGCTACAATCTCAGGGTTGGTTATTTGGCGACCAAGGTCTGTAGAAGAGCAGTGGTTCTGTGGCGAGCTGTCGGAATCAGTTCGGGACAGACTAGGCTCTCACCTTCCAGAATATCTACACCCGCACAGTGGGGGCTAAAAGTATGGGCTTTGATCAGAAATTGTCGTTGCTAGTCAATAGCTAGGCTTACCTGATCGGGTTCGGCGATCGTTGTCCTCAAAAGAGGCAATCGTCCCTTGCGAGTTGTTGTCATAAGGCGTGATAGAGCTGATTGGACTCCCACTTCTTAAACCATCGACATCTGCACTAGGCGGACTAGGTGTCGGGGTGAACCAGAAGCTGTCGTAGTCAGCCAAAGCTGACTAAGCTTGCCTGGCCAAGTAGGGGCTCTGCCAATTGCGAATGTGCGAGCATGTGTCCACAAGCGGAGTGTGTTGTGCGGATGAGTTATGAAGAAGTACCTTGGACCATCTGGCGGTATGCAGGTGTGATCCGTGTGTCAAGAAGGACTAGGGTTTCTCATGCTCGTGTCAGGCACGTGGTAGAATATTGTTTGACTAGTGGGCCAAGCCCATGTGTCTGTAGAGTGAGAGTTAGGGTTCTTGTATGCAAGATGTTACGTGTGCCGCGTAGATTGCATTGTAGCACATGTACGACATGGATTGTGAGACGGTTCAGTATCGGTTACTCCCCCTCAAATAATGGGGTTGGATGCAGCCCCGTTGATTGGATGAACGTGGACCTGCACAGTATCCTTGGGAACCGTCATCTCCTCATTTCCCATACGATATTCAATGCTGAAGTGCCCGTTTGGTGAACCATTATGTCTATATAATGGTGTTTCTTCATCGTTGTAGGCATTATCTTTTGCAGAGCATATCTTTTGTAATGTTCTTATTTGAAGGGAATGTTTTGAGTTTTCCAAAGGCTGAAGGAAGATCTCCATTTTTGGAGTTTTTGAATGTTCCGACATCTGCGCTGATGAGTGACGATGATAATCACTGTTATGTGTGGTCATCTGTTTTGGGTGAGCACCTTGTTGTTTTGTTGAGATTCCGTGATTTCTTCTCATATTGTAGAGAAGTAATATGGACTCCCTCTTGATGGGTGAGTCTATCGTTTACTCGTTGGCGTTTTGGTGTTACCTTGTGCTGCTATGCTCGCATGTATATGGTTCCTACTGCTAGCTTAGGATTGATCAGAGTGTTGGCAGATGCGTGGTGCTTCCGAGGGTAGTATCTCTCAGTCACCCTGAATACTGCGCATGGGAAAGTGTCCTCGCTTGGCAGCAATGTGAAACCATGAGCGCTCTGTTGTTCGTGACCATCCTCATCTGCCTTCTTCGTGAGACCAAAAGCCATTTGAAGAAGTTTGCAACTCGTTGCAAGGTCTGTGTTGTCGTTGTTGGGACGTTGTTCTGTACTCTCATCCCCTTCTTGCACTTTGTCCTTGATATTGGGAAAGAGTCGAGTGAAAAGTTTACTGGGGTTCTTTCACTCTCTCTAACGTCAGACTGTTTAAGCGAGTCTTTATGTAAGATAGTGCTTCGAAGGAATCCGACTAGGCTGCTGAGAAGCAAAAGTTGGAATCTGATGTGGAGTTTTATGCTCGAGAAGCGAGGAAGGCCGAAGACCAGCTCGAATTGAAGTGACATGAACTTAGTGTCGTGAACTTGTTGACTGGCAAGTTGGAGCTACTGTAGCGTGAACTTGTTGATGCAAAGGTGCGGGAGGAAGAGTTTCTCCAAGAACAAGGAAAATGTGAGTTCCATTGGGTTGTAAATGGATTGATGGAGCTACTGGTGCCAATGAAAGAGGAGCATCTGGAGTGGGATCTCAGTCGTTTTAAGAAGATGTTGTATGTGGACCTGTCTGTTACCTCGATGTCATCGAGCGAGGAAGACATTTTGAGTTCTGATGTCCAAGATGCGGCGTGTGTGGACGTAACTCCTGCTCCTTCGTCCACTAGGCTCAACTCTTCCGTTTCTGTACCTTCCCCTGATAAGGAGTAAACTTTGTGTGCTTGTATTCCTTTTGTCTTTGACCATTAATGAAAACAAGTTTATCCATTCCGTACTTATTGTCTCTATTGCATGTTTTTCGTTTCGCCTTGTCGTCTTGCATTGGCATAGGCTGGTCGAATCAATTGGTTATTGACTAGTCTGTCTGCGGTAGAAAGCTGACCGCTTTGTGTTATGAATGACTCAGGGTCACCACAATGTAGCATGTCCAGTAGTGGGCATGTTACGAACAGTTTAGCTGGGAGTTGAGTCATCTGAGTTGTGCCCTGTCCCCAAGGTAAGTTGATTGAGGGCTACTTTGCTTGTCCGACCGATTGACCGTAACTGCTGCTATGAGCGAGTTGTCATGGCCTAGCGTGCGTGTCAGAACGTTTATGCCGAGTCAAGCGTCATAAGCTCGGGTTAGCATCCTAAGTAGCTTTTATCTGGGCACTAGCTATACAATCTTTGTATCAGCGCGAGTGGCCTTCGCTTAGCATTAGAATGTCAGTCCGTTTAAGCGTGAATTCACTGACTCAGCCAGATTCATGTTCGCGTCTGCTGTTTGAAGGGAAACGGAGGTCATGTGGCGGGCTGCTTGAGGTCTCTACCTTTCGAATTGTTTATGTCCAAGCCCTGTGGACTACAGGTTCGGGGAGTAAATGTTGTACGACCAGGCTGAAGAGCAGTGGTCCCGTGGCAAGCTGTCAGAATCAGTTTGGGACTAACTAAGCTCCCACCTTCCAAATCATTTATGTCCGAACAGAGCGGACTAAAGATTTGGGGAGTAAAGGTTTGGCAACCAGGCTGAAGAGCAGTGGTCCCATGGCAAGCCATCAGAAACAGTTCGTGACTGACTAGGCTCCCACCATTCGCACCATCTACACTTTCTTCGCATGGTAAGGGCTATGAATTCGAGAGGGGTTTGGCTACCAAACTGAAAAGCAGTGGTCCCGTGGAAAGCCATCAGAATTAATTTAGGACTTACTAGGCTCCCGCCATCCAAATTATCTACACCTGAGTGCACCAAGCAACAAATTTCGGAGTTTTTCGATGGCCATGCTAAAAAGCAGGGGTCCCGTGGCAAACCATTGGAATTAGGTCGAGGCTAACTGGGCTCCAACCTTCTAGACTATCTACACCCTTGTAGCGCGGGCTACAAGTCCAGGTTTGGTGATTTGACCATGCTAAAATGTAGTGGTCCTGTGGTGAGCCGTCGGAATCAGTTAAGGACTGACTAAGCTCCCACCTTCCAAACCATTTACACCCTGGCAGTGGGGAATTTAGGTCTAGGCTTTGATCAGAAGCTTTCGTTGTTGGTCGTCACCAGCTAGGCTTACCTGATTAGGTTCGGCGATCACTGACTGCGGATGGGGCGGTGATCCCTGGCAAGTCATCATCACCAGGCGTGGTAGCACTGATTAGACTCCCACTTCTTAAACCGGCGATGCCCGCGCTGGCCAGACTAGGTATAGGGATGAACCAAAAGCCATTGTCTTCAGTCTTGGCTGACTAAGCTTGCCTGGTTTGAATAGAGGTTCTGCCTGCTAGGGGGCGTGCGAACCTAATCCATCAGCATGTTGCATGGAGTGGATTAAATTACCTTAAATCAGTTGGTGATCTGTAGGTATAATCCATATGTTAGGGTTGACTAGGATCTCTAGTGCTCGTGCCAAGCATGTGACATAGTGTTGTTTGAATAATAGGATGAAGTTGAATCTCCATTTTTGGAGTCTTTGAATTTCTGACATTTGCGCTGATCAAGCATAGAGATAGTTGTTGTTATGCGTGGTCACCTGATATGGGTGGGCACGTAGTTGATCCGTTGAGGTCTCGTAATTTCTTCTCATATTTCATAGAAGCATTACGAATTTCCTACCAAGGGAGATGCCTTGGTGTTACACCGTACCTCTTTTGCCTTTGTGTGTTCGAATCTCGCTGCTAACTAATGGCTGATCGAAGTGTTAGTCGACGTGCGATGTCTCCGAGTGTGGTAGTTCTCAGTCACACCTGCCATCACATATGGGAAAAGTTGTCTCACTTGATAGCATTGTGAGACCGTAGTTGCGCCGCCGCTTGTGGTCATCCTCATCTACTTGTTTCTAGCCTATTTGAGAAAGTTAGAAGGGGGGGGGGGGGGTCAGATGTCTCTTGAGAAAATTAGCAGCCCGTTGTGAGGTCTACAATGTTGTCGTACGAGACTTTTCCGGGATGATTTGACGGAGCAATCTGACTGCTTAGTCTTTCAATCTCTTCTGCCACTTCGTTTTTATCTTGAGAAGGTATCGAGCATATCTCATTCTCTTACCTTTGCTATCACTTGTAGATTACTTGCATCAGAGGGTTTGCAGTTCTTCGGTGGAGGCTGTCGATAGCAGAATTGTCTAATCGAGTCTTTTACTTCAATTTGCACTGTATTCAGACGCTTATAGTGCTCAGTCTTTGTATACACCTTAGGGCGTTCACAACATGTAGCCTTTTATATTTGCCTCAAAGCGTTTGTAATATGTAGCCTTTTGTATCTGCCAGTGTTCTAAAAAGGGCCTAAGTGGCCGTCTAGGCGGCGCCTAGGCGCTAGTAGGTAGAGAGACGCCTAGACTAGTTGCTGGGCGGAGGGAAAAATCGGTCAGGGCGCCTAGGTAGGTTCTGGGCTGTCTGGGTAGGCTGGGCGGTCTGGGCATTTTTTTTCTCTGGTTGCAAATAACCAAAACCAATCGACCAAATACCCATTGAAATTTTTAGGTTTTGCAAAACAGATAGAAAAGAAAAGGGGAAAAAGGAGAAGAAGAAGAAGAAGAAGAAGGGGAAGAAGGAGAAGACGAATAAGAGTTTCTCGGCAAGTATCGCTCTGCTTCTCCGCTGCAAGCGAAGCATTTAGCTCCACTTTGAAGTTTGGCTTGAGGACTTGTACTATACCTAAAGAAGAAGGGGAAGAGCATTTCTTTCCTCTATGTTGTTGAAACTCTATGTTATGAAACTTATGCTATTATAAATTTTAATGTAAGCTTAATTTTTCATGTTTATAAATTTTTCATATGTATTACTATTCTGGCATTAAATTGGAAGTAATTGATAAAATATTAATATATTACGCTAAATATTTGTAAATTATGAAAATTATAATACAAAATCTAAAACCGCCTAGGCCCCTAGGTGCTAGGCACCTGCTGGCCCGCCGGCCACTGCTTAGCGATTTTTACACTACACAAAAAGGCATGTTTAGCTACAGGGAGATGGCCACGGCTCTAAACTGTTGGTTTATTTGCCACGGCCAAAAATTGTGGCTACAATGGCCAACGGTCTAGAACCGTGGCTAAAAAAATAAAAACCCTGGCTCACTACACCAAAAGGCCTGTGATATGGCCACGGTTTTAGACCGTGGCTAAAAAAATCAAAACCGTGGCTACATTGAAGAACTCGAGTGGATTCCACGCGTGCGAAAGAAATTTCGCGGTCTAACGAAAACATTTGGCGCCCCGCCTCCATTTGGCTCATTTTCATTTTCATTTTAGAGGTTTAGGTTTTTGTAAGAAAATCATTTTGGCTGAAAAGCTCGAGGGGAGAATAGAAATCACAGATCTGTTTTTGTGTTGATTGCGGTGAAATCAGAAATCTCTAGCCATCGACCTCGACCTTGCGGTGAGAAATGGTTTTGTAAGAAATTGCATATATGTTTTTGGCTCAAAAGCTCGAGGGGAGAATCGAAATCCCTGATTTTGTTTTGTTGTTGATTGCAGAGAAATCAGAAATCAGAGAAATCGATCGAAAACTCTAGCAACTTGCTGACTTACGACGTCGACCTCGAGCTGTGGTTCGACCTCTTGCTGAGTTTTGAACTCGACCTCGACCAGAGGTAATACCCATTTGCAATCTCAATTGTTCTGTTACATTTAGGTTTATGATGAATGTTTGGTCCATTTTCACTAATAAATGGGGAAATTGTGAAAAATGGTGAAATATAATATGGGTTTTTCATAAAATGGAATGGGGTTGATTTGTTTTGCAGAGAATCGAATGAGGGAAAAATCTTTTTTCTTCTTGATGGGTTGATGGGGAAATTTCTATGTCTGTTAAGTGTTTTTTTCTTCTTGATTGAGGAAGAAAACCAGTTTTTGATTTTTTTTTTCTTCAAATGTTCATTTTCACTGATTTTTAAGAAATAGAGATTTTTATGTTTGGCTTCATTCGGCTCTTAACTATAGTGTGTAATAAAATTTATTTATTTTTGCTAATTTTAGGGATTAGTAAATATTCTGTGTTGCTCTCCATCATTCGAAGCTATTCTCAAACTCTTTCGATTCCATCTGGATAAAGGTAACTCTTTCAGTTTAGTAACATCTCAACATTGAGTAATTACAAGTTCAAATTATTTCAGTTAATTAGTTCAATGTTTTATTCTATCATGTCTTGGATTATATTATGATGGTACTAGTTTTCACCTCATGTTGAATAACTATTTAGCTTATGTTTACATGTATTATGTTTGTGTACATGTTTGTTTACTATTTAGCTTATATTATGTTTACATGTTTGAATTATATTATGATGGTACTAGTGTGATGTTTACTATTTAGCTTATATTATGTTTGTTTACATGTACCTATCATGACTTAGTTTTTGGGATAGTAGTGAAGTATATACTATGTGGTGGTGGTGGTAGTGGTCGATACGAAATATATTTCAGTCTTTAAAGGAGAACCACAGAGTACATAAACATATACTTCACATCACCAGTGGCAGAATTTTCGCATCAAATGTCCTTTTATCAGTCATGTTAGCTAGGTAGATTCTTTATATTTTTAAGGATGTGTTTGATTACAAAGATAACAGAATTGTATAGAAAACAAGTGACAAGAGAAGATGACCATGTTGTTATAAAAATTTCCATGATGTCCACCCCCTTAAAATATTTTCTACCTTCAAATTATGTGTTCCTGATTCCACTCTGGCCTTTGCTTGTACTATTTTTTTTTACTGAAGGTTTTTATTTCAAAGTCTAAATGAAAACGAAAGGGTATATGAAAGTTGTGATCTTTCACCACACATCATCGGATAAAGCTTTTCCCCCTTGCAAACTATTTTTATAGGCTTCCATAGAAAATAAAAATAAGAAAAATGCATATAAGGTGGACCCAATTTGGAACCATGAGATGGTAAACTTGTCGAAGCTAAAAGACAAAAGAAAGGTGGAAGAGGATCCATTCATTTTAGCTCAAGAAGCAAGTGGGATATTTTATTCGAAAGATCAATCAAATGACGGGTGGCATGTAGTTTTACATACTCAAGGAGGCTTGAACACTAATGTCGATAAAAAGGAAACTCCCATTGTGTATCAAAGCATCTTGAAAGACAACCCCAACCTGAAGAGCTTACTAGAATTTTAATTGACTATGCTTGAATATTTTTTGATGCATTTCTAATGCTATTTTAGTCATCCTCTTTGGTTGAGACCAATTATTTTGTCTTTGTTTCTTATTTTGACTTTTGAGTTGGGAAAGGGAAACTTTGTAGCTAAGTATTCAGATTGGCTTTTCCAATGCTTTATAAAATTCTATTTGTCGTGATATGTTGTGGAAGGAAACTATCTATAAATGTAGTGTACATAGTTGTTTCTTATTTCTCTTTGTTTGATAATGGTTAATATCTATAATGTCATTGATAGAAATGGGTACTCGCGACAATCTCTCCACCAATGATGTCACTACATCTACAAATGATGACAGTGAAGTTAAAAAGACCATAAAGTTTAATGTCCATGGTTTAACAGTTGGACCTGGTGCTAGAAATTTCACTAAACGCATTGGAAAGCTTGTTGAAACACTTGTGCCCATCAAATTCAAGAGTTGGAACCATGTTACTGACAACTATAAAGAGGATGTGTGGAATGCCCTCAAGGTGAGATTTTACATCATTGATTTTCATAATGTTTTATTTTATTGTCAACTTATATCTCAATGGCTTATTTGCAACGTGAATACGACATCCCAAATTATGTGAAAAGGAGTGTGCATTTGAAAATGGCAGAATATTTTAGAAGGTTCAAGGCAGATCTTAGGAAGGACTACTTGGATAAGTATCCTACCATTGAGGAACAAGAGAAGCATGTTCCAAATAGTGTAAGAGAGGAGGATTGGAAGGAGTTTGTTCGCTATGACAGCACCCCTGAAGCGAAGGCAATTAGAGCCCAAAATGCCAAAAATAAAAAGGCTTCAAAGTATGTATGGGGGGGGGGGGGGGCTGGCCAAAAGAGTGCTACAGAAGTGGAGTATGAAATGGTAATTGAGTTTCTAGCTACTAGTACAATAATACCCATTTAACTATATAGACTGAGACTAATCTTTCAAGTATAGAGGTTGAGAAGAACCCTGATGGGGAACCAGTCACACGCACTGATATGTGGATTGTTTGTCACACGGGAAAGGATGGAAAACCCACGCATGGTGCTGAACTATATATGGTATGTGCCCAATGATGTCTTTTATACACAATTCTTAATTTACTTTGTAGTTGTTTGAATATTATTTGTGTCCCGTGTTATTTTACTTTTTCATTCTTTTTAAGGAACAAGTTAAAGCAAAAAAAGGCCACCTTGCAAGAATCTTCAACCTAGGGTACCACTGACCTCACTATTGATAATGATCCTCTAAGCCAAGTGTTTGGCCAAGAAGAAAGGGGACGTGTTCGTTGTGTTGGAACCACCGTCTCTAAAAGGAAGTATGATGCTTCACTTCCCGCTCGTTCATTGCTTTTAGATAAACATTGGAAGTAAAAAAATTGAGCCAAAAGTATGATAGATTTGAAGAAAATGTTCAATGGATACGAGAGAGACTTGAAAATGGAACTTACGTGAGACCATCAACAAGGGAGGGAACACAAGGAGGGACACAAAGAACTGAAGATACCCCTTCATCTCGTGCACAATCGACAAGGCAACTAGAAAATCCATTACCTCCATCTCCATTACCACCATCTTCTCAAGGTGTTGTGAGGTTTCCTTCTCCAAGCAATTATGTTCCTTCAGTGTCAAGGACTTACAAAGTTTGTGATTGGCATAAGAATGTCATTGCGATAGCAAAATAGGTTGTAGATCCTATCCATCGATTCTCTTGCGATTGCCATGGATCATTGAACCCTGCAACAGAGATCAGACTTTCATTATGCTTCAAATATATGACTGAGGTGAAACTTTACAAGAGTGATCCAAAAGGAGACATGATGGGGGATTTGGACGTTGGTGATTTCTTCGTATGTTGTAAAAATCATGTGGAACTTGATGATTGAAGTTACAACTACCTTGGTAGTTACAACCTTGAACGATATCCTTGATGCTTGCTATTTTTGTGGACTTGCATGCAATACTGTAGTGCTTAGTAGTGATACGTTCATTTTTGTTTTTTGACATACACACTCCTGGCTGATTTGATTTTGGTAGTCCCAAATCTGTAATTTTAATTTGGATTTGGTAGTCCCAAATATGTAATCTTAGTAGTGTTGTTTTCTTGTTGAATATATTTATATATATACTTACCTATGTTTTTTTAATTTATAACAATCCTTTTTTAACTCCGCCAATGTAAAGGTTCTTTTTTACATTGCCGGTCCCAAGCCCGGATAAAGGAGGAGGGATGAGGGTATGTTTTTCTTGTGCTTTTTTGATTGTTTTTGCGAGTTTGGTTATGCGTTTTTGATGTTTGATAAAATGACAATGTAGGACACATCTGGATGTGAGGGAGTTGGGGATTCAATTCAGCAGCGTTAGACTAATCCCCTTTGTGAAAAAGGGGTTATCTCTGTAAGATTTACTTTGCACATGGTCACTGTTACATTGGTTCCGTGTATATGGACTTATCAAACATCTGATGTTGCTTTTATTTACGTACGCTAAGTAATGGAAGTTCTTATTTCAAGGGGCGTTTACAGCTGTTGTGCAAGTGCAGATTTCACCAGGCCTGTTTCTCGTCGTGCAAGTGCAGATTTCACCAGGCCTGTGTTTACAGCTGTTGCATTTTATTTATGTGCAAAGAAACACAAGGTTAGTGACCAGTGTGTTTTTAGTCCTGTTTGTGTTTAGTTTTTTCCGAAGAAGTTTTTCCTTCTCTTTTTTGTTAGGTTATGTGATGTAGTCTATTTTGTTCACAGCTTAAAATAGATAAGTTGAAGTTGATCGAGCTCTGTGGCACTTCAGAATCTGAATTTAAAAGTGTAAGACAAACATCAAATTATTACGATGATATTCTTATTCTTTCTATCTTGTAATCTAATTTTTTTTCTTTTCAGTTTCATTGATATTGTTATTTGAACTACAATTATAGGTCTCAACATCAATGAAAGACCTATGCTTTGATGTTTTTGGCATTACTAAGGAAAAGAAAGACCCAAAAGCTGTGAAAGGCCACAGAGGTAATTCATCAATCTTCCATGGCTTCTTATCAGCTTCACACCTATATATGTAGTTTTCTATGACCTGTTTTGTAGATATTATGTAATTTTTCTAGTGTTATTGAGCAGAATGTTTTTTTTCCTTCATATCTATAACAGAACTATTGGATGCATTACCTGGCAAAAGGAGGAGAGAAGAGACTGGTGAGGTATATGATGATTCTTCAGCAGATAATGATGACTAACTGGAGGTATGTCTTCCATATTTTTTGTATGTAGTATGCATTTCTCAGTCATCAAACTAGTTCTAGACACTGAGCTTCTGTTCACACCACTTGTTCACTTATGCACACATTTTCTTTGGTTTAATAGCTTGATTGAGGATATTTTAGTAGCCGTGAATAACAATGTTGACCAGGCCTCTACTCTGTTAAATTCAATGGTTTCCTCTGGCAGCCCTGAAGAGTCCAGGATAATAAAGCTTGAAGAGATATCTCTTTTTGATGATTCTCTTGGTAACAATGAGATGGAACAGGCAGGGAAGGGTCTTCCTTCAGAAAATCTGGTGGATATTGCAGCACTGAAGTCTGTATTTGAGGACTCTGTTTGTGACACGAAGACAGGAGAGGCACATGGGACAACCCTAGTCGAAACTGAACTGTCCAATAGTTTCTCCTGTGTGAGTCTTGTTTCGCAGAATCTGATAGTTGCTCCTATTGAGCCTGAGTGGGAAGGTGACGATGATGTTTACTTGAGGCATTGTAGAGATGTGATAAAGGCTATAAGGTATTCCTCAATATTTGTGTAATCTACTTCAGCTTGTGACTTAACATTTTACTTTCAAATTTAGAGTTATGTATTGATGTATGGGTGTTTTCCTGGTAAATATTATAGTTACTATTATTACAAAGGTTATTGGCTTAGACATCTGTTTGTTGAGAAATCTGACTGCACACCTGTCAAGCTAGACCCTTGAGGCTATAGACCATACCCTACCTTTGGAATTCAGCCTTATAGCTTCAGGTTTTAAGTGATTCTTAGTGATTTTTTTATTCACTAAGAACAAATTATCTCATGATTGTTTCATCAGTTTTTAAGTGAGTGATAATTTTGTAATCTTTGGCTATCTGTTCCGGTTCATTAAAACATCGTTAGTTAAAACTATCCACTTTTCTTAATATTTGACTTCAGTAGTATAAATTTATCTACTCTGTTATACCCTGATAGTTTGACATAATGTGTACAACCACTGTATCTATTTTTGTCTATAGGAAATTGACATGCTAATCTCTTAGTTCTCTGAAGCAGGATTTATTGCAGACTTTGTCTTGCAGATGGAACTATTTTAAACATATTACAAGTTGTGTTTGATTTTTTTTCTTTACGATTAAATCGCTTATACACCACATGGTTTTGAATGCATGCTCACTACACCAAAAACCCCCCATTAGCAACGGTTCTATACCGTGGGCGTAAGCCATTGCCACGGCTAAGAGCCGTGGACTACAGGGGCGTCGCGAAATCCTTTGTAACGGCTATAAACCGTTGCGAAAATTGTAGCAACGGTTTTATGCTTGAATGGGGGGCGTGATTTTCAGCAATTAGCAATGGTTATAAACCGTTGCAATAATAATAACAACGGTTTTTAACCATGGCAACAATAGCAACGGTTTTAAGCCGTGACAAGGTGTATATATTAGCAACGGTTTTAAACCGTGTCTAATTAAGTAGCAACGGTTTTAAGCCGTGGCTAACCCTAGCCACGGTTATAAGCCATGGCAAGGTAGCCACGGTTTTTAGCCGTTGCAATAGTTAGCCACGGTTTAAAACCGTGGCAATTTTTTTTTTTTGCTATCAAATGACTTTCACCATCAAAGTATAAGTAAACAAAGCACCCGTATCAATATATCCTAGAAACGTTTTTTCTTCTTTTCTACACTAGCTTTAATGTCAAACAATTATCGACTGAAAATATTGGATGACTAAAAAAAATTCATTATACATAGAAGTCATGTTTTGAAAAACAGTATATGGAAATCTATCCATGAAATAACTGCTCAAGACTTGCAGTAGTTGAATTTGTTACTACCACAAGGGTGGTCACCGGAGAAAAGAAAAAAAAATTCCCACATGAGAAAAAAAAAAAAAAGCCTTTTGGTTTTATTATCGATTTTTCTTCACTCTGTACTGTCGATCCTCATTACATAGATGTTAGCCAGAAGCATCCACTGGTGCTGCACCGTCTTCACTGGATGACATAGTACCCCATTGCCCATGAGTTGAGAGAGGTTCGAGAACATAAACCACTCCATTGCTTAGACCCAATGCAAACTGGTGGGGTTTAGATGGATGGGCTGCAACCACCAGAGGATGCACACTCGGTTCGATCTCCCTGTTGAAAATGCACATGTTTAATAACAAAAGAAAGAAGAAGAGGAAGACTATATTTCAATTATTTGTAACATAATATACCTCATATACGCCATAGGGTGGATCCAACACTTCAGTGTAAGTGTTGAAGCAGCTAGAACACCCACATTTCCATCTGCAAAGCTTGCATAAATGGATTCTCCATCACATGAATACCTAGCACATGTGATCCGGATCATTGGATCTTCAGGCACCCACTGTCCAAGGTAAGAACAAAGTAGAATTCAACAACGAATGCAAGCAATTTAAAAACGGAATGACCATTTGTATATGTTAGATTACAAGTGGCATACCTGTCTAAGAAGTTTAATTTGAAATTGTTTCGAATCAGGTGCTTCATCAGATGCATGAGACACTTCATGAATTACTAGTCTTGTCTCATGGACAACCAGCAACTGTGTCTCATTGCAGTGAAACTGCAGATAAATCCCCCTTTCTCTTCACGCACATGCTTGAATCCACCTTTCTGCAACAATTCCTTCACTATCTTTGCCAAGGCTGGTGCACCAGGTTCTGCATGACTCGTGTGGACTGAATTTTGGAAGCTTTCATAGTTCTAAAGCAATTCTTTTATGCTGATTAAGATCGTCTAGGTACCTTTAGGGAAGCAAAGCCGCAACTTAAATAGGTGTTGAACCAGTGGATGAAGGTGCAGATATTACAGAAAGAACATCTGTAACGGAAGCCATTTGACTCAAAGCCGCCTTCAGAACATCCAATTGACAACCAGGCTTGACCATGTTTATCACCTGAAAAAGGGTGAAATGAGATGAACATGAACTCGTAAGATATCACTAAGACAAATGCTTCTGTCAATATTAATTGCCATAATTGAATTTCTTATTGCTCATTTTGTGGGAGATTATAGGTTATCAATATTCAAGGTAAGGATACAAACCTTATCGAGGTATTCTTGTAGCTTCTTGATCCGACCCATGTAATCTGCATCTTCGACGCAGAGGGTCATAGTTTTAGAATCAGCTCCAGGACACCATCAAACTGAAGTGGGCCAGGGTTTCTGTAAACATCATCCATCAAAAATTTCGTTGCATTTTGCCTGAGCAACCTGGTACAACAAAAGTTCAAGCGAAGTTGTTAAATTTACTTTTATGATAAAAAAAGATGATTAAAAAGTTCATGCAGTAACTTTTAGCACCAAACACTTCATTGAGCCACACTTTGATTATAAAGACTGAAATGAGATAAACAATTATGATGACTCAAGTCATTGTGCATTTATTCCTTGAGCCCAAGTGTTTATTATCATTTTCATAATCTATGTGAATAATATTATACTGGGCCTGCTGGTCCTAATTCCTAAATAAAAAGGTTAAATTGTTTCCGAAAATGGTTGGGCCATTAGGGGCCACAAGTACCAGTATACGGGGTTAATGTAATTTCCCTATATCTTGCCTGATTTGATAACTGGATATTAATTAATAGCATGTCAAGATACATACTCGTAAGCTTTGCCCTTCAAATCAACTATAGCAGGATGAACAGCTAGTTTTCCAATTGATGGGGCCCCAGGACCACGAGAATACCGCTTTACAGTCATCATTGCCTACGACAAGTAAATAAAATAGAGCAAATTAATATATTCTACCAGTATCCGTAACATGCCCATGTTACTAACCAATTAAAAAAAAAACTGAAAGCAGTTGAACTACTGAATATGTGAAGGAAATTTGTTCCTGCCCAATGAGTGTCCGGTTAGCACCATTGGGACATTGAAGGCACCGGATAAATGTGCTGCTGCCTCTCCAGCATCCGTCATTTACCAACAAATAAAGAATTATCAAATAAAGAATATATGTAAAGACATTATAAATGTGCAGGCACACGTGTATGATGAGTAGTCAAGTAGAGAATGATTAAAAACAAAACTTCTTCAACAATTCGTATATCAAATACACGTATGTAGTTGTAAAAGGCTAAATGGAAGTCCATATATTCATAAGGTTAACATGAAAACCTGCAATTGAAACATGTAGTGACATTGGAGTACTTGCCTTGACGGATAATTTTAAAGATGTTACACGATCATCAGCCTTCCATGCACGGCTGATTTCCTCTTTTAGCTCACGTAATCGTGAAACATACTCCTGTCTTGTAATAACTCTGACACCCGGTTCAGAAACACTCTGCGGTTCACTTAGCTCTTCTGAATGCAAGCTAGTAGATGGTTTCTCTTTGGCTGCAAAGTTCCACACCAAATAACTAAAGTAAGATACAATCGTTATAACTATTCTTGTCAGCATCTTTCTGATAAGACAATTCAATACATGGAAGTGAATCAAACTTATAAGACAAAGTAACTTAGTGACAAGATAGATACCTTCTCTACACCTTCTAGAATGTGAGGGAAGTGACAAGATAGATACCTTCTCTACACCTTGGTTGCAAGCATATACCAGAGCATCAGCAAGCGTCAGTCTGCCTTCGGCATCAGTATTGTTGACCT
The DNA here is from genome assembly GCA_003290165.1 of Berberis thunbergii. NCBI lineage: Eukaryota > Viridiplantae > Streptophyta > Magnoliopsida > Ranunculales > Berberidaceae > Berberis > Berberis thunbergii. The sequence goes on from QNQO01005306.1 coordinate 68,123, forward strand.
GCAGAAAAAATTATTCCAACAAATCAAACTTACATGGAGTTGATGAGATATTTATCAAGTGAGTTTGAAAGCCACCTTAACGAAGATTTCATGAAGCTTCTACACATATTTTCAATACCAAACAATGCTACATACAAGCTATCATTTAGGACAGTCACATGGAGATCGCCTAATAGAACCATGTTACTAATCTATTGTTAGTAGTTGAACATAAAGAATTCATTAGTGACAGTTCTTGTTTGATTCAATATCTCTATTGTGCTTCCACATCAGAGTTTATATCACAATGTCACACATGCCTAGCTTACAACTTCACAAAATGAAAATGACTACTTGCACCAAAAAACAGTGGTAGATAGGAAGAAGCCATCTACTGTTAACGAATAATGGGAGTCAGAGGAGAGATCTTTGTAGTGTTATGAAGACTTGAAGCCATCTTTCCTTGTTATATGAAGAATGAAAATTAGCATTACTGCTGTAGGAATTAACGTTGGCAGTGCATTTGTTTCTGCAGGTTGCTATAGAAGACCCAACAAGGTTTCAGATAGAAATGACATTCAGCCGTGGTGCAGATCGGAGCCCTTTAGTGGCAGTGGCAGTGACGTAGACCATAAGATTATCATGATTTTATTTATTTTTGGCTTTGTTAAACTTCAATTCAACAAAACAAAATATACATGATGTTCACTGAAATAACATGAACTATTCTGGCAGCATGGATTTTTTTCACTTACATGTGTTTGTTCTTTTTTGAAGGCCCATGGTCAGAGAGCTTTATTGCAGCAAGAGCACACATTGCCAATAAGGGGCCCAGAAAGGCTCCAAGAACAGGGATCATATCTTACGCTAGAGAAGATGGAGACGATGATTCATCCCTTTGCCATGCCAGCAGAGGATTTTCCACCCCCTTCTACTCCACACGGTTTCTCAGGCTACTTCTCCAAAAGTGCAGCAGTCTTGGAGCGCCTTGTGAACCTTTGGCCCTTCAAGCATGGAAATACTATTGCCAAATAACCGTCATTCTCTCTATCTCTTTGTAATTTTTTGTTATACATAAAGAAATCTTACGCCATATTGATTCCATCCCACGAATCAAATCTCAAAAACTATCCTAGTTCTAAGTGTATGATCTTCATTTTCTCCATAAATCTTACGATACAAGTACAGTTTGTCTTTTATCTAGAAAACAGATTGTACACTTCAGGTGTATCTCATTTGGCATGTGAAGCATACAACAGCAATATGCTCCAATATGGTTTAATTCAATGAAACCAAACCACTAATTTATTGACATTTTCATAATCCTGTCTCATAGTAGAAATTTGCAAGAGGCTTAATTGTTTTTGTTCATGAAAACAAATGTACAAATGAATGAAATTCAGTATGAAGACGGGCAATGTTTAAACCAGATTGGAGCTAGCCAAACTCCAACCTTTTTTTTTTTTTTTTTTTTTGAAAAGCAAGCTTGGGGTATAAATGGGCTCCCCAGACCACAGAAACAAATAAGAAAGGAACAATACAGACACAAATACAAATGCCACTAAGAAAAAATAAACATTACATTCTCAAATATTTTCTACCACTGGCATCCTCAAAGATAATCTTCTTTAGGTCTTCGGCGAAGGAGCTAGGAGTAACTTCAATGAAGGAAGAGTTGGGCACTAGAGCTGCCAGCTTGTCTGCTGCTCTATTAGTTTCCCGAACTACATGAACCACTTTGCAAGCTTCAAACAATTTCAGCATGTCTTTAATCCTTCGCGTGGTATGTTTGGCTTCCCACGGAGGAGCCTTATCTGTATTAATGTACTGGACTGCAGTGGCTGAGTCGATGCAGATGATCAGCTTCCTGTGCTGACCTGAGATAGCCAATTTCAGCCCTGTTTCTACTCCCTGCAGCTCGTGCATAATGACAGATTTCCCTGTTTGCGACCCTGCTGCAGCTGCTAGGACAGATCCTTGCTGATCACGGATGAGCGCTCCATATCCTCCCATCGTACCTTGCAGCGAACCATCTGAATTAATTGTCACCCACCCTGGATCAGGCCGCAGCCAAGTGTGCCATGTGTTGTCCTTTATTTTGTAATTGATGTCGAGATTCCATCTATTAAAGAAGTTACGGTTTTGGGGAGTATCTTCTACTTCCAGCTTCATAACGATCAACCGAATGTAAACGAGCACAAACAACACCATACCTCTGTCTTTACCCATCACACTGTCTTTCCCGTCGACAGCCCCGTAATGTAATAATTTGACACCAACTGATTTATCATTCTCATAGCTTTTAGATTTCCTGTCCTGTCAATGGAAGTTCAAAAATCAGATTCCCCTTCCTGGAAGAATTATCAAGCAAGTCAGTTATAGCTTACACACAATGCAACAAGGCCTGCAAGTTAAATTTTACATCAGCCCTACAGACTCGAAGACTAAAGAAGTTTGTCTTAGTTATGCTAATACATTCGGAGTAAAAAATCATAATAGTTCAAAAACAAAAGAATTAGGATGTGTAAAATGAGAAAAGAAAAAAAAGGAAGAAGATCCCAGTTCAATTTGAGATAAAAACTAACAATTTTGAGGTCCTAAAACACCATTAACACACACATAATTACAACAAAGTTTAGTTTTTAAATGGATTTCTATTTGAGTACAAGTCCTTTTAAATTTTCTAAGTTATATGAATACTATAAGATAGCAGCCTCATATTTACTTTAAGTAAACAACTAATGGATATCATAAAAGACACAAGATTAACAAAGCACTTACCATTTCCAATAGAAAGGTAACAATGTCATACATTCATATATTCATTTCTATTTCACAAAGGAGTCTTAATATAAGCATTAAAATAAATAGATTATGCAAACGAGCACACATCCAACATGGATAATTAGTCTTATTTTATATTATTTAATAATCAATTATGGATTAGTTAGGTGAAATCAAATGTTCTAATGCCTTATTTCATTAATTTTATCTCTTAGTTTATTGCATGTTTCCTATCTTAATTTATTTTGTCTTATTTGTTTTATTAACTCCATTTATTTATCGATTTTTCCCAATAGAATTAAGGTAGTCAATTTCAATACTTAGTTGAATTATCAATCCATGTGTACGACACTCACACTTTTATTACTTGCGTGATTTTGTACACTTGCAAAAAATCGCAACATCAAGTAGCTCCAAGGCACCCAAGGTGTTTTAAGAGGCTCAAAAGGTGAGCAAGCCGCTTTAAAAAAAAAGGAAAAATAAATAAATAAAATAAAAACCTAAAAGTAAAGCATTGCCACTGCAGGGCCTTGGACAACGTAATGTTTTGCAAATGTGAGGTACTACTATATTAGTTTGGCTCGATTAGTTCTGAATACGGTAGTGTGAATATCTCATACTATTCAAATATCATTTCTTTATATGCTAGTGTATAATTTTTAGCTTTTACCAAAAGTTGCATGTGTATTTTCATCTTTCTTTGTTCCTTGCTTCACTTAAGCAAAGTTTTTTGGGTGGTTATGACTCTTGACAATTCAGTGGGACAAGGGAAAGGGGATGTGCTCATAATTGTAGAATGACTTGACGCAAAGTGTGTATCTCCCTTTTTAAATCAACTTTCTTCGTCAATAAAATTACACCATAAAAGTAAATAATCAGAATGGTAAAGATTAACGTGCCTGTCCCATCAGTTGCCCTCCAAAAACCTGTGCAAAAATTGGAGCGTTTGGCAAGGTGAACCCACGAAACAGATTTACCTGCAAATGAATCAGAAAACAAAAATAAATTCAAAACCAACATAAATGATAATCATATAGCAAAAACTACTGGCTTTAATATAATCATTGAGGTAACCTCATCATGATTAAAGAATGCAAGAGGTCAAACTTTGTAATTTCATTTTTCGAAATTTGAATACCACGAATGACAATTGTACATTCATATCATTGTTTGCATTAACAAAAATAAAAAGGTTACAACATTAATTCAAGGGTCTGACTAACGAAAACATTAAACTAGTCTTTCAAGGTTTAATAAAATAGGATAGCTAGGAATTTAGTTAGAGAAGAGTATGAAGAAGAAAGAACAGTTTCGAAAGGTCAACAACCCTAAGTATGTGCAACGGTAGAATCAAGGACTGTTACAGTGATTCTGATTTGGGGAAGATGACAATTTAGGTGCTTGTTTTATTAATCTCTTCACAGCCCTTAAGATCTTCTAGAGATGCATATTTTGCTATCAGGGCATTTCAGTTGTCCATTCAACAAAACAATTAAGATTAACCTTAGTAAACCAAAACAATTAAGATTAATCTTAGTAAGCTTTCAATCCATATGTGCATGTCTGATTGGGAGAGTATCTTCTCCATCACTTGTGATTTTGTCAGTCACTTAGTTTCTTATTGCTTTAAATACAATTGCTTTGTTTGATTAAAAAAAGCATTCTCCCACAAAATGTACTGCTTAAGTCTACATCCAAAGAACCACCAATTGCTTTGTTTGATTTAAAATAAAAAGCATTCTCCCACTTATGACTGCCAAGAAGTTAAAAATTGCAAAGACCAAGAGAAGAAATGAGACTGCTAAGAAAGTAGAAATTGAGGAACAAAACACTAAAGAAAATAAAAATTTTTAATTCAAGCTACTTGTTGCAAATGATAAACTGCTAAGGCAGATAATATAATAAAATTAAAAGCCTACGTGGCTGAGAAGGCCACAAGGCAAGGGCTACAAATGAGTGCTATATTGTGAAATTAAAGGTGCATTTGGAAAACAATAAAAATAGTGACATAACACTACATTACTTCAAAATAAAAACAATGAAGTCCAAACCTGAGAAGATTATAGTGGCATAAGGATACATACCTCTATAGGATCCAACTGCAGTATGCTTTCCAACAGTGGGCGTGCCATAAGTGTTTCATCAGCACACCATATTGATTTTGGTTGCAGCAAAGAACTATATACATCCGGCAAGACCAAGCAAATCAACTGCCATCGATAATAGTGTTATTAGAATTGTATTGGAGGTATAATATTAATGAGGTTCAAGTGCTAGAATACAGTATTTTCTTTGATGTTTTATATTTGTAGAGATCAACCTCAAAGGATCAACCATAATCATGAGGGCAGTTGTTTGAAGAATACACGATAAGGAATCAACATGGAGAGCAGGTTTCACCTGTAAACAATAAATAACAAGAATGCTACACTCAAGAAATTATTGTTTTATCGACTGAAAAAATAAAATAAGCTCGAAAAATGCAAGAGGAGAGTATCATTTAAGCATACAAACCCAAAAATTACACCAGAAGAATCACAAAACAAGGAAGCCCAATTGAACTAAAAAATTTCAAAGGAGATGTCTTTCAGTATGTCCCAGGCAAATGCCAAACTATGAAGCTAATGTCTTGCCACAGACTAAGGATACACTAAGGATACTACATACACAAGACTAATGTCTTTCAGTATCCTTAGTTTTTATTTACACTAAGGATACTACATACACAAGACTAAATGAAAACTAAATCATTTGAGCTCCAATTGAGCTGAAACCTTAAGGAAAATAACGAATTCACATCATAAACGTGTTAAAGTTTCTGCCCGTTTTGACACGGCACCTCGAGATATGCATAAAAATAATTTTGAGGGTCCACCTTGAGTGCAATACAAACCGGCTTCCGCCCGTTGTCCAAGACCCTTGAAGAGGCATCTAAACAGATATCTCCAGGAGCAATGTTTAAATATGCTGAAACTTTTACACGCTTGTAGTGTTAATTAGTATTCTCCTCAAAATTTTACTTAAAATTGAGCTCAAACGAAGTAAAAAAACATAATTTTTTAGTTTAGTAGTGTCGTTAATTTAAAACACTAGTGGATCTTAAATGCGCGGTCAAAATGTGTTTTGTCCATAAACTGCCAATGACCCTTATAATTATTCCAGCACCAACATCCACTTCCATCCTCCCCCCAAAGCAGTAGGAAAATCTGTTGAAACTTGCAAAAAAAATCGAAGTTTATGTGTTCAACTTTATACCTTTTGGGGTGAATTTTTATTGTGTTTTATAATACAGATTTTTGCTGCACTAAAAGAGGACCTGGTAGTCCATTAAAAATGTGAAGGATGCCAGCAAATATGTTTGACTATGTATTGTAAATATACCCTTTGAAGCACTTCAATACTAAACAAAATTCTCAATAAACTCTTTTAGTCAATACATAATCAACTCCAAATTGGGCTTTCTTTATGTTTTAAATTTTTCATGAGGTTTGTTTATCTAATACCGGGAACAAACCTCCTAGAACCATTTTCCCTTCTTCAAAAATAAGTTCGTTTAAAAGGTTCATTTTAAAAAAAATATGTATATACCGAGGCTCTTCCCACATTATCGCTTGCCCCCATGAATTGCACAAAAGATGGCATGATATATGTATTATGATATTTGACATAATTGAGGGGTGAATATGAATGTCAATACTTCATTTAACTTATGTTATGAGATGTGAAAGATATCTTTTAACTCGTTTAAATGATTAAGGACTACATATGGCCTTTCGTTATGGTGATATGTTATAAGAAATGTTCTAAAAGTGTAATCCATGTTAAAATGGAATGGAAATGAAAATACAACTTTATAAAATGAAAAGAATGATGCTCACTATAGCTAAAGTAATCATACTGCTTCAACTGAAGCTCTTGACGATTGTCTTCCTCTACATTGAATGATCCACCCACTTCAGCCTGCAAATAGCATTTTCAATCATTAAAATTCCAATACACCTAAAATTTCAACACAAACCCTTCAAACAGGGAAGAAAAAAAACTTACCTCTCCTTCAAATATGAAATAGATTCCATCTCCCTTATCCCCTTCGCGAACAACATAGTCCCTGGGGTCTACAATACATCACAAGCATATAATCTCAATCACCAATTTCAAATCCTTACGAGCAATCAACAAACAAATTGTGCATTCTGACTTATTGTAATGTTTGATTTGAACAACTTCCGCAATTTTCTTGATTGATGAACTCGGAAGCCTCTGGAGTAGAGGAACATGACCAAGAAACCCGACCACTTGTCATCCATGCAAAACCAATCAGAAAACGAGATTGTTTTCAATAAATCAAACAAAGCTATTTAAAGAATCATAAAATGATAAATTAGGGTTTCAAGAATCACCTGATTCTATATCCATTTCAAAGGTCTGACAAAAGCTAGGTCTTTCTTTCGTTCTCGAAGCCCTCTCTCCCGCGATTGTGGAATTTATGTAATGTACGAAAGCAAGAACAACAACGAGAGGGGATTCGGGGAAATTGATCCATTCGGAGAAATCTTCTTCTTCCCCTCTTCAGAAATCGAGCTGGAGAAAAGAAGAAAGTGATTAACAAAGAGGGTTTGCTTTGCTGAAAGAAGAAAAAAATCAGAAGAAGAGATTAACAAAGAGATCTAAAGAAGAAGAAGGAGATCTTACCTTCTCTTCTTCTTCTTCTTCTTCTTCTTCTTCTTCTTCTTCTTCTTCTTCTTCTTCTATCGTCCTCTCCTTCATTCGTCCTTCTTCTTCCCTGCTTCAATAGTCTGTTTCGTCCCTGCTTCTTCTTCTATCGTCCTTCCCTGTTTCGTCCTTCTTCTTCTTCCCTGTTTCGTCCTTCTTCTTCTTCTTCCCTGCTTCTCCTTCATTCGTCCTTCTTCCCTGCTTTTCCTTCATTCGTCCTTTTTTCTTTCGAGAATATCTATTTCTCATCAATTTTTTTCGCCAAACCGCGAAACCATTTTGGCGAAAGTGTGAAAGTTAAAAAATTTTAGCTACGGTTTCAAACCGTTGGCAGGTTTAGCCACGGTTATAAACCGTTGGCAGTTATAGCCACGGTTTAAAACCATTGGCAGTTATAGCCACGGTTTAAAACCGTAGCAACCCTTTTAGTGTACTGTTTTTCCCCACGGTTTTATTTTTTAGCAACGGTTTTAAACTGTTGGTCATTATAGCCACGGTTTTTAGCCGTGGCAAATAAACCAACGGCTTAGAGCCGTGGCCACCTCTCCGTAGCTAAACGAGCCTTTTGGTGTAGTGGCTATACCTCTCAACATTAAGAATTATTTTCATTTGCAGTTTCCTCCTTGTTATAAGGACACGAGTTTCTGGATCAGTGATTCATTTACTGATAACAAATTGTGTGAGAGGAATTGCTGGTGATCTTGTTGAGGAGGTATGTGTTCAGTTGCTCTCTAATGCCATTTTTTTTCCTTGTGCTTAAAGCTCTGATCTAAGATCTTGTCTCCACTTTCAACTATTTCTGTATGAGCAGTTTACTACTTGAAAGTCTTGACAAGGTGTTTTTTATAGGAATATAATATTAGCTGAATTCATGTAATGGAATGTGAGGTGAAGCTAAATTGTATTGCCAGACAGGGTGTAGTGTTTTTTTTATATTGAGAGCTTAAAATTGGAAGTCCATTGTTTGCTTAAAACTACAAGTGTTTATATTTTCAGGTCATGTAGATACCTTGGTCTTTGATGTTATAAACGTCGAGTGGCCTGTGACCGTGGCAACACCTCCTTCATCTGTTACCACCTACAAAGTAAGGTTTTCTTTTACTACTGTTGTCTTTTCTTCGTAATGACAATAATTTTCAATCTGCGAAAACTATTCTATTTAGTCCCTATTGGGTATGGGTAATTGCCAGACATTTTTTCTTAGATTAAGGGAGTGAATGTTGCATTTCTATGTCATTGTAACTTCATTGTGTTATCATCATTGTTTCCCTTTAAAAGTGTGGCATGGTATCTTAATAGTAGTGTTGTGTTACAGGGATTTAGCTTAGTTCCTGTGCAGCAAAATGAGAAGGTCTTCCTAGTTGCATTTAGGGGATACAAAAAGGAATCTTCAAATCAGGTTGAGAAGGAAAACCTTTAGCCTTTCCTATGTGGATTAGTAATTGTAGTGTGCTCATACGAATTTACCATTGGTTGGTTGTTGATTTGCTTTTATTTTGGCTTACATTTAGGTAAACCTCTTTGGATCACTCTCAGGTGATGAATTTGGAATGCCTTCGTGGTCGTAATTTGGGTAACAACAATGCATCTGCTCTCAAGCCTTCTTATTTTCTACTCTAAGGTCTTCCCATATCTAGCACCTCTTCCATCTTTGGTTGTTTATTCATGTTGCGATGTTTGTGCTTTTATCATTGTCAATGGGCAAGTTGTTTGTTGTTGTCAATGGAAGTGGTTTATGCAGTCTAAGAACAGGTTAATCTCTAGCTGGTGTTAATGTACGTGTTTAATATGCTTTCTATATGCTACTGTTGACTTAGTTGCATATTTGAACTTAACATTGGTAAGTTTTTTATATAAAGGTATTCCGGTTAGTTGTTTAAATAATTTTTGAGGAATTCTCTTTATTTGCATTGGTAAAAGTCAACTCTTGATACACATCCCTGCATGTGCAACATGCCGAACTGATTCTATCGAGGGCTCTGGATCTGTTTATATTCGACCTACACTATTTGTGCAGAGTTAAGGTATCACTGTCCTAGTTGTTTATATTCGACCTACACTATTTGTGCAGAGTTAAGGTATCACTGTCCTAGTCAGGGACATGTAGCCAGATATCCAAGCTATGGCTTATGTGATAATGTTACCATGGAAGCTAGTCCGTTGTTGGTACATTTCTACACTCCATGTCTGTTCTTATTACAACAATGTGCTTTCAGTTTATATAACTACTGACTATATATGGGGCAAAGTCTATTTGTGTATAGTCAGTTTTGCTCTTGGGTTCAAAGTCTGCATGATTTGGGGCAAAGTTTAGCGGCTTAGTGCTAAATCTTTCAGTGACATTATGGTTTTCTAACTACATACTTACTCGATGTTTGGTAAGATAGGTTAGTAGCATGTTTCCTTCTTTCCATTGTAATCTTTACAATTCTTTCTATACAAACTCCATCATTTCTAAATCAGTTTTCATTGTTCATAACTCTCTTTAGCTGTTTTTATCTTGATTGTGTCTTGTAAGGTTCCATATGCCTCGTATAGGCAGATCAGTTCTCCAATACTAAGTCCAACGGGTATCTCATGCAAAAGATTGTTGTTCTAGTTGTGGATTAAAATGGAGTTTTACCATCAACAGAGGTACAAATGTGTAGTTGATTATCAGTGTACCCTAGCTGAAAGGGTAATAAATGGGATTCTAGTTCTTTAATTTCCTGTAACTTGGTCTCATTTGCTCTGATACTGCAGTATTGCGATGGCCATTGTCACATGCTTGATTGGTTTACACTACGGGCACGTGATTGTTCATTTTAAGGTAAATTGCCCCTTTCTTTCATGGAGTCTACGCTCTGAATAAAAAAAAAAAGCTTATGAAATAATTCATTTGATCGTAACAACTTGGAGTAATGGTATTTATATGTATGTCATCATTAAGCTGGAATTCTCAAAACATAAATTGAGAGTCAAGCTGATGGTTGTACAACAGTACGAGTGTAATACTGCTACATTATTCTTCTCATTTGAATTTATGTTCCATAGGTCATGAGGGAGCCCAAGAATGCTCTGGGTACCGTAAACAATACCAGAAGATGTTCAGTATGAATGACGTAACTTTTTGTTCCTTTGCATCTTACTGATAAGCATGTATATTGTTAGAGGTGAGTTTTTGTTGAAATGTTAGTACCCAATTTTAAGTGAAAGGTTTGTTTTTTTTAGCTTGGATAGAATGATGGGTATTGGTTATGTGGATTGAAGCTTGAGAATTTGTGTGTGACAGTTGCTGCTTTGGAGGGTTTTGTTGGACTCAACTTGGAAATTGGGCAGGTTTGGTGTTGAACTTCTCATTTTGATTAATGGGTGTTTGGTAAAATTTTGTATTTATTTGGAAGTTTTTGTCCTTTAAACATGATGCTAACCCATCCAAATTTGCAGTTTAAGTTTTTCAACTTTGAAAATCAGTCCAGAAGGCAATGAGTTGAAAGGACTGGATTATCAAGTTAAAGCTGTTAAGGGACTGGTTGAGCTTTTACTTGGGAATACTGAAACAAGTAAGACTGATATAGTGAAGCTATTTTTTCCTTTGTTTTGATAATTTATTGTGAATATGTAGATGTTTACTTCTTTATTCAGCTGAATCTTGTTTTGGAGAAGCACATGAGGGTACGGGTTGCACTGGTAAGGATAGGCCATTTACTGACCCTTTTGTGATGTTCATAATTTGTGCTATAATATAATATAATTTGTTCTGGCCCTTTTCATTAGAGTAGTTGGGTTTCATTGTTGTTGTTGTTGTTGTTGTGATATTTTATGTTGCTGTTGTTGCTCTTGTAGGCTGTGATGATGTATCTCTCACTACATTGGCAGCTTCGGAGTGAAGGGGTCAAATTTCATTACATTTCTTGGCAAGACAGCTTGTTGTTGTAGCCATGGGTAGGAAAATTTTCCTCTCCTCTGGGGTACGAGGGTACATTCTGAGCCTCTTTTCTTTGCTTTGCTTTATTTTGGTTTGGGTACATGCAAGCAGTTTGGAAGGTCTGTGTCAAAAGGGCTGTTGGGGTTTCTTTTGTACTTCAACCCCTTTGCATAGACAACCATTATCTGTCCCATGGTGGTGTTGGGCGTCCTTTCCTATGTCTGAAAAAAGGAGATTCTGAGCCTAGTTGATAGCCGTCCCTTTTCTCCACTCACACACATATACACACTTTCTCTCTGGAGGAGGATGAAAGTGAAACTTGTGGGTGAAAATAGTAACTCCTATTCTCTCATTAGTTTAAGTATGAGACTTTGGAAAGATCAGTCAGATGGGTGGTTGTTTGCCAATCCTATCTGCACTGATTTCAGAGTCTATGACTCAATACATTTCATAAAAATAAACAACTCTTATGTTTGGATGATGATGTTGTTCTTGTAGGCTGTGCTGAGAAATGTGAGGTTATGTTTTTATTTTTTGATTTTTTGATTTTTGTGGGTTTTGTATTGATTAAAAAACAAAGATCACTTCACAACACAATGTAAGTGGGCTGATTGCTCTGACATACATAAGAAAAAATAATCTGACGTGTTTCGCTACCTTAAGTGTCAGCATTTGTTCAATTTTCTGAAAATGATAAAATCTCTCACTATCTGATTTTATTGACTGCAGTCACTGCAAATGTGTTTACGCTACTTAATTAGTGAAACTACTTAGTTATTTGCATATGAACCAAATGATCAGTTTAGGTTATTTGATCCAGGGGAGCCCAGGCAAACCCCTTGTCCATATACTCGAAAAACCAGTGATCCAGGTGAACACATGACATCCCTTTTTATCTTTATAATGCTTACAATGTGTTTGGTAAAATTGTTGTACTATTTCATCTATGTTGAGACTTGAGAGTTTAACAACTCATTCAACTGAGTTCACTGTTACAATCGGAAATAAAGTTGGTGTAAGAAAAAAGAAAAAATAGAACTTATTACATTGCTTTGAGTTATGAACTACAAGTCTAACTTGTTACATGTTAATTTGAATTATTACCTATTACACTTTTAGATTTTAGCTATTTGTTCAAGCTTCCATTTGTGCAGAGAACTTGGGAAAGAGCGAAATTGGCAGTTGTATTGGACCATGTTGGTATGTTTCTCCAATTAAACATTAATCTTTACAATCCATTCTATACAAAATTTCCATATTTTCTGAATCAGTCTTCACTGAATATAAAACTCTTTGTAGTTGTTCTTATCTTGATTATGTTTGCGAGGTTCCATTGCTTCCAGGAATCAACCACTCTGACCTTGATACTGAGTGTTGCAATCGCTTGGGTTCTCCAATCCTGCAGAAACATCACCAGAAACAGGTTTGTTCCTAACAATATCATAACGAAGAAAAAAAACTTTGAGTCCAACGGGTATCTCATGCAAAAGATTGTTGTTCTAGTCGTGGATTAAAATGGAGTTTTACCATCAACAGAGGTACAAATGTGTAGTTGATTATCAGTGTACCCTAGCTGAAAGGGGCTTGTTGTGTTTGATGAGTAGATTATAATTAGATATATATATTGTCATCTGAATATTTGCTTTTCCAAGTATTTGAAATACTACATATTAATCTTGACATATATAGTTAGCTAGAACTTAATTTTCAGTAACATGGTTTAATCCCCATTGGATTTATTGATCACTTTTCATTTGGACCAACAATTGCCTCCATCTATCTGTATACCTTAAAGGTCAGCAGAGTCAATCTAAACTGTTTATCAATGGCAGTCTTGCTGATTGACGTGCCAGGGATTTTGGCTTGCTGGATGCTGGCTTTCGGGAAGGAAATTTGCAACAATTCAGGCTGCCAGAGTGTTATGGTGCACTCTGTTTATGGAGATGCAGGGCACTCTGTTTAGTGCGGTCTAGCCGGGTGTTGGGGGCAAGCTTGAAGCAGTTGATTGCTTAGAACTGAATGACCCTAGTCGAGGCTGGAACTTGGCGGGGATTGCAAGCAATAGACGTGATATGCGCAGGCTGGAAAGTGGCTGGATGTAGTGCGGTTTGGAGCAAAACATGGCATTGCTTTTGCGCAGGCAGGTGTGCTGCTGTTGGGTGCAAGGTGAGGGCGCAGTGTTAGGCAGTGATGCTTCTCTTTCCAGATATACAAACTGCTATGAGTACTCTGTTAGGAAGAGTTACTGTTCGATGTTCTGTTAGAATAACTGTCAATATTGTTAGTGCTATAAATAAGTAGTCTATCTGACTTCTAATGTAATTCTACTTCATACTTATTTTGTCCATTTTCGTTTGGTTTTTATACGGGTAAAGTAGTAAAGTACCCCCATTTTGATTGTAAATCAATTTTTTTGATAAGTAATAAAGGTCTGGCATCCCATAGCTTCCCCTCCCCACTGGAGGTTTAACTAAAAAAAAAAAGGTGTGGGGTTGTGATTTTGCTGCAGCAGCAACAAAAATTAAAAAAAAAATTCGATTATATTATTTTGCAACGGTTTCAAACCCTCGCAACAAATCAGATTTCTTTTTGTTGAATTTTGTATTGACTGGCCACAGCTTAAAACCGTGGTAATTCATGCTTGCCACGGCTTAAAACCGTGGTAATTCATTCTTGCCACGGCTTAAAGTCATGGCCATCATTTGCCACGGCTTAAAGTCATGGCCATCATTTGCTACGGCTTAAAACCGTGGCCATAACTTGCCACGGCTTAAAACCGTGGCTAAAATTATTGCAACGGCTTAGAACCGTGGCAAATCATCAACCGTCCTCGAGCATAAAACCGTTGCTAATATGTTTTGCCATGGTTTATAGCTGTCAATGGTGATTTGGCGACACCTCTACTGCCCACGGCTCTAAGCCGTGACAATTGGTTACCCCCACGGTTCCAAACCGTTGCTGATGGATATTTTTGGTGTAGTGACACTACAACACAAATGGTCAATAATAGCATATGACCATAGCGTTTTTAAATAAAGTGCTATTAAAAGGCTACCTAATTTGTTCAATGTGGCAAAAATGCTATTCAAAACCCTATAAAAAATTGTAAAAAGCTATCAATGGCCAATTTGATTTGTGCTAAATGAAATGGGGCGGGACTTGCATTTCGTTGGGCGCCAATCGAAAAAAAAATAAAAGCATAACAAAGAAGAAGGAAGGAAGGAAGAAGAATCCCACTCAAATCCCACTGTCCTTCTCGATCTGTCTCCCTCTCCCTCTGCATTCTGCTCTCCCTCTCCGATGGCTCTCCCTCTGCCTCTCCAATAGCTCTCCCTCTCCCTCTCCGTTCTGCTGTCCCTCTCCGATCGCTCTCCCTCTCCGTTTTGTTTCTCCCTCTCCAACGTGTTCTACTCCTCGCCGTACGTGCTCTCGCTCTCTGTTTTAGGTCAGTATCTGATTCTCAACACACTCACTCTCTCCTGCTTTGCTTTCACCGCAAACCCTAACGATTTTTAATTTGTATCAGTTTATGAAGTAATTTGTATCAGTTCATGAAGTAATTGTGGAAGTCTTTGGAAGGCTTTGAAGGATCAGTATTTGTATCAGTTTTGGTTTATTGAAGGATCAATTTTTCAGATAGGTAATTCTCGAATTGAAATTTTTTCCCTTTCCTCTTTGATTTCCTTATTAGAGTATTAATTTGGTTGAGTTGTGTAGTTCTTCATTTTGAGTAAAATTCCTGCATTTTTCTTGAAATTTCTTAGGGTTCTATGTTTCCTTCTCATTCTGATTGAGAGTATAATTGTTGGGTGCATTTTCATGTGGAGCAATTACCTTGTTTCTCGGTGCATTACGTGCATTAAAACATGTGAAGCACCATATGTGCAATACTTCAATATCTTCGCAGACATACTATTTTTTTGTGTCCACCTCTTAGCATTTTGATTTTTTGGTCTTTTCTAGTTTCGTAACTACTTCTGTAATCATATATGCATGTTGCTGGAACCTGGTTCCAGTGAGTTAGAATTTTCCATTTTTTATGTGTATATTGATATGGATCACTGCTTTTCTAGCTCTTGCGTGTGAAACATTTATCTTTAAATAACAATGTACCCAGTGTACCACTTGAGCATTCAAATAGTATTGGATACAACTACTACTTGATTTTACAGTTACTGTTACAATTTTTGGGAATGTTACTGTTTTTGGGAAGATTACTGATGGGATGCAGTTGTACCCCATTGAAGTGTTCCTAAGCCATATCAGTAATTAGTAATTACAAGTGATGAATAAGACTAGTTGGAGGGATTCTGTTATCACGAATTCTAGATTTGTCGGTTTTATGTCAGGTTGCTCTGTCAGGTTGTTAGCTCTGTTAGATGGGTGTTAGTTGCTCTGTTAGCATTGTTGTTAGTATTGTTAGTGTATGTTAGCTACTTGTATAAATAGGAGAACAGGGAGAGAAACAAGTATTCATTCATTTGTAAACAGATTGTACATTGAGCAATTGCTCTACAGGAGATTGGGCATCTCGAATAGCCTTCTTGTCATTCAATACATCTCACTTCAATTGCTTCTACAAATTTAGTGTTACAGTTGCAAATTTATAATCCTTTATCTCCTTTCTTTGCCAGCATTGCTAAAATTTGCCAAGACTACTCCATCTATTGCTGAGGAATCTGTCTGTGAACTGAATAGGATTGCTTCCATCCTGCAGAAATAGCATCAAAATAGCTTCAGTAAGTCAGTTCATAACAAAAGCTCGTTTCTTTTACATGTATTTCAGACAATTAGGCCTTGTTGCACTGCATAAATCTTAAAATGTTGCTCATAAATGGTTAAAGCGACAACAAAAGCATAAAATTTATTTATGTCAACAAGTTTTATTTATTGCAATATGAACAAGGAATGTGAGGGCCAACACACCCATTAAGGAATTTCATATCATGTATCAACACACCCATTAACTTATATGATCCTTCCATAATTAAAATACATATAAACCTTAATAACATTTAAATTTGTTTCAGCTCATCCTAGACATTTGGGGATAAGACCTTTGTAGCGATAAAACCCCATCCCTGATGTAACCCTTAGCAACTAGTAGCTCTCTCTTTTCCTATGTTCATCACCGCTGTAATCCTTCTCTTTCATGTCACTACACCAAAAACCCCCATTAGCAACGGTTCTGTACCGTGGGCGTAAGCCATTGCCACGGCTAAGAGCCGTGGACTACAGGGGCGTCGCGAAATTCTTTGTAACGGCTAAAAACCGTTGCTAAAATTGTAGCAACGGTTTTATGCTTGAATGGGGGGCGTGATTTTCAGAAATTAGCAACGGTTATAAACCGTTGCAATAATAATAGCAACGGTTTTTAGCCGTGGCAACAATAGCAACGGTTTTAAGCCGTGACAAGGTGTAGATATTAGCAACGGTTATAAACCGTGGCTAATTAATTAGCAACGGTTTTAAGCCGTGGCTAACCCTAGCTACGGTTATAATCCGTGGCAAGGTAGCCACGGTTTTTAGCCGTTGCAATAGTTAGCCACGGTTTAAAACCGTGGCAAAAAAAAAAAAAAAAAAATTTTTTTTTTTTTTTAAATTTTTTTTTAAATTTTTTTTTTTTTTTTTGCTATCAAATGACTTTGAGTCATTGAGTCAAAATCTATCAAATAATGGAGACAAAGTAATGTAATTAATAAGAAAATGTATTACATTGAGTCAAAATCTCTCAAATACAATGACACACACAAACTTAAATATCTCAAATACAAAGAAAGTGAAACAATGTTGTTGCTGCTGCTACGAGAGACGCAATCAACACATAATCAGCTGCAACAACCTCAACATCTTCAAGCTGGTATTCATCTTCAACTCCATCATTCTCTACCTCACCACTTGAATCAACCTTGAAGGACACAAATTGATTAAGCATCAAAATGATAATACACCAAAATAGAAGTTGACTTTGTAGTAAGTATGTAGCTTGTGGTTTAAAAGTTCAAATAAGATGAGTTTGTTAGTTACTCGGTGAAAAAAAATTTCAAGTTAAATAACTTATTGCAACTTGACGAAATCCACTCTTTTTAGAATAGCATTCAAGTGAACAAATTATACCTTTACAGTGGACCTAAGTTACAGAATCTAATTCAAGGGTAGGTTGGTGGGGAAGATAATTATATATATGCAATAGGATAGGTTAACCAATAATTGTCTGGAAGCAAAAAACAGTTGCAATAAGGTTGCTACTTATTTGACCATTGGCAACAAAGTATATCTACATAACTAGCTAAAAGACTAAGTGTTTCCAATTTCTAGCGAAAGACGACACTGTCCTAGGCTAGTGTTAGTGAATCATGATATCATATAGGATTTCGAGCATTAGGATTCCTAGCAGTTCATATTAGTGTCCAAGCAAACAGGCTTATCAATGGATCCATGCATAAAGCAGTCTAACCAATTACAGAACCAGCTTAAACAACACATCACAAGATGAATGCCTCCAGTTAGACATTAGAGAACTCCAAGGTAAATCCTTAGCAAATATCTGAAAACAACAACTACGATATCATATATTCACGGGAACCATCCTGTCATCATTTTCCAGTATTCTCTAATGGACAAGCTCCATCATGAGCACACTATGGTGAAAACAGTATAATGATAATGCTGCATGAAATTAATGGAAAATAGGCTGAACAAAGCTGGATTAAAGAAACAAAATGATACTGGAGCAACTACATATGCACCATTTTTTACAGTTACCAGGTCCTTGCAAGTGTCACCAGATAGATCAGTTCTTACTCTAATCTAATTTCGAAAGAAAAGATATATATACCTCAGTGCATAAGCATACAAAAGTTAAGTATACGAAATTATATTTTTATAGCATAGACACGTAATGAGGGAAAGTTCACAAAGAAAATGGAAAAGTTGTCACACAAGAGAAATAGCATATGATTATTTCATATACTTTGACTAGCATGATTCACACATAAAAAAGGAAAATCTGTCCAGAAAATACATAAACGGGCTGAAAGGTAACCCATCCTTAGTGAGTTTGGAAAATGGAAACCATACCAGGACATCTCTTGTAAGATCCCAGAGCTGGCGCATGTCTGTCCGTCAGTGAAGGTATTTCTCCAAATACACAAGACTACAATTTTGAAAAAGCAACAAACAACATTACCAAGGACTCTGAGCTGAAAATCAACAATTTTAAGGGAAGAGGAGGATATTTTGTAGAAATACATATACTTGCATAATGAAAGAGGGGTAGGAGTTCGAGACAATACAAATACAAATAGCTTGATGGTTCATTACACCCTAAGGTTAGAATGCAGCATTCCAGCAAGTACACAATAAGTACAAACATGTTACTTGTACTATATATACAAATAAGTACACATCAAAAAAAAAAAAAAAGTGCAAGCATATGACATGCATGTACTATACACAAATAGCCTTAAAGGGATGGTTTAGCAAATAGTTAAATGAAGAAAACATCGATCAACTTTTATTAGCAATAGAGAAATGATTTTCTCCAAGAAACAGTCATTCAAATGGAGATTTACTATTTCTACTAATCCATCTGATTTCGAGCATTGGGTAGTGTCCTAGGCTAGTCTCACTATCAACCCTTCTCCTAATCTTTTGACATAATCATTAGATTAACACTATCATGAAACATGCATCTCTTAATCACCAACCACTTCCATGTATCATGATTTCATATTGCCGTATGTTAAACTGATGTGGCATACATACCTGGAACTCTACTTTTAGTACTTTTCAGCCCAAGCAGTCAGCTCCCAGCAACCCGGACAGCACCAACGACTCCTAAAAGTCAAACTTGAATTTCAAATCAATATAACACCGTATTTTCAAACTATCTCTAATGCAAACTTGAATTCTTACTCTTCATCCATAGTGTGATGCTCGTCGATCATATAGTGTCATTCTGTGTTAATCAGCTTATCTTGGCTCCCTGTTTCCTGGCAAAAGTAAAAGCCACTATAATCAGATACAAAATATCAAACTTATATCAAGAAAGATCGTGCAATCTGAATTGGAAGATAAACGACCTACTAATCAGAGTCTAACAAGGAGAAGCTGACATCTAAGTATTTAGTAGAAATTTTGACATATGGAATTACTAAGGTTAACAATTTCAAACGTAGTGACAGAGCAGCAGGAACAATGCCAACATAACAGGAAACCTTTCAAACAACACTTAAGAATATCGCTGTTTGTTTTTCCATTAATAGTTTAGTTATCTTGTGATTGGGCTCATTTTTTTATTCCGCATCGCACGGTTGTAATGGTTGCAGTCTCTAACCATTATGGTGTTACTGTTTTAAAACTGTAATTATGAAAAAAGTGTTGCATCGAATCAACAAGGAAACAGAAAATAAGAAACGAGCACACAACTAACAAAAATAGTTTATACACTTAACGTGAAGTAGATTTTAGAACAATAGCCAATCACAGCTGAGAGGATTGCAACAATAACCCAGGGATCAGCTTGAGGAGTTTCAATCGAAGTAATAAGAGTCCCCTGAAAAGTAAGCAATGTCAAATGTATAAAAGTTGGACAGGAAAGCAAAAAGAAATGAACTCCTCAAATATATAGGACATAGAAACCTACCAGTCCAATAACAGCAGACACAAGGAACTGCGCCCAGTCCATTGGGGTTAAACTTGGATTCTTCTTCTCTGGCTATAAGAGATATTCCAAAGTTAGTCCAAATCAATCATAAAAATAATGCATAAAAGGAGTCTAAGAAAGAGAAAAAAGAGTTCCTGAAAAACACACCAAAACTATTTCCATATCAGCCATAGGAATGTGTCTGAAATGCTTTAAAAAATTTCCTCTCGCTGTTTCACTTGTACTTCTCTCAAGCATTATGCAGCCATTAACAATATTGTTTAACATAAATTAACAATACATCAAAAACCTAACCTGGCCCAAAGAAACCAACCTTGATGAAATCAGCTTCTGTCCAGATGCTCTTAATGCCTTGGCGAGCTGCCTTAGCAGAAGGCCAAAGTGGCAAACGTACATTAGGATCATAGGAAAGTAAAACACCAGCACTCTTAGCTGCTTTCATGGCAGAGATATGAGCTGATTTGCATGGTTCAGTGATGAGGCTGATGGATCCATAATGGAAGATCTTGGCCTTCTTAATGAGGTCCATGTTTAGCTCTGACTCCTTCAATAGCATATCTGCACTAGGGTTCCTGTAAAACATGAACTCCCTCTCCCCATTTTTCTTCAACGTAATGAAAGCCAATGCAGTCCTTGCATCCTTGTCATAACATACTCCGTCAGCATTCACCTCGTTGCTCTTTAGTATGTTCACCAACATGTGGCCAAACTCATCGTCTCCAAACTATACAATCAGTGTAGTAAAATGTTAATTTTAAATTGGCAATGTTAACATTTTACTAGACCGCTCGACTCGTTAATGCATTACAATTACATATATGAAAACTTTTGACCAAACATATATCCATACAAATAAAAGCAAAAGCAATAGCAACTACAAATCAAGCATAACTTGTCAGTAAACAAATGTCCAGATTGAAAACCAAAATATTACAAAAAAATAGCGAGGAAAATAGCAGAAGAAAATAGCGAGGTAGCTCAACATAGAGAATGGAATAACTGAATATATTTTCATACGATGAAACGAATAACAAACAAAAAATCAACAAATACATGAATGTTTATGGATATTGAACACATACTGACTATATTACATGAGCAGAGTCACCTGCTTCACAGATTAGCACAGCCGTGTTTTGGTCAAGGTGACTAGCAAGTTCAGGTTGTTGCTTAAGGTATTCTTCTCTGACAAATGCAGCAGCTTCATTTGCATGATTTGAATCGACAAATGCAAGACAACACCCTCTAAATCCAGCACCACTGAATCGTCCCCCAAACACACCAGGTGTACGCAAAAGAATCCCGTAGAGTTGTATCAGCAGTTCGCAGCCTGTGTAATTCATGGCATTGGTGAGTCATGACGATGCAAACACATGATTCACATAATAATATGCATACTTCTGTGGACAAACACGCATGCAAACATACTCAGAAATATGCCTGCTTATACATGTAACTGAGAGGCCAGACTTTTGATTGCGTAACATGCATGATTGAGTCAAACGAATTATTGTCTTATAGACGTAGACTGCATTTTTCGATGACAATTAACAGAAAAAAGTAAAAGTAAAATATATAAATAAAGTTGCATGGTCAAAATGCGATTGCAAAATCATTTTCTTTAAGGAATAAAAACTAGAAAAGGGCTTTTTAGACATACTCGTATACAATGTAAAAAATAAACACAAGGAAAGAATCATGACATTGATTCATGGAGCTTAATATTTCAGAACAGTCGTGGATGAAACTGATGAAAAACCTTTCAATAACTCCAAGCATTTCGATTTCAGATTTCTCCTCAAGTTCTGAATTCTAAAAGCTTAAACATAGAGAGCGCATTCAAATTTTTAGCTACGTACATCCCTGACAATGTGTCAGGCAAATAATATGACTAAAAGAGGACACACATATGTTCACTGATACTAAAATTTGCAATGAACAAAAACATTGTTATATTTATTGTCTTCCCCAAAATGAAGTTACTTTCACCAACTTAAAATAGAAGAATAGAGGAAAAGAAAGAAAAACCATTCACTACACAATCCTATATGTCTGAAAACCTAACCCTAAAAAAATCCCTATTATGGGGAAGTATAGCTCATGAGTCTGTGAGCCTCTACAGAGCTCAAGTTGTACTGATGGAGAGTTTTTAGGAGGTATAAATGAGCAGAGGGAGAACACAAAAATGATGAGCTCTTCATGATCTAGTACACCCTTATATAATGCACCAGATTTTCTTTGGGACCTGACAATGTGAACAAAATAAAAATCAAATCTTGCGACAAATTGATAAAAAATAGGCATGTTAGAATCAGAACATCTGCAACTGTATAAATCTGATGGCAGAGAATCAGAATAGGGGGTAATCAAAGTCACCTGTGCTGGTTCTGGAATCAGTGCCCAGGATGACACCATCCTTATAGGTGACACCGATGATTTATTTCATTTCATTTAAATTGAAATCAACAAATTAGATTAACTATATTATCAAATACAAAAGCTAGCTCTTAAGAAAACGTGATAGCTAGATCTAAGATGAGGAACGTATCTTACCTTCTTAAGTTTGCTATAAATTCCTGTCTAGTCATGTTTTGCATCTCTTCCAGTTCTTTTTCATAACAAGCAAGCTGATGATCAATTAATATTAAAGAGTTAATTAATTCAAACACACAAAATTAACATTAGCAAATGAAGCTGTCTCACACCTTGAGCAAATGAAAATTTGTCCATTTGAGAGAGTGGCAAACTTACAGAGAAGTTAATATGAGTTGTAGGACCCCAGTATTTGAGTGCTGCTAAATCATATGCCCTTGCTGCCTTTTCTTCCTTATCATATCCACCTGATCCATCATCCAACAGAACCAACACTATACACTATTATTCCACATTGATCGCAACCATGAACATATGAAGGAAAGAAGAATGTTAACTACTTACCAAGATAGACTGGTCAAGAAATGGAGGTAGCAATGGATTGGCAGGCACAACAAACCCACAATAAGAACAGATGTCACAATTAATTTATTTCATTTCAATAACAAACAAAAATACTAAATAAATAAAATTCCACACAACACTAATAATCTATCTCAAAGGATGTGATGTGTTGTTAGATGTGCATATAAGTGTGATGAGAGAGCAAATAAGTATGGTAATATGAGTAATTGTATTTATGATGCGACTAATTACCTGGACTTGTCACTAAGACCTTGATGATTTCTAGCCATTAGAAGTGGTAATCAAACAAGTTTTATGCAATGGGCATGGACAAGGAAGCAAGGTAGGAGATGGTTGAGGTTTTAGTGGGTCCCTAAAGAAGGAAGAGGTAGGTAGAGTGTAGAATTGAATAATTAAGTGAGCATCATCCGGATCGATCCTCTACTGGGCAGGATCTGATCTGATGTGATCGATTAGTGTATTTGATTAGATTAGATTAGATTAGAAATATATATATATATAAGTATGCTAGAGGAAGCAAACAAATAAGTAACCAACCAACCTGAAGAATTGCAGTGTTGAAACTTCGAGCTAATAATTGGTGATTTGGAAACAAATGTAATCTACTTCTTTCTACAGACCAATTATAAATCAAATACTTTCTTCTATGAGTTCTATCTACATAAATTTTTTGATCTAAACAAAACCAACCAAAAAAACTGATCAAATCATTTCAAGAAAACCAATCAGTTTTCAGTCAGATCACATAATTATAAAGCTTAAAAATTTGTAGAAGCAGAGGTAGAATAAACTCACCATAAGATAAAACTTGAACAAATTACAAACACATGCAGCTAAACTTTGCAATCAAATCAATGTTATTGTACAAAGCTTCTTCTTTCCGCAGCAAATTCTTGAATTCAGAAAATGAAGCGCAAAATTATCCAATATAGATCATATGAGTTTTGAGATTGGAAGATCGAAATATGAGTGTTGTTTAGTATTTTCACAAAAAGAGAAGAAGACGAATCTGTAATAAGAGAGCGAAGATACTGGAAGAAATAGAAGAATAAATAGTGAGAAAACAACACAATAAGCCCAATTTGGACGGGTTTTCCATCCTTTGCCGGAGTGATCTGCAAAAGTAATACCATTGAAATTCTGATACATTGGTCTTATAACAAAATATGCATTGAGTAGTGTTAAACATGTTATACCTTGCTTGCAAATACACCAGTATAGTAATCAATTTTCCTTGGATTTATAAGTACTCTTTGGGCAAGCTTTGCAATTTCAGGATCAAATCCAGGCATGAGCTGATCTAGTGCTTCAACAAAAGTGACCTGCCACTACCCATGGTTAGCTAGTTTCACAAAGGTCGCGAAAATGTTACTGCATTGAACTGTATTAAGTGACATAAAGGTTTACTACGACGAGGATCATCCGACTTGCATGTAATGTTAAAAAATGTGAAGGAAAAATAAATCTTCAAACTTGTGTAAACTTAATGATATGTACAAAATCATAAGTATCCTTACCTCACTTCCAAGTGCTGTATAGACATCACTGAACTCAAGGCCAATGTAACCACTGCCTACAATAGCTATCCAATCAGGAACTGTCTCCAGTTTGAGTGCATGATCACTGGTGATTACAGTCTTCCCTGAAAGTCACAAAAATTGCCAAGTTTGGATCATAAATATCAGCAAATGGACTTTGAACTTAGAAGCTATATGAGAAAAATTTGGTCAATTGTTGTTCTCAATTCACAATATCCTACATTAATAGTGTAGTATATAACCATATATCTTAGAAATATATGGATACATATTTACTTGAACTAGTCATGTATCTTGATCTACAAAGGATTTAATGTAGTATAGCCAAGCACTCACGTCGTCAGATTCGTCGTAACTGTCCGAATCCGAAGAATCAGAACTGCTAGTATCCGCCTTTCCCTTTACAGGTTTCTTAGAAACTGGTTGTTGTTTCTTAACAATAGGCTCCTACAACACACACAAGAAACAACTCCCATAGAAAACACTCTAATTTTCATTTGTAAATCTACACTAAAACATCCTAAATAATGAAAAAAAAAACATTTTTTTTTCTATGATTGTTAGATCAAGAATGAGTAAGCACTCACATCATAATCAGAATCAGAAGAATCAGAACTGCTGGTTTCAAGCTTTCCTTTAACAGAAGCATTCTTAGAAACTAAAACAGGTTTTTTATTTGAAGGAACACCAGGCTCCTACACCGAATTAACAAAACCCCATATAGAAAAAGGTATGATTTAATTTTTTTCAAAAAATCTTCAGACTAATAAAACAAGCCGCCATTAACAATGTTGTAACAAAAAACACTTACATCATTAAGAATCCTCATCCTCGGAACTACTGGTCTCTTCCTTCTTCTTCTTCTTGATAACGACCTTCTCTTCCAACTTCTACTCCTTCATAGCCACTATTTCCTCGATTGGTACATCAGCCTCTCTCTTGTTGCCTATTAAATCGAACAACAACCACAAAACACCAACACTAATTAATCAGTCCGGACCGAACCGAACACGAATAAGACTCTAATCCAAGCAACGAAAAGAATCGAAAGATAAAAAGCAAACCAAACCTTTCTTTGAAGATTTTGCAGAATCAGGGGTGGCTGCAACGACCTACACAAGATCGAGAAACAGAGAACATGAACATCGATCGATTGAATCAGAAATACAAGAGAAGGGGGAAGAAGTGTTACCTGAGACTTCTTGCTAGATTTGCCCAAGAACATGAACATCGATCAATCAGATTTTGAACATGAATCAGATTTTGAACATCGAACAAGAACATGAACATGAACATGAATCAGATTTTGATGACGATCGAAACGAAAATAGAGAAAGGGAGAGCAACGCGAAAACCCTAGTTTTTCCCCAATTTTTTTTGCCAAATCTGCTCTCCTCTCCACTGTGTTTTTCCCCCCAATTTCTTTCGCCAAATCCCCTCCTCTCCCATGTCTGTTTTTCACCAAAAATTTTCGCCAAAGCGCGAAATTTTTTTTGCCAAAAGCGGGAAACTATTTCTATAGCTACGGTTTTAAACCGTGGGCAGCTATAGCCACGGTTATAAACCGTTGCAACTTTTTGGCGTATTGTTTTTAGCCACGGTTTTAAACCGTTGGCCATTATAGCCACGGTTTTTAGCCGTGGCAATGAAACCAACGGTTCAGAGCCGTGGCCACTTCTCCACACTTTCACGTGCAATACACGTGCAGTTTAGCAACGGTTTTAAGCCGTTGGGAACTATAGCCACGGTTATTAGCCGTGGCAACCACACCAACGGTTTAGAACCGTGGCCAAGCCTTTTCTAGCAACGGTTTTATACCGTTGGCCACTATAGCCACGGTTTTAGGCCGTTGGCCACTATAGCCACGGTTTAGAACCGTGGCAACCTCCGTGTAGCTAAATGGGCATTTTGGTGTAGTGTGTAAGTCTTTTATTTTTAATTATAAAAGCATATTATCTTTTATTATTGATAAAATCTCAAATTGTTTGTACTCTCTCTATATAGCAGATGCCGCAAGCACTCTTGGTAACTCTCCACACTCCTCTTTTTTGCATGCTTATTTTCTCTTCACATTTTTTTTAATCTAAACCTAGTGTCTAGTGATTGATTGGTGGCACATAAAACCCTAGTTGAAAAGAAGAGATAACAATAAAGTTGGGTTGGAATGGAATTAATTGCATTAAAACCTCAATTTTAAAAAAATTCTTACTTTTGTATTCATAATCTTTGTTTAGAGAGCAAATAAGAGGAAATTTCTATAATATTGCCTATATTCATAATTTTTCTCTTTTAGGTGGCATGGAGGAGAGGGAATTTTTATAATTACTTGGGCGGAGTAAGGAATTGGGGTTAACTTTTTAATGAAGTTGGTGCAGAGAAAAATAATGCCTTGGAGGGTGACTTCCTTCACTGTGATTTGGAGTAGTAAGTCTAGAATTGCTGGATTGGAATTGGCCTCCATCTATTGAAGCTTCTCATAGAGGCATGGATATTGACATGGTTTGTCTGCTTTGAGCATGCAAAAATTTTCCCACTTACACTTTCATTGTTATTGGGTTGGTGAGGTATGGCAACATATTTTGGCCGCAGTTTTGGTATGGTGTGGGTGATGCACTGTTCCATTAAGGCTTTTTCAAGAGGCTGGAGGTGTCCCGTCACTAGTCCACCAGTATGTAGTAATTGTCAATTAGACCTAATTGGTCCAAGTACGAGACAAGATTAATTAATCAGTCAATTTGTTAATAACCTGGTTTTCGCAAGCCCTCTACATAATGTGTGTACCACAGGAAAATGATGAACACTAATACATGTTGACGCTATAAACTATCAATATATAAACTATTCTAGTAAGAAATATGAGGAAAACTATAGCAAAGTTGATAACAAAGATCTTCAAGAGTGTCATTTTCTTCAGTTTCACACTCTTCTCTTCTAATCTTCTTTATTTTTTTGTTCTCTTTGTTCTTATTTCTCCTCTTTCTGTGTCTTGGTATAGGCATATGAGTAGGGTAACATATTTCTCTTTGACCGTTTGTGATAAAATGATTTCAGCTTTTAGGGTATCTTGAATATTTCTATAGACAATTCAGAAAAAAAAATATTTTGGTTTTATTTATTTATATATTTATCTTTTGACATTTTAACCTTTTTTCCCTCTTTGGGGTAACAATTTATTATTTTCGCTAAACTTCCATATGTAGTTACGTACATAACCTCTTTGACAATAATTACGTAATTTATAGTTATTGTCCCTTTATTTCTCTTGCTAGGGTAGCCTCCCAGATGCAACTGTTACCTTCTATCCATGAATAGTAATGTGATCATTAGTATTTTCTTTGCTTTTAGACAGTGAATGCATAAAAACTTTAGTTGACAAAAGTTAGCAGAGTGCGTACTGATATCTGGGTTATTTATTTGGCGATTAATCACCGATTAATCGGCGATTTAGTGTAAATAGGGGGAATCCAAACTAGGTATTTAGCGGTTGGGTATCATTCAAAAGTTTCTTACATATATTCTGAATGCATTATACTTACAATTTCCTTGAAATTATGACATTCACTACTACACAACAATTGCTCATTACTAGCATATGACAATAACATTTTTTCACTTAGTGCTATGAAAAGGCCAAAATTTATCCAATTTGAACCCCTTCATCACATTTATGTTGTAGCATTGTGTGATTTTAATTTTTGTGTTTACGTTTAACATTTATGCTACCAGTTTGTAATGCTTTCAGAACGGATATGAATATGTATTTAGTATGAAATTGGACTTCCATTCAAGTACTGCTTATATATATATATATATATGAAACTTTCAATTACCCCATGAAGATTTAAGTAGTTATTTGTTTGAATTTTAGAATTTGTTGGGTTGAGTACTACAAGAAAATATGATGCTGGATAAAGGTTGGGTGGGCCTGCCCAGGTACAAATTTAGTTGTGCGTAGTTAGATATTTATTATAGAATTAGAAATGTCTGAGGTCTTAGAGCAAAATATTTTTCTTGTCTTTCTTGTCATAGAGCTGATCCTGAGTACGAGAAAGGAGCATGAAATTTTGTGAAAATGGTTACAAACAACTTGGGAAATCCTAAAATGATATTATGCCATTGCGTAGATTGTCGCAATCTAGAGCATCAGTGTGGCAGTACTGTTGTTGAACATTTGGTTATAAGGGGAATGGATGCGAAGTACAAACAAAGTAAAGATTGGTATGAGCATGGGGAGAAGATAATTATGAATGATGATTTTATTCCTGAAAAAATGTGGAACGACTAGACATATAACTTATATAAAGCTGCCCACTTTTTTGATGAGGAATATTTGAAGCCTACTGAGTTGGTTAATGAAGACTACATTGAGCCTAGTAAATCCATAAATGCTGATGATTTTATAGAAAACTAAAAGATGCAGAAACCCCTTTGTACCCGAACTGTTCAAATTACAACAAGCTATCAGCCATTGTAGCTTTATATCGACTTACAACTCAAAGTGGATGGTCTAATAAAAGTTTTAGTGAGCTTCTTGAGACATTGGTAGACATGCTTCCACAAGACAATGTACTTTTGAAGTCATTTTACTCGGTTAAAAAGTTTCTCAAGTCATTTGAGATTAGTTATGAAAAGATTCATGCTTGTGAAAATGATTGCAGTCTATTTAGAAAAGAGTACAAGGACTTGGACAATTGTCCTAAATGTGGTGCTTCAAGATTGAAGAAAAATAAGAGGACCAAAGAGATTAGAAAAGGTATTCCAGTTAAAGTTTTGAGGTACTTTCCTATAATTTCAAGATTCAAAAGGATGTTTAGGTCTGAAAAAATGGCTGCAGATTTAAGGTGGCATTTCAATAATAAAAGCACAGATGGAAAAATGCGGCACCTTGTTGATTCTGTAACATGGGAATTGGTTAATGATAAATGGGAATCATTTGCAGCTGATCCACGCAATCTCAGACTTGGTCTTTCTACTGATGGTTTTAATCATTTTTCCATGTTAAGCTCTAAATACAATTGTTGGCCAGTGATGCTAGTTAACTACAATTTGCCTCCTGCATTGTGATGCTTCAAATTTAGTATAAATGCAGCTCCGGAGTTGGGTATTGAGGTATGGTTTATGTCAGAATGTCATGATTAGACAATAAAGTAATAGTGGTTTGGTACCTCTATTTAGACAATAAAGAACTTGCTAATGATACTATCCTTTTCAGATTAACGAACGAACAGAGAGCGTCGATTGCTGAATATTATCATGTCTACAAGGTGGTATCATACTATCTGTAAAATGGATAATGTGAATTTCTTCAAAGTATTTAGTCTCATGGATTCTGTGTATTTGGTTATCCAGCACTTTAAGGAACTCAAAGCAGCATTCTCTTTGCAGCTGCTACTGCTGAGCTTCGGGGCTTATTGCAGTCTGTTTATTGCAGTCTGCTACTGCTGGTTATACTGTACTTGAAGAAAGCATTCTGTTTATTGCAGTCTGCAAAACATAAGGTACAACCACATCAATTTATCGCACTTTTCAGTCTCACACTTTTCATTAATCTATAGTTATTTTCTACAAACAGGTTAGGACAGATTGTACTTTTTGATTGTTGTAATGCTTAGAGAAAACGGAACCGGAAAGACAACATTCATTCGCATGCTGGTACTTTCCATTGACATTCTAATGTTCTCATGAATATCATATGGCTACTCAAATTCCATAGGTTATGTAAAGCATAACTGTTTCATCGTGTACTGTTCCGAGTTTCAGCATATTTTTGCATTCACTTTTTGTGAGTTTGCTGATCGCCCGACCGTTAACTCTGTTTCTACTGCAGGCTGGTTTATTGAAGCCTGATTTAGTGGAAGGTGATGCAGAAATACCTGAGTTCAATGTTTCCTATAAGCCGCAAAAAATCAGTCCAAAGTTCCAATCGACTATCAGGCACCTATTGCATCAAAAAACTCGTGATTCCTAATGCATCCTCAATTCAATTCAGATGTCATGAAACCACTTCAAATTGAACAATTAATGGATCAAGAAGTTGTAAATCTATCTGGTGGGGAACTGCAAAGAGTCTGCCTTTGTCTCGGGAAGGTATTGATTTTTCATAACCGAGTAACTAGCTGTGATAGATTCTTGTGCTGAGCAAACCATTTCAACTTATTATGTTTTCTTAGGTCTGTAGGGTAATTTCTGGGATCAACTTGGTTATTGAATAACAAGAAGACCATTCCTAGATTTATGAGCACTGAGTTCTTTAAATCAATGATCTATAGTTCACTAGTGTATAGTTATGAATTTACTAACACTTGATGAGGATAAATAATCCTATGGTAGGAGCCCCCTCGGCCCAGTCTGGAAGTTCTTGGTGGTAACTTAGGAGACATGTAACTTCATCAACATCTTTACGTTATTTGCAAATTGGCACAAATGCAATTCCAATTCCAATTCCAAATACCTAGAGCTAATAATTCTTGTGGATTGAACTCATGCAACAACTGCAGTCTAATACTCTTTGTGGATTAAACTCTTGCAATCACTATGCATCCTGCAGACATTTATCTGATAGATGAACCAAGTGCTTATCTTGACTCTGAGCAACGTATTGTGGCCTTAAAAGTCATAAAGAGATTTATTCTCCATGCTAAGAAGACTGCTTTCATCGTTGAGCACGACTTTATAATGGCAACCTACTTGGCAGACAGAGTGATTGTCTATGAAGGGAAACCATCCACTGATTGTGTTGCCAACGCACCCCAGTCCTTATTGACCGGGATGAACCTTTTCCTATCTGTAAGATCCAGTCCCTAACTCCTTATGTTTTACTTTGCTATATGATTTAATTTCTTTAGATTTAATAATATATTCCTGGATTTAATATATATTGCTATGGAGAACACAAATAGCACATGTACATACAAGATACTGCTGTTAAAAACATAGCACAAAGAACATAAATCAAACAGCAATTGGCATGAAAGATTTGTACTGCTAACGTCATTTCTTGAGTTAGGAAAGTGTGATGTGCTCTGAAAACATACTCTTCTTCCATATCTGCACTTTTTACTGGAATTGCAGGCTAGTGAGATGGCAGTTTCTTCCATACCATCTATGTTTGTCCTGTTAGTCTAAAATTATATTGTTGATGTTTGAGACTTCACCAGGACTTGAAAATCAAAATTTGATGTTTGTGAGTCACCAGTTCTCTATCATTGAAAACAATTGGTTTAAGTGTGTATTTTGAAAACCTGCATACACTACACCAAAATGCTTGTTTAGCTACGGGGAGGTGGCCACGGCTCTAAGCCGTTGGTTCATTTGCCACGGCTATAAACCGTAGATAGAGTGGCCAACGGCCTAAAACCGTGGCTACAAAAATAGTTAGCCACGGTTCTAAACCGTGGGTGAATTAGCCACGGTCAGAAACCGTTGCTATATTGTGCAACGGCCAAAAACCGTTGCTAAATTAAAACGTTTTGCGCGTGCCGCGCTTATGCGAGAGAGAGATTTGGGGAGGGATTTCGCGCTCTGGCGAAAATGGGGGGAGAGTGATTTCGCGCTCTGGCGAAAAAATTTGGGGAAAAAATTTGGCGAATTTTTTTTTGCTATTTCGATCTAGATCAGTTTGCGCGGTCATTGCGAAAAAAATTTCGAAGGAGATTCTC
Source organism: Berberis thunbergii (assembly GCA_003290165.1). Lineage (NCBI taxonomy): Eukaryota > Viridiplantae > Streptophyta > Magnoliopsida > Ranunculales > Berberidaceae > Berberis > Berberis thunbergii. The sequence continues at coordinate 100,328 of QNQO01005306.1, forward strand.
AGATCCAGCGAAGAAGGACGAACTGAAGAAGAACGAACTGAAGAAGAAGATGAAGTTTGGCGCAGAGGAGAAGAAGGACGAACTGAAGAAGAAGATGAAGAACCGAAGCAGATTCTCCGATCCAGCGAGAGCTTCAGATCCAGCGAGGAGCTCTCTGCCCTGATCTCAGATCCAGCGAAGAGGAGGGGTTCCAGCGAGGAGAAGAGGTTCTCGCCTTACTCTCAAATTGGTTCAGATCTCCTTCCAGGTAAGATGTTTCAGTTCCACTTAGTTATTTGCTTCTTTGAATTGGTGAGAGTTGTTTGCAAGTGTTGGACAGATGGGGACAGGATTTGGGTTCTCTCCCAATTCTTCGAATTCGAGGGATAATGGGTTGAAGGTTCCTTATACTGATTTGTATGTGAAGTATGTTACGACGCCCGAATTCGGGTTTCGGATTGTTGGGGCTCCTGAGGAGGAGAAAGTGGAAGAAGAGATGGTGAAGAAGAAGAGGGGTGGGATTAAGTTTAAGGTTAAGATTAAGAATCCTGCATTGAGGAGGTTGATCAGTGGGGGGATGGCAGGTGCGGTTTCGCGCACAGCGGTTGCGCCATTGGAGACTATAAGGACTCATTTGATGGTTGGGAGCAGTGGGCATTCTAGCACTGAAGTGTTACAGTCAATTATTAAGAATGATGGATGGAAGCGCTTGTTTCGGGGTAATTTGGTCAATGTGATTCGGGTTGCACCTAGTAAGGCTATTGACGTGAGTGGTGAATCACTAATTTCATTATGTTTTTGCTTTCGATTATAATTCCAGATCAGATTATATGCTAACATTTACTAGCTTGACTTGATTCATTAATTTTGAGTTAGCTTGATTGAGATTATCTGTTTACATTCACATGTGATTGTGGTAACTAAGGTTATGCAATTTAAGATAAATTCTTTCTGATACCAAAATTTGTTCTAATGAATGTTTTTTTAATGGAGTATTGGCCATATGTGTCATGCTGATTCTTGTGAACTTGTGAGGTTTGCGTAATGAAACATGCTAGTTTGTTTACGGTGAGGTTTGATATTCTCTTGGTGGTTTACAATTGCAAATAATTTATTTATTTTGTGCTTTTACAAGCAATTGAGATTTATCCGATAGGAAGCAACATTCTTAAACAGGAAAAGTTATCAGATGAACCATATGATCTCCATGTACTTTATTTTGCTATGAAGTTGCTTGCTTTCAGTCTTTGAAACCCAAAGACATGTCTCCTTAAATTTTTCTTGACCATCCCTTTTAAGTTTTATGCCTTCGCATTGCAAAAGTTGTTGCATGGATAACGATTGTTCCTTTTTAGTGGTCTTACCTCAGCCTACTCCTTTTTTGTTTTTTTTTTTTCAGTTTTTAATGTTTCTTGTTTGTATTCAATTGGAGACCATGCCCCTTCAGTTTGTTCTTTGTTGTATATGCAAGTGGGAAAACCTATTTATGTTCAATATTTAAAAAAAAAAAAAAAAAGAAGAAGAAGAAGAAGAAGCTGATAAAATCCTCTCACTTACCATTATCCTACGTATCACATACTTCCCAGACCATGACTGCATCCAAATATCACGATTAATCAGCCAATATACCTGATGGTTTCATTTTCATGGAGGCGTTTTGACCCTTTTTTTGGTATTAGTGTTCTTTTCCTCTTGTCAGTTGTAACTGAATGCAAGCTTTAAAGCTTCAGCTCTTGCATTTTTATTTGTTTTTAAATATATTTTTATAGTTCTCTATATTTAACAATTTTGTATTTATATTTTATTATTTTTCTGTTGATTATTGGAAGGGCGTACAATTCCAAAGGTTAGGACATACTTTTACTTTAAACGACTTATCGCTTCTTGAGCTTCATTGGAAGTGACAGAGTGTTTGCCATGTGCCTGTTTCTTAGTGTTTTTAACTTCTAATGTGCATTTTTTTTTGGATCATTTGTTCATTGTATGATCATAAATTTGCCAACTGGGACATTTTGTCACGAACTTTGGTATAGGTACCACTTAAAATTTTTCTTCACAAAAACAACAGGTATCCTCGTCAAACATATAAATGGGGATTCCAGTGCAAGTGTCCTGACCACATCGCCTCTATACAACTGTAGCTTAGTACCCTTCTCTATAAATTAAAGAATTTCTATTCATCGTACATTTATTTGAAGAGTTATTTTGGATGATCCTGGGATGTTGGCGATAAGTAGGCATGCATATTAGTATGCAGTGTAAGGTAGTTGACGCATACTTAAAAGTACATAAGTACAATTGCATTCAGTTCTTGACATGAGACTGGTGTTTTTTGCATGTTCTATAGTTTCCTTTGTTTTTGTGTTTTGCTTTGCCATTCCTAATACTCAGTGTGCTTTGATCTCGGGCAGATATTTATTGTGGCTGTACTTGCGACTTTGTCGCGTATACCTAGAAACCTTTCAAATAGGGCATATAGGCTATCATTTATGGGCACCCTTGGTACATCATTGGTTTCTTTATATTCGCTGCACGGGGTAATAATACTAACAACTCCAACTTGTCATCTTTTGAATGCCTTGTGAGTTTTCCTTAATTTGGTATTCTTGCATGAATCACTGATTCTTTGTTTCAGAAACTGAGGGCGTGGAACATGCAGGCTGTTCAACTATGGTTGCAATCAATTTATGCTACCAAAGATTTTATATACTTCCTCTACTGCCTCATGTTTGTCTCATCCCATCTTCAGCTGAAATGTAAATTTTACTCCTTGAAGTTGATATATGGTATTTTCTTGATGATATTATACGGATGCAGTGTTATCTTTCCTAGTTACATCAAGTATTAGCTGATGTTAATTTTCATGGCAGTTGCATTGATACATGTGCTTTGTCGAGCTGTTGAGCATGTGGCTAGGTTCCTAAGACGCAATTTCAGCCGATCCTCTCTGTATAGGTGATGACCAAAAAATACTTGTGAATTTGATTCCGTCATTTCGAACTTCTGAATTTGATACCTCGAACTTGAATATTCATACCCAGGAAACTTGAGAGGGGTACATGGGCTCACCTATGATTCATGGATTTGTTTAGTGCGATAACAATAATAAATTTTTCATTTCGAACTTGAATATTCGTACCCAGGAAACTTGAATACACGTATTTATTTGCATCTGATGTGACATCTGATAAGCCATACTATCTTCTTTATGAAACCTCAAGTTCATAAATTTGTGGTGATTTCAGTTTTGCTATATTAATGTAGATAAATCTGAATGGTGTATTGTTTATGAGCAGGAAGTACTTGGAGGAGCCTTGCCTGTGGGTGGAATCAAACACAACTACACTCAGTATACTGACTTCTCATGCTGAAATATGAATTGGTTTTATTCTAATCATCTCGTTGCTCTCGTAAGTTTTCGCTATTGTTTATTTGTCTACTGCCTGCTAACTTAAAAATCCACTAATAATCTAACTATCCTGGTTCAGATGGCAACGCAACATAATTCAAACATTCATGTATTGGCAGGTATGATTCTCGGCTATTCTCAGTTAGGAAATTTCATCTTGTATCACAGTACCCGCTTCTTAGATTTTCATAGTATCAAAATGGACAAGAGCCAAGGTCAATGTCTGGATACTCCAGTTTATTGAGTCCAAATAACAGGTTGTCTGGCTTGTGCTTTATTTTATGAGGACCAGTTCTTGTGTCTATATGTGTGTTGGTTCTCTGCTAGCCATGGAGAGTTTAATTGTTTTCGTAAAACTCACATGGTGCCATATATAGATCTGTGTAAACACAATGTCTACTGAATAAGATCAGTTACAATTTTACTTCTCAATGTATGGCCAGTTAAGAGGGAATAAACTTGTAGATAAAGCAAGGATATCCTCAGTATATGAGCTTAGCTTTTGATAGATGTTTATTCTTGAAGTGCTCAATCTCATAATGAAGGTCAGATGTTTAGTTTCAAATTCTCTGAAGGTATTAGTCCAATCTTTGACAAGCACAAACAACTATAAATACATTTAATGTGTGCTAGCTACAGTCTTCAACTGCAGATATGTTCACACACATTTGGAGGCGTTTATTAATATATTTCTATGTTTGTTTGATAAAGAAAAAGGTTTTCAACTCTATTCGTTCACTTTTTGTATTTTCTCATTCAGAAACGAGAAACTTCAGTTATGGGTTTTTTTTTTTTTTTTGACTAGTTCTAATAGCCCGTGATTTTCAACAACCTGAATGTTTTTAGACAGTTAGCAAAGAGGAGGGGTTAGGTCCCTTGATTTGTGTAATCCATGCAAAGGGAAACTATATATATGAACAAGTACAAATCTGAATGCTACATTCTTGTATCATTGCTTGCTGCATATGATCTGATTTTTCATTTAGTTGATATGTCTTTTTTTTTGTGCTTTGCCAACAACAACGTAAAGAAAACTCTTGGAGACATTTATGTTGCTCTTGTCAAGTGAAAACAAACTTGGTAATATGATTCAAGCAGAATCTGATCCCCAGAAGAGGGATGAATATCTGCAAAGGTTGATGGAACTCCCAAATCAAGTAAATTCTCCACTTGTACATATTTTAGGTGGTGAAGTTGAAAGTCAAAACTCTTAGGATTTTTTATATTCTGAATTCGTGCCTGGATCACTTTGTGCTATACTTCTTTAGCTTTCAACCTTGTCAATCGATTGTTCATGGTCTTAATTAGAAGGTTTTCCTGCAGAAATGGGTTGACATCATTGGGCAGGCACGCCTTAGTGTAAACTGGACAACCATACAAAACAAAACCATGAGATCCAAGCAGCAGAATATTGCAGAATTTCAGAAGGCTTATGAGGTATAATGCTATAGTCTATAGACTATAGTCATGCCCTTAGATTTGGAAACCAGAGATATATTTTCATGTAATCCATCTGATATTTTATAATTCCAATTTCGACAAGTACAGGAACAGACACAGTCTGAATATGAGAAACTTTTGGCAGAAATGGCCAACTTGGTCTCCAATCATATTCGCCGTAAAAAAGAACTGGTATATTTTGTGATTTTCATGGGTTGTTCCCCTTTTTAAATTGGACTTAGTGTAACAGGTCGACATCCTTTTTGCAGGTAATACACAGCTTACTGGTCTGAGAGATACCACTCTTGAAAATAAAGCATTTATGGATGAATGTGTATCATCCTTGACAGGCATATCATCAGATGCCAAGAGAAAATGGCAAGAATTTTCTAGTCAAGCAGAGAATGGTGCCAAAGATGCTGCTGATTTTTCTCCAGCTAAACACTGCCGTATGGAGATAATCTACCAAAAGTGGTCAGTATTCTTTACGACGGTGTTTCATGTTTTGATAGTTGTTCAATTCAAGCTATATCTTTAGGTTCACTCTTGGATGATAATGTGGTTTGTTGCAGTGTCAGTACTGTCAACTCTGCTTCTGAACACTAGCAAAGGACTCATGAAACTGTCAATAAGATGAGCAATGAACATGTATCTGTCATCGGATTGCTTGTCAGGTAAGTTATTAGTTGGTTTTGTATTTGAAAAAATGGATATTTGTATGTGTTTCCTACAGGCTTTGAATAATTTGTTGTTTAACTTGAATAAAAATGAAAAATACACAAATTACCCTTCATCTAAGAGTATGTATCATTGTTGCTTTCTTGCTTATTGATGAACTAAAATTTGTCTCAACAGCCATTGAAACTCTACCTTTTGCTCTTGCAGCCTGATGACAAGTATGAATTCTCTAAGCCTGCCAGGATTCAAGGTGTTGGAGCAGCAACGGTCGCAGATTCAGCAGGTGAAGAGCACTACTACAGGGAATAATACCACCACCACAATAAGTCCTAGTGAGAGTCAAAAGATGGAAGACAAAGACGAGGAAATGACGAGATCTGCTCTAACTACTTTCCGAGCTAAGGAGGAGGAGATCGAAAGGAAGAAGTTGGAGGTCAGGGAGAAGGTTAAAGCACAGCTCGGCCGTGTTGAAGAAGAAACCAGGCGCTTGGCTGTGATTCGAGGAGTAAGTCAAAAATCTTGCACTGGTTGGTTTATACTTTAGCATAATAGTTTGACACTAGTTGGTTCACAAATTAAACCATAAAGAGCTCATATGGATGAAACATCAATCAGTCTGATATTTCTAGGACTGCTTAGTTTTACTTGAATGAATTAATCTACTTTAAGCTATGTTTAGTTTGCAAGAAAAAAATTCCATGAAAAACAGTGAAAAGGTAGAGACCAGACAGGAGGGAATTTCTTTACTCTCTTCCCTTTCTATTTTTCACTATTTTCATGGAGTTTTTTCTTTGCAACCAAACATAGAGTTTTAAGTGCAAGTTATTGCAATAAGTTCCTGTTTTTGTGATTTGTTAATGAGAAGTAATTTCATTCATCTTCTAAACAAACCAAATTTTTGTGATTTATTCAAGAGAAGTAATTTCATTCATCTTCTCAACAAACCAAACATATAATTCTTACAGGAACTTGAAGGACTAGCAGATCCCATGAGAAAGGAAGTAGCAGCGGTACGCAAGAAAATTGACACAGTTAACAAAGAGTTAAAGCCTCTTGGTCAGAGCTGCCAGAAGAAGGTGCAACATCTATACTTTATTTCAATCATTTTTTGGTCTTCATGTTTTCGTCAGATTAAAGTTAACATTCCCTGAATTAATTAAACTCTTTAATAGAATTCATCGTCATGTACTATTGTGATCAAATGATCAGACAAAAAGAGAATTGATTAACCAGATAACAACTGGTTTGATTACAGGAGAAGGAATACAAGGAAGCACTTGAAGCTTTAAATGACAAGAACAAGGAGAAAGCTCAACTAATAACAAAGTTAATGGAGGTAAAGTCTTCATCTTGACTGGAATATCATAAACCTGACTAAATCTCGTCATATTTTCCAAATATTTTTGCTGATTCATTTTCATTGTGTTGTCCTCATGCACAGCTGGTAAGCGAGAGTGAAAGATTAAGGATGAAGAAGCTCGACGAGCTTAGCAAGAACATTGATTCCCTACACTAGATAATGGTTTGTTGATAAAAAACTAAAGTTGTGTGTTCGTATAAAAGAACATTGATTCCCTACACTAGATAATGTGTGTCAATTGTATTTGAGAGATTTTGACTCAATGTAATACATTTTCTTATTAATTACATTACTTTGCCTCCATTATTTGATAGAATTTTGACTCAATGACTCAAAGGCATTTGATAGAAAAAAAAAACCGTGGCTAACTATTGCAACGGCTAAAAACCGTGGCTACCTTGCCACGGCTTATAACCGTGGTTAGAGTTAGCCACGGCTTAAAAACCGTTGCTAATTAATTAGCCACGGCTTAAAACCGTTGCTAATATCTACACCTTGTCACGGCTTAAAACCGTTGCTATTGTTGCCACGGCTAAAAACCGTTGCTATTATGATTGCAACGGTTTATAACCGTTGCTAATTTCTAAAAATCACGCCCCCCATTCAAGCATAAAACCGTTGCTACAATTGTAGCAACGGTTTTTAGCCGTTACAAAGGATTTCGCGACGCCCCTGTAATCCACGGCTCTTAGCCGTGGCAATGGCTTACGCCCACGGTATAGAACCGTTGCTAATGGGGGTTTTTGGTGTAGTGATAAACCCCTTGGAAGTACAATAACGGGAGTGATAATGACAACAGTACAAAAAGAATAGCAAAAAAAATAATATGTTATTTAATGTTGGGTCATTTTATCTTAGAAATGTTATTTAATGTCCAATATTTCATTATAAAGTTTGTCTGCTATTTTATACACCACTAATCTGTACTTGAACAATGTTTTTTGTTGTGGTACAAGGCTCCCTTGTTGGCAGCCTTGCTAGCTTTCATTGTAATCTTGTGGGATTAGTACCTTTAAACAAAATATGTTTGGTCATTTGAAGAATTTACAATTCTTTAATCTTTCCTCATGTGATGATGTTATCATCTGTCCTTGAAAATTCAAATTCTAAGTTTTTTTTTTTTTTCTTTTCTCCTTCTCAAATGTGTGCACAAGAACCTATGGCTTACTCATGTTTTTCTTAGGAGCTTAATTGCCCCATTGTTGAATAGCCATCCTACCTAGTTTAAATTGATGCAGCTGCTTGGTTGTTTAGCTAAAATAAGTGTTCTTTGAGTGATATGACTGCACGGGTGACTTTGAAGGGTGCTTTGTGACAATGACTGTAGGAATTATGTGTGGTGCCAGTGGGTATGAGGGATACTGGTGGTTGGTTTGGCAAGGACCTGGGAGGTGGCGGGTGGTTTTGTAGATGGACAGAAAAGTGCTGGTTTTTGTAGATGGACAGAGTTTAGCCCAGTGGATGGTGTTTGAGAGACAAATTCGAGAATGGAAGGCTTAAACCTATGTACGACCTTTGATCGCCCGATGAAAACTATCACTGAAATGCAAGATTTTCGGTATGATGAGTTATAATGCTTGTATCATATCAATTCCTTTCCCCCTCTCTATCCCTTGGTTGATATCTGATTATCAAATATCAAAACTTTACCGTGTTGCAGAATCTCTGTGGGAACATGGAATGTTGGAGGTAAGACTCCAAAGGCAACATATGCAATGTTTCTGGACATCATGTTTGGGGTGTTGTGGTGTTCGGCATGGCCAATTGCTGTTGCTGAAGCTGGGAGTGGACATTTGGGTGCTGCATATTTCCGTTTAGAGTCCGAGCTGAACAATTGAAACTCCATTATTGATAAGGTCTGGCAGTAATAGCTGTTGTTGTGGACATTTGGGTGTTGCTGCTGCTTCTGTTGATGTGGTTGTTGCTGCTGGGAGCTGCAGCTCCTGTTGTTGTTTGCTGTTGTTGTTTGCTGTTGTTGTTGCTGTTGTTGTTGCTGTTGATGTTGGCCCTGTAAAGACTCCGAGAAGTAGCTGAGAAGGCTATAATAGAACTCTCGTCCACATCTCAGACTGACATCAACCTGCCATTCATTACTGCTGATGCATCAGGTGCAAATCAATTTGTTGATTATGCTGATTCACTTTAGAAGCATCTAACTGAAATCCAGGAGTAGGCAAGTGTTGTGTTGTATATTCGGCAGTAGTTAGTTGCTCCCCTTCCTGTTTTCGAGAGAATTATTGTGCACCATGAATGGTTTTGTATTGGTACATTTTCAAGCTATTATTCAAATTTCTTGTCAATAACATGTATTCCATAATCTTGTGTCTTGATCTACTTTCCTTTTCAAGCTTCCAAATTACGGTGAACTAGCTCTACTACAAGAAGAATGTTGATTAATAGCATTTCAAAACGCTATAAAATAATATACAATAAACGCTATAATATTAGTCTACAATATCATTTTTAAAGAATATAAACATACCATAGCGTTTCAAAACCGCTATGGTATAGTATACAATAACGTTTTATAGAAGTTTTAAAACGCTATGGTAGACTATAAATAGCGATTTTAAAACGCTATAGTAGACTATTCCATAGCGGTTTTAAAACGCTATAGTAGACTATTCCATAGCGGTTTTATAGTCTTCCATAGTGTTTTCAAACTGCTATGTATAGTCTACCATAGCGTTTTAAAACTGCTATAAATAGTCTACCTACCATAGCGGTTTAAAAAATGCTATTATAGCCCGTGTTTCTTTTATAGCGTTGGCTGTCATAGCGGTTACTAAACCGCTATAGTAGGATACCATAGCGGTTTTGAAATGCCATTGATGAGACTTTTTCTTGTAGTGTGAGGTGGAGTAATTGCAGCGGAGGAGTGCTCGCACTATTAGGCTTTGTTGGGCGAGGTGGACTTTGACGTGTCCTGCAAGAGGCCGTTGATCTCGTCCGAAGTCATTCGAGGCAGACTGGAGCTCCTTGAACTGATTAACAAATAGCACCTTGATATTGATCTTGACTTTGCCCACTATATGAGGGCCACTTTTGGGCTGATCAATCTAGGGGAGGGCTCTGGTACTGCGAGGCTAATAGATTAGGAGGATGTTTTTCCTTAGATTGATTGTAATGTTCTTTTCTGGGAAGATATTATATAGACATGGTTTTTAATGAAAGTGTTGTTTTTGCCCTGTATTGTCGTATTTGCTTTAGTTGCTTTGTAGACCGTAGAGTTTGTACTGCTAGGCGAAATGTCTATCTCTTTCGGTCAAACTATATTGCTATTATGACAGATTAGGGGTTAACCAACAGAAGCCGTTTTTGGCCAGGGGTTGACCAGATTCCCTCAGTCATTGTCTGTAATGACTCATTCAGTGTTGGCGGACTAGCGTTGGCTTCTGTTTCCATTTGTTCGGCCGTAGTGACCCGCGAAGAGCGGATTAGGCTTGGCATACCAGAAGCTATTGTCATCAGTCACGAACTAACTAAGCATACCTGGTAAGTTCGACGATCATTGTCTGTATTGAGAGCAATGATCCCTTGGTGAGTCGTCGTCATCAGCGAACAAGCACTGACTAGACTCCCACTTTTTAGCTGTCGTGCCCTGCACAAAACGGATTAGGCTTTGGGCACCAGAAGCTGTCATCATCAGTTGCAACTGACTAAGAGTACTTGCCACGGCTTAAAACCGTGGCTAAAATTATTGCAACGGCTTGGAACCGTGGCCATAACTTGCCACGGCTTTAAACCGTGGCTAAAATTATTGCAACGACTTAGAACCGTGGCTAAATCATCAACCGTCCTCGAGCATAAAACCGTTGCTAATATGTTTTGCCACGGTTTATAGCCGTCAATGGTGATTTGGCGACGGCTCTACTGCCCACGGCTCTAAGCCGTGACAATTGGTTACCCTCACGGTTCCAAACCATTGCTGATGGGTATTTTTTGTGTAGTGTTAGAACACTGGTATCTGCCTCAAGGTGCTTGTTGTTACATCTTTCCGATAATCAATAGAGTTTGTTTTTCATAATTCTTGCTTTATTTCTTAAATGATTGAAAATCAAATAAGTCCTTTAAGAACTAAAACTCAATATTGACTATGGAAAAGGAAACAAACAACTTAAAGCAAACTAATTGTTGACGGAGAGAAATTGATCATGGCCTTCGGGTTGCTCTCGCAGATCATTCGGCGGACTGTCGAGGCGTTATATAGGTTACTAAAGAGTATACCTTGCAGAAGGGTAGATCTCTGCACCGACGATATGTCGGGGGGATGTGCTCCCGTTTTCCATGGCCTTTTCAACTTGCTGGGCAGAAGAGCTTGTTGCTCTTGTACCGCTTGAAAGCGATGTTTCTACCGTATTTTGGGCTTACACTGGATCAGGCTGCTCTGCATGATGTAGCTGAATCTGGGAGCCTTCTATCTGTTTCAGTGTGGCGTAGTGGCAGCCTCGTGCCATAGATTGGTCTCCACGTATTGTTCCTTCGGAGTGCTTAGGAGTATACATAACACACTGGTGAAGGGTGGAGACCATTGCTTCAATCTGGTGGAGCCAAGGTCTTCCCAGGATGAGATTGTAGGATGACGGTGCGTCTACCACCATGAAGTCCAGATATAGGACTTTCCTAAGCTACGACTTTCCTGCTACAGTAGCCTACCTTATCTTTTCGATAGGGAAGCACTTCTCCCCGCTGAATCTAATCAGCGGGTGTTTTGAAGATGATAGGTTTTCCTCTTTGAGGTCCATACTGTTGAACACATTGTAGAACAGAACGTTAAGTCAACTTTCTGTGTCAACCAGAGCTCTATTTACTTCTCACATTGTTATGGAGACCGAGATGACTAAGGCATTGTGGCACTCGAACTCTTTCGAGGCCCATGTCCGTAAAGGTCAAGGTGGGAATGAGGCTCTGAAGCCATGAGTGGCAAATGTGTCTATCCTCATATGAGGATTGTGTCCCCATATCCAGTAGTGTCTATTTGCGGGATCTGTATGACGGATCTTCATTTGGTCCGATTTCATGAAGGATGTAGATTATCCTTGGAGTCGCCTTCTCTATTTCTTTAACTGACCCCTTATCTTTTGCTTGTTCCGTTGGTTTCTAAGACTTCAGGAACTCTTTCAGTTTGCCTTTGCGGATCCAGTACTCAACTTCATACCTCAGACTTTTGCAGTCGTTTGTGTTGTGGTCGCCCTCCTTGTGGTACACGCAGTATTTGTTGTTGTCGCGCTTGCAAGGGTCTCCGTGTGTATTTGTTGGTCACTTCAATTCCTCCCAACTTTTCATGGGGTTAAGTATGTCTTACAGGCTAGTGCTTAAGGATGTCACGACTTTGGATCCAACGTAGTTGGATGATTTCTCCGACCTTTGCCGACCAGGGTCCGGCTTGTTGTCGTTGCGCTTCCTTTTGCTTTGTTCCTCGTCCTCGTGTCACTTTCCCTCCTTTTGTCCCTAAGAGATGAGGGCTTCCTGTCGCCTTCGGTTTCCCTTTTAGCGGTCCTTCATTCCTCTAGGGTGATGTGTCTAGACCCTCTTGAGGAGCTCCGCCATGTCCAGAGGAGGCTCCATGTTAAGGTCCTCGAAAAGCTTTCCCTCTCTAAGGCTCACAATGAAGGCCAACATGGTTGTATCGTCGCTCGTTGTTAAAGCGCGTGACATACTCTCGGAGCATCTCACCGGACCTCTGCCTTAGAGAGAGTATGCAGTGCGGGTTTTTTCTGAAGTGCTGGCTTCCGACGAAACGTGTCAGGAATTCCTTCGCTAGTGTTTTGAAGGAGTCAATTGACTTTGGTGGAAGGTTGTGGAACCACGTCAACGTATAGCTTTTTAGACTAGTGGGAAATGTTATGTACATGACAGACTCAGATCATTTTTTGAAGGCCATTACGTGTTGGTAATGGCACAAATGATCGAAAGGATCGGTGGTCCTGTCGTTGGAGTCGAGCTTTGGGGGGAGTAAACTTCCTCGGAAGGGGCTCGTTCATTATTTGGTCCACAAATGGTGGGATGAAGAGGTGATATATAGTACGTCTACATCATGCGCCCCTCTACGGAGGGGGTTCTCAAGGCCGAGCCTCTCTGTCCTGGCGGTGAGTACAGTGTTAGCCGTGCAGCCTCCCTTAGTCCGATGAGAACTAGCGGGGGCCTGGCTCTCTTGTGCTTGCTCCCGATCATCTTTTGGAAGCGGAGGTATTTGCTGTATCTGATATGCTAGAACATCAATTCTGGGGTCCATCGTTACTGCCATTGGCGTGGGAGCGTGAGTTGGCCACCTGTGCATGATAGGAACTGCTGAATGAGGTCGTATAGGGATAGCCTGAGCATTGGACGTGTCCCCGGTTCTCATTGTTGCGTGACTCGGTGGCCACCATCTCTCTAGGTTTTGATAGGAGACGACGATTAGTGTAAAGTTATGAACTATGTCGTCCCCATGGACGACGCCAAACTGATGCACTCTTTTTCCACTCCCTACTTTGATTGAGTACCTGCACAAGTGACGCATGTGAGCCACAAACCACCGTGGGGTGGCCGATGACACTCCGATGCTAAAGTCAGACAGGGCTCTGAGGAAGGTGTAATGTGTAATAGAGAATTTGTAGCATACCTTATCTTACCAACCTCATGTCTTATTTATAGTGCAAGGAGTTTTGGTTCTACCAGACCATTGTAGGTGTACTTTAGGAAGATCTTTGTGGAGATCCCTCCCTAATTAGGAGTTTTGTTGTAGGAGAGAAGTTCCCTGTTAGCTTTGTGCTCCTTGATACCCGGTGGATAGTTCCCAATCCAAGAGCAATCCGTAGAAGGGAGTTTCCATATGTGAAAAATACTCTAGTGTTGCTTCCTAGTTGGAAGGAGAGAGCAGTTGTAGTTGCCCGTCCGAAGCTGATCCTCGAGATATTTGCTTGAAAAGGGCTTACCGGTATTGAAGATAGCTGTGAGATGTGTGGCCTAGCATGCTGTGAGAGTTCGGGTCCGCTTGGCGGACAGTAGTTGGGCGGGCTTAGAACCGCTTGGGCTGGATTAGTGTTGGGCTGACACTTGAGACTGTAATTCCTCGAGATCATCATGACACGTGTACGGCTCCGGAGTGTGACCATTTTATGTATCATTAGCAATTATAATATTATTTTCATATGGTTGACAATCCATTACATTTTAAGTCAAATCTAAGGTATATATTTTGGTAAACTTGGCTTGTTCGGCCCAATCTCAGCTGGAACAAATGCTTGAAACTTGGGCCAAAAGTTTGAAATATGTTGGGTCAGTATAAAGCCCAAAACACATAATATGCAAGAAATCTAAAATGGTTTTAAGCTTTAACAATTGCCGCTTTTACTCAAAGGCAACGACTATGCACCACAACTTACTCTTACCCACACCACCCATAAAACAACTATTCATCTTCTTTTTCTCTCACCCTCTCTTTCTCAAGAACAACAACAACAACCTGGAAGGGGTAGCGAAGAAGGCGGTGATCGATTGCGAAGGATGGTGAGAGACGATCAGCGACGGCGAGAGATAGAGGAGATGGAACGACATCCACTATTGCCCCTTTCCATCTTCTCCTCCTCCTTCCCCTCTCAATCTTCTTCTTCTCCTCCTTCCTCTCTCCTAGTTCTCCTACTCTCTTTCAATTCCCCTGTATTCTTTTCTTACTCTCTCTTCTTCTCGCACAGGCCATTATCGCTTTCCCTCTCCTTTTTCTTCTTCCCTTCACTCGCACTCTGTTTTTTTTACCTCCCGGTGGACCGTGCTAGTGGGGAACCCACATGGGCCATCTCGAAGGAAAAAAACAAAGTGTGCGCGAGGGGAAAGAGAAGAAGGAAAGGGAGAGGGGTGGCAGCGAAATCAAGGAGGAAAATAAGATGAGGGGTGCCCCCGAATGGGGAGGGAAGAGAGAAGATAAATGAAAAATGAGAAAAAAAATGCAAAGAAGAAGAAGAAGAAAATAAGAAGATCAGAGAAGAAAAAAAATGTTGGAAGAAGAAAGGTGGTGGTGAGAAGAGAGGTAGTTGGGAGGGAGAAAGAACTTTCCATTGTTTTGAAATTGGGAGGGGAGAAAGATTTAGATTTTTATTTTTATAGGTAGTGTGGAAGAGAACAGTGGTTGGGACAGAAAATGCATAGTATGAAAAAGAAAAAATTAGATAGGTGGTGTGGATGAAAGTAAGTTGTGGTGCCAAATAATCGTTGCTTTACTCAAAACACATGACAATGAAAACAATAGGTACGCAACTTCATTTTCTCCCTTTTTCCCGATTTGATACTTCTTTTTGTTCTCCTTCCTGATTTGATACCGATCGTTCTTTTCCTAATTGATCTGCTATTGCTATTTGCTATTCTCCCCGATCTGCTACTGCTCCTCATTCTTTCCGATCTGCTATTAATTGCAACACACAACTTTGCGATTTATTTATGATTATCGCAACTCTCATTATTCCAAAAGTCTAATCATGCAATTACGGTGAATAGCGATTCACTGAACCAACTAGGATCGCATAGGGATGATCCAAATTGACTCGTGATTTGAGTCATGCAATTCAGTACATTTTGACAATAATAACTACTGATTTGTTAAAAAAAAAACAAGAGTGTTTACTGGGCTTTGCTCCTCCATGATCAGATTTGGATCTGAAAAAGTTTTGCTCCCCCTGCAAAATAGTTGCATGTGCGATTGTGTTGAGCTAATGCGATTTGTAATCACTATTTTTACTACCAACTTAGTTTCAGATCGTGTGCATCGATTAATTTTTTTTTATTTTACTATTCAAAAAGCTTCTAAGGTTATTTTATTTACACCCAATTCTCTCCACTAAAGTCATTTGCACCTTGCCCAACATGTCTTTCCACTCCCTCCACACAAAAATTGGAGATTCAAAGTTTCAAGGGATTTTTTCCTCTTCCTCGATAAAATTTTCACATATTTCTCAAATCTCAACCAAATCACAAGCTACGTGAGATCACAAGTCATTTGTTGGGGTCTTATGTTGGTAAGGCTTGATTTTGTGAGTAATACTTGATATTTCAGAATTGCAAAACTCTTACGTTGATCAATAAAAAGTTGGACTATTTATTTTTGGTATAATGATATATATCAAATTGTCACCAGATTGGGGCCATACACGTGGCGCAAACCATCATAACTAGAGATGGTTGTTGTGAATAAATAAGTCATGGTGGGAATCAATCCCCCAATGACGCATCTCAATTAAGAAAGGGTCATTACAAAGATGTAAGTCATGGTGGGAATCACTACCCCCAGGACACATCTCAATTATGAAAGGACCATTACGAAGGAGATAAATCATGGTGGGAATCACTCCCCTAAGGACACATCTCAATGAAGGAGTAAACTGTTATAATAAACGCCCCCTTCATTGTGACATACGAGCTCAAGTCACTCATTATATAAGGTAAAGGAAAATGTATGAGAATGGGACATTCCATTAATGGTATGCAAACATAACACGACTCTAATCTGTCCAAATTCATTCTCTCCCACAGTTAATTGACTTAAGCATTGGAGTGCCTTCGGCCACCAAACAGGTGGTATTCGGCAATCTGACCCTGTTTTTGCAGGTTATATCTCTAGGAGGACAAATTTGGATGCATTAGTTTGGTGCCTTCTGTGGGAAATGGCAGTTTCCTTAAAAAATGTAAAGCCTATGCTTGATCACAACTTAGCAACAAGACGGGAGCCTGTGCTTGGATATGTTGTCGTCGTCGCATTGGCTGTAGTAAACATTATGGTTGACCATAACCAAACATGTTACAATTTTCCAGAGTTGTTTCCAATATCAATGATAACAAGAGTATGTGCTTGGCGAAGTATTTTATAAAGGACAAGCTAACTTTAAATCCATTTGCCTTGTGGATCTAATTGAAATGGAGAATATGAAAACTG
Organism: Berberis thunbergii; assembly: GCA_003290165.1. Lineage (NCBI taxonomy): Eukaryota > Viridiplantae > Streptophyta > Magnoliopsida > Ranunculales > Berberidaceae > Berberis > Berberis thunbergii. Next base: position 117,098 of record QNQO01005306.1, read on the forward strand.
TTAAAACTGAGTTAGTTTACATTTCTTACTTGACAATTTTTTAGATTCCAATATTCCATTCCATTTTGTTTAAATGGTTAAACTTGTATACTATGAGTTAGACAGATGATCCAGGTACTTGTAGATAAAATAATGCAGAACTAAGTATTCTATAGATAACCACATGGGCAATCAAAAAGGAAAAACAGGAGATGAGTAAATATCATCCCTTATTTTGGTTATGTTATTTAGTGCATCCGGTATGCTATTGTCCTACTGGTAAGAAATCACAGGTACACAAGTAAGTTGCATGACTTACATTAGATCCAAACTTCATTTCAACCAAATGGTGTACTAGCTGAGTTGGTAGAGGTGTTGCTTAGGGAACTTTAGGTCATGGGTTCGAACCCAGCCGACAGGTCTGATTAGAGGCTATTCTAATTGGAGACTAGTCCGCAAGTACGCAAGCCTGACTGGAGAATTGTAAGACTGGAGACTAGTCCAAAAGTTCGACTACAGGCTAGTTCGACTGAAGACTAGTTCGCAAGTCCGCGAGCGTGACTAGAGACTAGTCTGCAAGCCCAACTAGAAACTAGTTTGCTTGGAGACTAGTAAGGCTATTCTCACTAGAGACTAGTCTGCAGGTTCGACTAGAGGTTAGTCAAAGTGCATGCTATCTCGTAGGTCCGCAAGCCCGACTGGAGACTAGTCCGATTGAAGACTAGTCCTTAGGTCCGACGGGAATCAGGTCTTGAAGCTCGATTAGAGACTAGTTCGATTGGAAACTAGTTCGCAGGTCTAACATGAATCAGGTCAAGCTTGACTAAAGACTATTCCATAAATCTGACTGGAAACTAGTCTGATTGGGAGACTAGTCTACAGGTCCTACTAGAGGCTAGTCTGACTGGAGACTAGTCTGCAGGTCTGCAAGTCTGACTAGAGACTAGTCCGATTGGAGACTAGTGAGGCTAGTTCGACTGGAGACTAGTCCGCAGGTCCACAAGCACGATTGGAGGCTAGTTCGCAGGTCCGATTAAAGGCTAGTCCAATTGGAAACTAGTCCGCAAGCCCAAATGGAGACTAGTCGCAGGTCTGACAGAAACCAGGTCCGTAAGCTCTACTGGAGACTAGTCCGCAGATTCGACAGGAATCATGTCTGATAGAAGACTGGTCCGACATAAGACTAGTCACACTGACTTCATCTGCTCCGGACTCACGCAGTTTGATCAAGATAACTTCATCTAGTACGGACTCATGCAACTGACTACGATGATTGGTCAGATGACTTCATCTAGTAACGGACTCACGCAACTGACTACGATGACTCATCACACATACAACATCTGGTCCGACCAAACTCACGAAGTCTCAGTATGATGACTTGTCACAAAAATCTTCATCTGGTTCGAACTCATGCAAACCAACTCCGATGATTTCATTTGGTCCAAACTCACGCAGTCTAACCCAGATGACTTGTCACACTGACTTTACAGTACAACTATAGAAAGCCATTATGTCGTTGTTCGGGCTCCCACAATTGACAAGTTAGTGTCCATGCAAGCAAGCCCACTAACTAGCGGGGGGAGTAGTTGATTACACATCAAATTGTCACTCAATCATTGCCATACACGTGGAATAAACCATCATAACTAGAGATGGTTGTTGGATAAAAATGGTCACACCCCTGAGCCGTACACATGTCATGATGATCTCGAGGAACTACAAGCCCCAGCATTAGCCCAACATTGATCCAGCCCAAGCGGTTTAAGCCCACTCGACTTCAGTCCGCCAAGCGGACTTGGACTCTCACAACACGCTAAGCCCACACGTCTCACCACTGTCCTCAATACCCATAAGCCCTCATTCAGCAAATATCTCGATGATCAGCTTCGGACAGGCAACTACATCTATTCTCTACTTCCAACTAGGAAGCAAACACCAAAGTATCTTACACATAGGGAAACTCTCTTCTACGGATTGTTCTTGGATTGGGAACTATTTCCAGCGTATCTAGAAATACAGAGCTAACAAGAAACTTCCCTCCTACAACACAACTCCTAATTAGAGAGGGATCTCCACGAAGATATCCTCCCTACACTATGTCTACGATGGCCTGGTTGAATCAAGACTCCTTGCACTATAAATAAGACACGAGGTTGGTATAAGCTAAGGCACGTTACAAATTTCCTGTTACAACATTACACCTTCCTCAGTTCCTTGTTTGACTTTAGCATCGGAGTGCCATCGACCACCCCACGGTGGTTTGTGGCTCAAGTCGTTGCTTGTGCAGGTCAATGGGTCAACAGGAATAGGGTCAAAGCAGAGAGCGAAAATTGACTGCATTAATTTGGCGCCATCCGTGGGGATGACATAGTTCTTAACTTTACACTAAACTTCATCTTCTACCAAATCCCAAAGAGATGGTGACCACCAGGTCAGGCAACAACAAAAAACCAGGGGACACATCCAACGTTCAAGCTATCCCTATACCAGTTCCTGCCATGCACTGGTAGCAAACTCATGCCCTTGTGCCAACGGAAGTAACAACAAACCCCAGAATCGAGGTGTTGACGTCTCAAATATAGCAGATCATCAAGGCAGTGGAGTCATTCACACGATAGAATACACCGCTGTTAATGGAGACCAAGAACAACACAGACATCCACTTCCAGTGGACGATAGGGAGCAAGCACAGGAAAGCGTGGCCTCTGTCAGTTCCCATTGGACTAAGTGAGGCTGTGCGGCTAACGTTGAGCACGCCGCCAGGACAAAAGGCTAGGTCTTGATAACCCCTTTCGCAGATGAGCGCACGACCCAGACGTACTATATCGCCTCTCCGTCCCACCCTATGTTGACTGGATCATTGGCAAGGCACTTTCGAGGAAGTTCACTCCCCTGAAGCTCAATTCCTATGACGAGACCACCGATCCTTTCGATCATCTGCGCCATTACCAACACGCAATGGCGCTCAATGAAGGATACGAGTCTGAAATGTACATAACCTTTCCCACCAGTCTCAAAGGCCCTGCATTGACGTGGTTCCACAACCTTTCAAGAAGTCAATGGACTTCTTCAAAACATTGGCAAAGGAGTTCCTAACACGTTTCGTCAGAAGCCAGCGTTTCAGAAAAGGTCTGCACTACATACTCTCTTTAAGGCAGAGGTCCGATGAGACGCTCCAAGAGTATGTCACATGCTTAAGCAACAAGTTGACCCTCATTGACAGGTGTAGCAACGGTAAAGTTGTTACGACATTCACTGCGGGCCTCAAAGAGGGAAAGCTTTTCGAGGAACTCACCTTGGAGCCCCCTCTAGATATGGCAGAACTCCTCAAGAGCGACCAAAGACACATCACCCTGGAAGAGTCAGGGACTGCCAAGATGGAGACTGGAGGCGACAGGAAGCCCTCCGCTTCTAGGGATAAGAAGCGAAAGGGACGCGGGGATGAGGAATGAAGCAAAATGAAGCGCAACGACAACAGATTGGACCCGGGTTGACCTAGGCTGGATAAATCATCCAACTTCATTGGATCCATAATCGTGACACCTCTAAATGCTAGTCTGTTGGATGTACTCAACTCCATGAAAATTTTGGAGGAATTGAAGTGGCCCCTTAAGACACGCGAAGACCCTGCCAAGCAGGACAACGACAAGTACTGCGCACACCACAAGGAAGGTGGCCACAACACCAACGATTGCAAAAATTTGAGGTATGGAGTAGAGTATTGGATCTGCAAAGGTAAATTGAAAAACTTCCTGAAGTCTGAGAAGCAATCATAACAGACCGGGGATCGGGGGGAGTTAGTTAAAGAGATGGAGAAGGAGACTCTTGGGATAATATACGTTATTCATGGAGTTGGACAGAATGAAGACCAGTCGTACAGGTCCTACAAGCGAACTCTGCTGGATATGTGGACACGACCCGCAGATAAGGACAAACGCGTTTGCTATTCGAGAATTCAAAACCCCATTTCCACTTTGACTTTCACGAACAAGGACCTTGACGGAGTCCGGGCATCGCACAATGACGCCTTATTCATATATGTTTCCATCGCAAAGTGGGAAGTGAAAAGAGCTCTCATCGACACAGAAAGCTCCCTCAACATTATGTTTTACAATGTTTTCCATAGCATGGACCTCAAAGAAGAAAGCCTAGAGCCATCGGTGCACCTGCTGATCGAATTCAGCGGGGAGAAATGTTTTCCCCTCAGAAAAATAAGATTAGCTACGGTGGTTGCAGAACCGCGACTGAAGAATGTCCTATTTCTGGACTTAATGGTGGTGGATGCGTCGTTGTCCTACAATTCGTGGCTCCACCAAATGGAAGCAGTGGTCTCCACCCTTTATCAGTATGTTAAGTATACTGCTAACCACTCCGAAGGAACAATATGTGGAGACCAACTTGCGGAACGAGGTTGCCACTACGCCGCACCAAAACAAATACAGTGCTCCCAGATTCAACTACTTCTTGCAGAGTAGCCCGAATCAGTTCCAGGCCAAACAACGATGGCTACATCACTTTCAGGCGGTACATGAGCAGCAAGCTCTTTAGCTCGACGAGACAAGAGGACCATGGCAAGCGAGAACACATCCCCACGACATTCCGTCGGTGCAGAGATCTGCTCCTTTGCAAGGTTTACTCTTCAGTAACCTATGTAACGCCTCGATAGTCCGCTAAACGATCCACGAGAGCCACTTGAATTCACTTCAAGGCCAGGATCGAATTCTTTCCGTCAACGGTTAGTTTGCTTTAAGTTGTTTGTTTCCTTTTCCATAGTCAATATTGAGTTTTAGCACTTAAAAAGCTTATGTGATTCGCAATCATTTAAGAAATAAAAGAAGAATTACGAAAAACAAACTCCATTGATAATCGAAAAGATTTTACAACAAGCACTTTGAGGCAGATACAAAATGCTACATATCACGAACACCCTGAGGCGGATATAAAAGGCTACATATTGCGAGCGCCCTGAGGCGGATACAAAAACTGAGTACTATAAATGATTAAATACAGTGTGAACTAAAGTAAAGACTCGCTTAGACAATTTTGCTATGGACAACGTCCGCCAAAAACTTGCAAACCCTCCGATGCAAGCAATCTGCAAATGACTGCAAAGGTAAGAGAATGGGAGAGTTCGATCCCTTCTAAAGGCAACAAAAAAGTGTGAGAGGGGATTGAAAGGACTAAGTAGTCAGATTGCTCACATCACTCCAAGGATATACTCTCCTTACAACGTTGTAGACCTTGCAACGGGCTGTTGATTTCCTCAAGAGACATCCCACCGTCTGTCAAACCTCCTCAAAGGGCTTAGAAGAAGGTAGATGAGGATGACCACAAGCAGCGACACAATCACAATCTTATAGCGTCGTCAAGAGAGACCACTTTTCCCTAGAACTACCACACCCGGAGATATTGCAAGTCGATTGACACTAAGATCAGCCAGTGGTTAGTAGTGGGATTACGAGAAACACCAAGGCATCACCCTGGGTAGGAAATCCATACTAATTCTCCGAAATATGAGAAGAAATTACGAGACCTCAACGGATCAACTACTTGCCCACCCATATCAGGTGACCTCGCATAACAACAACTATTTCTATGCCTGATCGGCGCAAATGTCACAACATTCAAAGACTCTAGAGACGGAAAATCAATTTCAACCTTTGGAAAACCCAAAGCATTTTCCTCAACCTTTGGAAAACCCAAAGCATCTTCTTCAAGCAAGAACATTGCAGAAGATAAGCGCTTTGAAAGATAGTGCCTACAACGATTGGAAAACACCATTATATAGACTTGATGGTTCACCAAGTGGGCACTCAAGCATTAACAGCCAAGCATTGAATATCGTATGGGAAACTGGAAGACGGTGGTTCCCAAGGAAACTACAAAGACGATGTCAATCAATTAATGGTGTTGCACGCAACCCCATCAATTGAGAGGGAGTAACCGATACTCAACCGTCACCCAGCCTACACCATACGTGTGTCATTGTGCAATTTACGCCATACACGCAATGCACCATGCAGGTAAACCCTAGCTTTTCCTCTGTGAGCCCATGAGCCCAGCCTATCATTTAAACAACACTATGTCACGTGCTTGGCACGAGTGCTAAAGATCTTACTCAACCCTGACATACGGATTATACCTTTAGATCACCAGCCGATTTAAGGTAATTTCATCTACTCCATGCAACGCGCGGATGGAGTAGGTTTGCACGCCCCCTAGCAGATGGAACCTTTATTCAAACCAAACAAGCTTAATCAGCCAAGACTGATGATGATAGCTTCTGGTTCATCCTGACATCTAGTTCGCTTAGCGCGTGCATTGACGATTTAGGAAGTGGGAGTCTAATCAACGCTATCACGCTTGTTAACGACGACTTGCTAGGGATCATTGCCCCCTTCGCGATCAATGATCGCCGAACCTAATCAGGTAAGCTTAGCTGGTGACGACTAGCAACGAAAGCTTCTGATCAAAACATGGACTTGTAGGCCCCACTGTAAGGGTGTAGATAGTCTAGAAGGTGGGAGCCTAGTCAGTTCCAAACTGATTTCGATGGCTCACCACAGGACCACTGCTTTTCAGTTTGGCCGCCAAATCACCAAATTTGGACTTGTAGCCCGTGCTGCGATGGTGTAGATAGTAGGTGGGAACCCAGTCAGCCACGACCTGATTCTGACGGTTTCCACAAGACCACTGCTCTTCAGCATACTCACCGAACCCTTCAAAATTTGTAGTTTTGTGCACTCAGGTGTAGATAATTTGGATTGTGGAAGCCTATTCAGTCCTGAACTTATTTCGATGGCTTGCCATGGGACCATTGCTTTTCAGCCCGGTCGCCAAACCTCTCTCGAATTCGTAGCCCCCACCGCACGAGGAGGGTGTAGATCGTTCGAAAGGTGGGAGCATAGTCAGTTCTGAACTGATTCTAACGGCTTGCTATGGGACCATTGCTTTTCAGCCTGGTCACCAAACCTTTACTCCTCGAATCTATAGTCTGCTCTGCTCGGACATAAATGATTTGGAAGGTGGGAGCCTAGTCAGCCCTGAACTGATTCTGATGGCTTGCCACAAGACCACTGTTTTTAAGCCTGGTCGCCAAATGGGAATCTAGCTGAGCCAGGGTCTTCACGCTCAAACGGACTGATAATCTAATGCCAAGCTAATGCCACTTGTGCTGATACAATGATCGTATGGCCAGTGCCTAGATAAAAACTACTTAGGATTCCAACCCGAGCTTATCAAGCTTGCTTCGACACTAACGTTCTGACATGCGCGCTTCTCGCTCACAGTAGCAGCTACAGACAACATATCAGACCAGCAAAGTAACTGTCAAACAACTTACCTTGGGGACAGGGCACAACTCAGATGAATCAACCCCTAGCTAAATTGTTCATAACATGTCCACTACCGGACATGACTATACCACGATGATCTCGAGTCATTCACAACACAAAGTGGTCAAACTCTCTATTGCAGATAGACCAGTTAACGTTCTATTGATTCAACCAGCCTATGTCAAAGCAAGACAACAAGGTGAAATGAAAAACAGGCAATAGAGACAACAAGTACAGAATGGATAAAATTGTTCTCATTAACAATCAAAGACAAAAAGAGTACAAACACAACTTTCACTCATTGTTAGGGGAAGGTATAGAAACAAAAGAGTTAGCCTAGCGGAAGAAGGAATAGAAGTTGCGTCGACACAAGCTGCAGCCTGGACACCAAGCCTCAAACTGTCTTCCTCGCTCGATGACGACGAGGTAACAAACAGGACCACTTACGACATCTTCTTATAACGGCTGAGATTCCACTTCAGATGCTCCTCTTTCATCAATGCCAGTAGCTCCGGCCGTCCATGTATAACCCAACGAAACTCATACTTGCCTTGTTCCTGAAGAAGCTCTTCCTCTCGCACCTTTGCATCAACAAGTTCACGCTCCAGTAGCTCCAACTTGCCAGTCAGCACGTCGACCTGAGACTGCTCTTCTTGGCACTAAGTTCATGCTACCTCAATTCAAGCTGGTCCTCGACCTTCCTTGCTTTTCAAACATAGAATTCCACATCAGATTCCAATTATTGCTTCTCAACAGCCTAGTCGGCTTCCTTTGAAGCACTTTCTTCAATGAAAGACAGCAATTCAGAACTCGCTTTAGCCGCAGCTTCCGACACAACCTCGACTTCTCGGTGGATATAGCTCAACTCCTAACTAAGTCCGTCCCTTTCGGACACCGCCTCTATCAGATCACGCTCGAGGTCTACCATACGAGCCCTCTGAGCCTCAGCGGCTATGGTTGATTGATACAACCATTTTTCCTCATCCTGCTTCTTAAGTCGCTCAATTTCACGGAATGCATCATAATACAATAGCTGCATGTGCGAGAAGACACGCTCCAAGGTATATACTCTCTCACGAGTTGCCTCGATTTCCGTTCTTGCAACAGCCGCGTGGCTCATGTGAGACATGCCCAACATAAGCTATTTTAGACCCTTATCCATACATTTTTCCAACATATCATCTTCAGGTTTAGGAGAATGTTCCATCAACCAGTCGTGACGCCTAGTTATATGCTTCCTCGAAGCATACTCTATGTCCATCTCTTGGTGCCAGACTTGTGAGCTCATCTTTACCAAGTCAGGTGCGAACAGGTTTATCCATGCACCTGGATGAAGCTTTCTCGAATCAAGGATTATGCCAGTGCCACCCTTCGCGGTTGCCACCATCCTCAGACTCTATTCTGTGGCCTTCCCTTTGTCGTTAACAACCGCCCTTTTTTTATGAGGTGGCTCAATGCGATCCAGATGAAGAAAATGGAGCGAATTATCCAAAGGACCCTCCAAACACTTCTAGCTGTGGCATAGAACGAGATGGTGAGCAATGCAGACTACAAGAGATGTGGCCGGTACCACGACCACTTTTAGGGGAATCAACAGTAGGGCGATCAGATTCTACCACCTCAGGCGAATCTTCATAGGAGCCTCCTACAACAATGGTCCCACGTGAATCAACACAAATGGAAGCTGCCCTTGCAATCCACACCAGATGGTCATTCAGAGCTTCGACTTGCGCGTCACTAAGGTTCGACCTATCCATGACTCCTACAAACCGCATGTAATCTTTCTCCAAGACGGAAACGTCAGTCTCTCCTTGACAGGCCTTGCAAATTTGCGTTCATCTCTCGCAAGAGTGGCTCTTCCTGAAGACGACCCATTTCTAAGGCCAGACCGAGCTCGGACAACAACCTGGATCACCTGCGGAGTCATGCTAACACCGACCTCCTTAGCACTGAGCAGAATCATGAGAATAATCCTATATCCATTGGTCCCCAATATAGCTAGAGGAATCCCTAAGAAACCCAAGAATTCCCAAATCACGTCCAGGACTGAAAAATGCACTCCAGTTTGAAACATCCCACGATGTAAACAGATGAGACTCGCAGGAGGTGACATAGGCATTTTGTCGCCCGTTAGGAGATACAATGGCAGCTCCTCAGAAACTCCAAACTTTGTACGAATTTCAGCAAGACCGGGCTCGGAAACAACCTGTTTTCAAAAAACTTCAGGGCCTCAGCCAAAACAACATCATCAAGAAAGTTTTCTTGAGCCATGAAGAAGACGAACGATCGTTTCAAAACAATATCTTCGAAAGCGAACAAAGTAGAAGGATTAGACTCAACACTGCGGATGACCTAAATAGAAGATGATTTCTCGCCTATTTTCTGCCAAACCAACCACATGCCATTAATGTGGCATGTGGCTCAAGCAACAATTCAGACTCAATCATCATGAGCGTCGCATCCCTTCAAGAGATAACCCACTAACTCAAGGGGAGTAGCTGATGATACATAAAAAGGTCACACCCCTGAGTCGTACACGTGTCATGATGATCTCGAGGAACTATAGGCCCCAACACTGATCTGACTCAAACGGTTTAAGCCCGCTCGACTTCAATCCGCCAAGCGGACCCAGACTTTCACATCACGCTAGGCCCACACGTCTCACTACTGTCCTCAATACCCGTAAGCCCTCCTTAGGCAAGTATCTCGAGGATCAGCTTTGGACGGGCAACTATAACTGCTTTCTGTTTCCAACTAGGAAGCAAACACCAAAATATCTTTCACACAGGGAAACTCCCTTCTACGGATTGCTCTTGGATTGTGAACTGTCTCTCACGTATCTAGGAGCACAGAGCTAACATGCAATTTTCCTTCTATAACACGACTCCTAATTAGAAAGGGACCTCCATGAAGATCTCCTCCCTAAACTACGCCTACGATGGCCTGGTTGAATCAAGACTTCTTGCAATATAAATAAGATATGAGATTGGTAAGGTAAGGTACGCTACAAATTCCATGTTACAGTATTACGCCCTCCTCAGATCCTTGTCTGACTTTAGCATCAGAGTGCTGTCAGCCACCCCACGGTGATCTGTGGATCACGTTCGTTGTTTGTGCAGGTCAAGAAGTCAGCAGGAACAGGGTCAAAACAGTGAGCAAAAATCGATTGCATCAATTGTTATTAATAAAATAAGTCATGGCGGGAATCAACCCCCAATTATGCTTATGAGATGGTCGTTACAAAAGATATCAGTTATGGTGGGAGTCACTCCCCCAAGGACACATCTCAATTATGAGAGAACCGTTGGGAAAGAGATAAGTCATGACGGGAATCACTCCCTCAAGGACATATCTCAATGAAGGAGGAAATCGTTATAATAAATGCTTCCCTTCCTTGCGTCATTTGAGCTTGAGTCATGCACATAGTTGAATACACTTATTACATAAGGTAAAGGAAAAAGATATGAGAAGGGGACATTCCATCAATGGTATGCAAACATAACACAACTCTACTTTATCCAAATTTATTCTCTCCTACAGTTAACTGATTTAAGCATTAGAGTGTCTCCGGCCACCAAACAAATGATCTTTGATTATCTAACCTTATTTTGTAGGTCAGATCTCTAGGATGACATATTTGGACGCATCAGTGTATATTACCTATGGATTTCTTTCAGTGAAAGAGTAATTTTTTTATACTATTTTCAATCCTAACTTAATCTATTCATGATTTGAATCCCAATTTGATTTAAACATTTGTATTTACGATTTTTTTTTCTGATTTAGGCTTTGACTACCTTGGGTGAGGCAATTTTGTTCTTTGTTGTTGTTACAACAGTTGTTGCCACTGAGTTGTAGGTTAACATTTGTTTTGGTAAAGAAAGAGTTACTTGGCTGGATTGGAGATTCTGGGAAGCTCATGTAAACCATATATGTTTATAAGGTGCATATATTGTTTTCACAATCGCAGGCACGATTTCACGGCCACAAGAAAAAAACAAATCTAGTAGCTAGCCAATGGCACTGTTAGGCACGATTTCACTGAGAGATAAAGCAAAGCTAGTAATTTGGTCATTACAATACTGGTTGGTTTTAATTAATTGCAATAGTTGAATTGTATGACACAATTTGTGAGAGTGACACTACATCAAATTGACATTTTTGTAACAATCCAAAAAATAGTAACACTTTTGAGCTATAGCAATCCACAAAACAATTTTACACATTTTCACAAACAAAGTAATTCAATATTTGTATCACCACAAATAGTATGGGCTTACAAGTGATGCTATTCATGGTGATCTAATTTATTGTATCATTTTTTTTGTAGCTATTTTTCATTTTTTTTAACTATATTTAGTTTTGATTTGAAATTGTTTGGTGAATTGTAATAGCTAAAAAATGTTGTTATTTTTTAAGTTGTTACACATATGCCAATTTGGTGTAGTGTGATGAGAGGTCATTCTATGTTTTGATTACCTCTGAAAATAGTTATGCTTTGGTCTTTGGATGGCTTAACCAAACTGGGACTAGTTCCAGGACAGTTGGAGTTTGCTTATTTTACAATTTTTACACAATTAAGGATGGTAACATTTGTAGGTCAATGGTTGGGTTCCTTCCCTTTATTACTCACTCATGCTTTTGTCCCTATTGTTTGCACCGGTTGCAACAGACTCTTTTCTTTCCCATCTTCCAAACACGTTGAATGTTTGCTATGCTCCGGTGACATTTGTTTAGCTTCCTTATCTAGTTGGTTGTTTTTTTTTTTGGGGAATAACTGCTATTAATTCTCTGGTTCCTGACTGCATGTGCACTCACTTTCTTTTCATGACTCCAAAAATTAGATAGGCATTCTAGTGAGCCTATTTAGATGGATGTAGAAAAACATTTATCACACAAGGCACATAATAGCTTCATAGCTCGACACCACCTTATTGTTTGTTGTTCCTTTTACATGCATCATAAGTATGTTCAAAGTTGCAATGATTCATGGGTTGAAGAATGGACAAGGGTGTTGGACACTTGGTGATGATGATTGCAGTTGGGTAATAATTGCATAAATTTCTTAATGTGTGTGAAAAGTAGTGACGAAACCAAAAATTTTATTAAAGGGAGTGGAGTGATGAATCATAAATTTAAAGAATACATAAATAACTATACAAAATATCAATTGCTAAACAAAATGGGGGAAGAAAATAGATCCAACAAGATACTTTGTAGGATCAAAAGAAATAAATATATGGGGGATAAATCAAATTAGTATATAATGTTAAGGGGCAAAAATTAATTTTAAATGTAAAATTATATGTTTATAATAAAAATATGGATAATTTGTGAATTGTTCCTTATCAAAAATAGCTAATTAGATATTACCCCAACATTAATCACTATTACAGTCTCCGTCAGGATTAGTAGTCAACGTGCGATAACTCTCAAAAGGCTCACGTTGATTACAAAAATGCCCTTCAAACACTAACCCACAATGAACCTCAAGATACAAACATGTATCTTAAAGAAAAAATTAATGGGCCAAAATTTGCATGTATCGCCAAAAAAACCATATAAATAAATACAAAACTAGACTTTGATATATAGATTCATCTTGAGAAAATAGTTAAAAAAAACTTCTTTCTTAAATCAAACAAGGCAGCTTAAGGTTGCTGATGGCGATAATGGGAAAGAGAAATAAATCAAGTAGAGAGGGAGCGAGGGAGATGAAGACAGGAAAAAGTGAGACAGTTGTCGGTCTCGCAATAAACAAAGAGTGGAACAAAAAAGAAGAAAAGGGCATGACAGAGTGGTCAACATTGCAGAAAACAGAAGGAGAGAAGAGGGGGTGAAGCGAGATAGCGTCATCACAGAATGGGCAAATTGCAAATAATTAAGAAAAGTTTTAAAAAGTCAGTGGGGGCAAGTGGGTGCGCCACCTAGATCTGTGCCTAGTGAAAAGAGTTATTTGAACAAATGCAGGCTTGGAGTAGACTTCATTTATCGTCGATAGAAACCGAAATAAAACCGAACCGAACCGAACCGAATATTTAAACATATTATATTATTTATATATAAAAATATTTTTATTTTTATATATAAATAATATAATATGTTTAAATATTCGGTTCGGTTCGGTTTGGTCGGTTTAAATCACATAGAAACCGAAAACCGAACCGACCACTTCGGTTTTGCATTTTTTTAAACCGAAACCGATCCGAACCGAATTTAAACCGAACCAATCGGTTCGGTTTTGATCGATTTGATCGGTTTTTTGTTCAGCCCTATTTATCGAAGTACCCTAAAAAGAAAAACAACCTGACACTTGGAAAATTTTCGAACGAGTTGACTTTTCGTGGGATGAAATTTCCAGTCCCAGGATCCCAGTAATTTTTTCAGACTTGCTAGAATAGTTGCAATCTTTGAAGGCAACATTGTATCAAAGCTGGAGGCCATAACTCGATTATTCTTATGGTTTTTGGGCTTGAATGATGTTGGGCTTTGAATTGGTTGAAGTTTAACTATAATTGAAATGGAAAGAGTTGAAATAAACATGAGCGTACTGGACGGGTGATGCTCCTGCTCCGGAACCTTGCACTAGCAGTTCGAAAGTGGATCCTTCTCCAAATTATGGAACCCTGCTCCCAACATTTTGGATCCCCATTTTGACAAATTGGGATCCAATCCTTGTTAAATCACCACTTTATGATTATAGGACCTTGCTATTTGAATTTTCCATCTCCCTCAACTCTTTCTTTCATGAAGATTATGATTTTTTTAATGATTATCTATCTGTGCTATAAAAGGAATTCAGTTATTGAGTTTTGCGCTGTGTTTCATCGGAACCAGCTTAACTCAAAATACACATTTCGTCTCAACCATTGGATATTTGATCTATGGTTGAGATTAAAAAAAACTAAAAGCCACACCCTTTTTAACCCTCTTGGTATGACATTCGAATCTCTTCCGTGTCTTCTCTTCCAAACAACACCATCAAGTCTTCTTCAGATTGGTTGGGAAAAGGCTACTTACTTCAATTTGGGTTGTTGTGCTGGTCTTCTTCGATTCAGGTTATGATATCAATCATTCAAAGTTCTTCCTCGATTAGGGTTGGTCTTCTTCACTCAAAGATCTTCCATTTGAATTGCTGGAATTTATCACTTGGTATTCTTTACCAAGAGGTCTTCTTCTTCTTCATTGACAGATCTTTCAGGGGTCTTGATCGATTTAGGTTGTTTGTGATTTGCTGATGGACCACGAATCTCACAATGTTTGGTCATCGCCACATGATCCTGCCACCACCACAACCCATCGATTCTCGCTTCCTCTATGTTCTCTCACCGTCCATCATTACATCAATCTGTTTTGCCTTTTTAACTTCTCATGTTTCGTCGTCCTCAATAGATAGCGGCATCACACTTGAAATGTATCATTGCTCGAGCTCTTTCATGTTCATGGATTGGTAGTTAGTAGTAATTTTAACACTCGGATACAAAAAAACTCAAAATTAACTACGAAAATTAGCGACGGTTTTAAACTGTTGCTATTTAAACGGTTTGCGACGGCATTAAACCATCGCTATAGTTTTTGCTACAGTTTTGGTACATAAATTAAAATAACCGTCGCTAATACGAGCATTAGTGACGGCAATCGGACCGTAGTTAATGTTTAGAAATTTTTTTGTTAGCTATGGTCAAAATACAGTAGCTAATGTGATTTTTTTTTTTAAATATAACAAAACAACTTAGCGACGGCACACAAGCCGTAGCTAACGTTTAGAAAATTTTTTTGTTAGTTACGGTCCACATACCGTCGCTAATGTGATTTTTTTTTTTAAATCTAACAAAACAACTTAGAGACGGCAATACAGCCGTAGCTAATGTTTAGAAATGTTTTTGTGATTTAAAAAAAAATTATAGAAAAACACCTTAGCGATGGCAGGAGGGCCGTAGCTAATGTGATTTTTATTTAAAAAAATATAACAAAACAACTTAGCGGCGGCAATACAGCCGTAGCTAATGTTTAGAAATTTTTTTGTGATTTTTAAAAAAAAAATTATAGGAAAACACCTTAGCGACGGCACACGGGCCGTAGCTAATGTGATTTTTTTTTAAATATAACAAAACAACTTAGCGACGGCACTGGGGCCGTAGCTAAGGTTTAGAAAAGAATTTTGTTAGCTACGGTCCACATACCGTCGCTAATGTGAATTTTTAAAAAAATATATATAACAAAACAACTTAGCGACGACAATACAGCCGTAGCTAATGTTTAGAAATGTTTTTGTGATTTTTAAAAATAAAATTATAAGAAAACAATATAGCGATGGCACTAGGGCCGTAGCTAATGTTTACAATTTTTTTTGTTAGCCACAGTCCAAATACCGTAGCTAATGTCATTTAAAAAAAAAAAAAATTTAAGAAAACAATATAGCGACGGCACTAGGGCCGTAGCTAATGTTTACAAAAAAAATTTGTTAGAAATGATCAAAATACCGTAGCTAAATGTGAATTTTTTTTTAAAATTATATAAAGAACAATCGCTATATATTTAGAAACTGGATAAAATCACCAATAACGCATTTCTGTCTAGCCCGGTAGGAGACCTAGTTTTCACCTAGGCGGCTCGGGTTCGAATCCCATCAATTAAACTTTTTTTTTGTATTAAAATTTTTATATTAGCGACGACACTAGGGTCGTAGCTAATGTTTACAATTTTTTTTTTGTTAGCTATGGTATTTTGACCGTAGCTAAATGTGATTTTTTTTTAAATTATATAAAGTAAATTCATGATATATTGATAAACTGGATAAAATCACCAATTACACATTTCTGTCCAGCCCGGTTAGGAGACCTAGTTTTCACGTAGGCGACCAGGGTTCAAATCCCGCCAATGAAACTTTTTTTATAATAAAATTTTTATATTAGCGACGACACTAAGGCTGTAGCTAATGTTTACAATTTTTTTTTGTTAGGCACGGTCCAAATACCGTAGCTAATGCCATGATCATCTTAATGAGCTAATTACGTTTTGAACGATAAAAGGCCTCGTGCTTCTCTACTTGATTTTATCGGGATTCTATTTTTTATTATTATTTTTTTTAATTATATTAGTCATATTCTTTTTCTTCTACGCTGCAGAAAAACTCAACATTAGCAACAACAAAACGTAAACAACCAAATTGACTTATTTACACCAACAAGTTATGTGAAGAGGAAGCCGAATTCAAACTGGAACATGAGTTTTTATTTGCATCTAGAATCATATGAGTCAAACAGCCAAAGGAAGGAAAAAAAAAACAGATCAATGTGTCTATTGATTTTGTGGTAGAACCTTTGTGCTTCTTTTTCGTGTTGTTTCTTCTAAGGGACTACTAGGTATGTTGTTTCATACACCAAACACATTAATCGCACTAAAAAGACACGGTAATTATAGCATATGTGAGATAGTGGTGTTGGGAATGGAAATGACGGTGTCATGGAGGAATAACCTAAAAAGTATGTTGATTCAGAATCATTATTGCATATAAAAAAGAACAATTCTTAAGAGTTAGGCCCCTTGCACCAGATCGGCGCCAAGAAATTTTAAGAATGTGGTGAAGATGAAAAAAATAAATGAAGATGAAAAACAAATGAAGAATTTAAAATTAAGAAAAAAAAAAAAAGATGATGAAGAGTTTTGAGACTCCCTTGGCGCCAGGAGTTTTGCTATTAAGAATTGTTGTATATATATATAAATTAACTCGAGTTGCCTGGGTGAAAGCCAGGTTAACCAAGCTGGATGACAAAGCCGATGTAGGCACAGAGAGTACCGAGTTATTGTAGTTGTAGTAATAAGTTGTGTCAGTCAAAATAAATGTACGCAGAAAGAGTATGGTTGTTGAAGTTGTAGTAGTTAAATTTGTCAGTAAAAATAAATGTAAGCAGAACGAGTGTGGTTGTGTACTTGTAGTAATGAATCATGTCAATGAAAATAAATTGTAAGCATCAAAGAATAAAAAGTTGGGTGAAACTTTGTTGGAGTAAGTTACAGAAAGTTATTGTGGAAAGGGGGTAAAAACATCGTATAAATTAGCTTCTTGTCCTTCACTTTCAATACGTATTCTTCTATTGAAGCGATAAACAAGGGAAGAAAGGAATTCTTCTCCTGTTCTGGTTTAATTTTCCTACAACTTGACAGGGTCAGAAAAGAGATAGATCCATCCTGAATATGGATGCGATATGGTTCAACCACGAACTATTCAGATTTTTCACATCTTTGTGGATTTTTTATCACTAATGTTGATGACCTCCCTCCATGTTTTCTTTGTATATGATGAGGTGAGAGACTACTCTGCATTTTTCTGAAATCTAATATGCTTACTACTAGTATAATCTTAGTGCATATTTATGATAATCTTTATCAATCTATATAAGCAATATTGTATTTACTTTTCAGTAAGCACACTAATAATACAATAAAGGTTCATTATTTTTATACTTTTATTTTTAAGCAACCAAAAATTATTTATACTTCTAACTTCATTCCACTTACTTGTATTCCACTTACTCCAAATACCGTAGCTAATGTCATTTAAATTTTTTTTTTTTAAGAAAACAATATAGCGACGGCACTAGGGCCGTAGCTAATGTTTACAAATTATTTTTTTGTTAGCTACGGTCAAAATATCGTAGCTAAATGTGAATTTTTTTTAATTATATAAAGCAACATCGATATATATTTACAAACTGGATAAAATCACCAATAACACATTTCCGTCCAGCCCGGTAGGAGACCTAGTTTTCACCTAGGCGACCCGGGTTTGAATCCCGCCAATGAAACTTTTTTTTTATATTATAATTTTTATATTAGCGACGGCACTAGGACCGTAGCTAATGTTTACACATTTTTTTTTGTTAGCTACGGCCAAAATACCGTAGCTAAATGTGAATTTTTTTTTAAATTATATAAAACAAAATCGCTATATATTTATAAACTGGATAAAATCTCCAATAACACATTTTCGAATAAAAAGAAGATAAAAGATGATCAGATAAAAAAAATCAGATCAGATCAGATAAAAAAAATCAGATCAGATCAAAGAAGATCTAAGAAGATCAAAGAAGATAAGATCAGATCAAATAAATTCAAAGAAGATCATATCAGATCAAATAAGATCAGATAAAAGAATATCAAAGAAGATCAAAGAAAATCAAAGAAGTTAAAAGTAGATCAAAGAAGATTAGATCAAACAAGATCAGATCAAATCAAAGAAAATCAAAGAAGTTAAAAGTAGATCAAAGAAGATTAGATCAAAGAAGATCAGATCAAATAAGATCAGATCAGATCAAACAAGATCAAAGAATATCAGATCAAATAATATCAAAGAAGACCAAAGAAGATCAGATAAAAAAAGATCAGATCAAAGAAGATCAGATCATATCAAAGAAAATCAAAGAAGATCAGAGAAGTTCAAAGAAGATCAGATCAGATTAAAGAAAATCAAAGAAAACCAGATCAGATCAAAGAAGATAAAAGAAAATAAAAAAAGATCAAAGAAGTTCAAAGAATATCAAAGAAGATCAGAGAAGATCAAAGAAGATCAGATAAAAGAATATCAAATAAGATCGAAGAAGATCAAAGAAGACCAAAGAAGATCAGTTCAAAAAGATAAAAGAAGATCAAAGAAAATCAAAGAAGATCAAATAATTCAAAGAAAATCAAAGAAGATCAGATCAAAAAAGATCAAAGAAGATCAAAGAAGATCAAAGAAAATCAAAGAAGATCAAAGAAGTTCAAAGAAGATCAGATCAGATCAAAGAAAATCAGATCAAAGAAGATCAGATCAAATAAAATCAAAGAAGACCAAAGAAGATCAGATAAAAAAAGATCAAAGAAGTTCAAAGAAGATCAGAGAAGATCAGATCAAAAAAGATAAAAGAAGATCAAAGAATTCAAAGAAGATCAGAGAAGATCAAGGAAGATCAGATCAAAGAATATCAAATAAGATCAAAGAAGGCCAAAAATATCAAAGAAGATCATATAAAAAAAGATCAAAGAAGATCAAAGAAAATCAAAGAAGATCAAAGAAGTTCAGAGAAGATCAGATTAAAGAATATCAAATAAGATCAGATCAGATAAAAAAAAACAGTAAAGAGGTTGCCGTCGCTAATTGGTTTTAAAAAAAACACTAAAAACGTTAGCGACGGCAATTAGGCCGTCGCTAATTGGTTAAAAAAAACAGTAAAGAGGTTAGCGACGGCATACTTGCCGTCGCTAATTGGTTTTTAAAAAAAATATCACCGATCCGCGTGGAATCTCATCTCAACCGTTAATAACACCAAAAAATTTAGCTAAATCCAACGCACTAAACCAAACCACGTCATCGATCCGCGTGAAACTAACACAACCAATCCCCTTCAATTACCTTTCTCTATATAAATTTCAATTTTTTCTACAAACCAACTTAAACAAAAATTTTCTCTCAAAAATTTTTCTCATCTTCCAGAGAAGAAACCCACTGAGGAGAAGTCCGTCGCTTCCTCGATACCGATCCCGGCCGCCTATCTCTCCCCTCCCTTCATCCGCCGCCTCTCTCTCGAAGATCTGAGACCTGAGATCTCGGAGAATCTTAAAGATCTGAGTTCTCAAGATCTCAGATCTCAAATCTCAGAGAGATCTCTGATATTTTTTTTAAATATATATATATTTAAAATCTCGGAGAAATCTGATCTTTTAAAAAATATATATATTTTTAAAGATCTCGGAGAAATCTCAGATCTCGGAGAGATCGAATATATATATATATATATATGCATTTAGCGACGACACAATTGCCTAAAAATAATGTAATTTTTTTTTTAAAAACCATTTAGCAACGGCAAAATGCCCGTCTCTAAAATAAAAAATAATGTTAAATAAAAAAAATCAATTAGCCACGGCTAAAATGCCGTCTCTAATATAAAAATAATGTTAATTTTTTTTTTAAAATCAGTTAGCCACGGCAAATTGCCGTCGCTAATATAAAAATAATGTTAATTTTTTTTTTAAAATCTGTTAGCCACGACGAAAATGCCGTCGCTAATATAAAAATAATGTTAAATTTTTAAAAAAAATTTTGTTAGCCACGGCCAAATTGCCGTTGCTAATATAAAAATATTAAATTAAAAAAAAATCAGTTAGCCATGGATGTTTTACACTTTAGAATGGTTTTATCCCGTGGCTAATTAGCCACGGCTATTTTGCCGTCGCTGAATCAAATAGCGACGATAAATGTGGCTACGGGATAACGACGGTTGTTGTGCCGTCGCTGATACCTTTTAGCTACGGTTTTAGCTCACTCAGCAACGATTTTTAGCCGTTGCTGATTTCAATTTTTTTGTAGTGACTCTTTCATGTTTCATTTCAATCTCTCCTTTATTCTATCCCCATTACAATGATTAATCGTCAAAACATGTTTAAGTAGCAAAGAATAATGCTTCAGATGAGGATTTTGTGTTGTCATCACTTTAGTGTTTTTTTTTTCCTTAGACCAAAAGTTGTTACGACCAAGAAAACATATTCTATGGTTTTTATTATTTCCATCCATATATACTATAGTGTCCCGACACAGAGAATGAGTAATTATTTACAGGTGATTTACCGAACTTCAATGATACAATTTCTTTTAAGCACACTATCTATTACTTTTGCAACAAAGGAAATTTTGCATAGATTTTTTTTTTTTTTTTTTAAATGGTAAATAAAGAGCAAACAGTGGTTACACTTCATTTTTGCTGTTTGTCATTTGATTTGATTATTAAAGCATTAACATTAAGAATAGTTTGCTAATATGTTTGGCACTTATCAGATTGATTGGAAAACTCACCTAATATAACTTGTTAATATAATTGTCAAGTAATTGAGAATAGTTTATCTTATGGATTTATTATCTAAAATAATTGTCAAATAATTTAGTTGGTTTGATGTTAAATGAACTATCAATGATAAACTCAAGTTAATATTTGAAAATAAGGAGAAATAACCAGAGTAAATTGCCATATATTTATGCTTCAAGGACACTATAAATACGAAAACAGATATATGGTGTAAACACTCCCTAACACTCTGGACACTAATAAAATGTTAAAATAGCTCCAGCAGAGTCTCCCTTTTGCTCCGGTTTTGGTGACTAAACTCCACGTAAATTGTTTTAGGCTCAGTTCTATAGGCTTTTGCGAATGAAAGGAAAAAAGTGAAGTTGAGTACTTGAGGTAGAATTTTTGTTTTTTTCCTTCCCAAGTAATTTGAGATTCTTATGTTTTGTTAAAAAGAGTTTGGCATGGTATGCAGTGCTTTGAAACACCAGATAATGTAAATGACTATGGGTATGGTTGTAATTCATCGATAATGTCTGTTTATCAAAAGGCACAACATTGCATCATTGTTTTGATTTTCACGACCCAGCCCAGGTTTAGGGTGGAAATTCCCTATGCATTTGTGCCATAAGTAGACTTGACTGTGTATCTCAAACATAACCTATTTCTCCCGCAACAACTGTTTGGTTCAAATCTTTTAATAACTCGAGGCAAGAATGTTAGGGCTCTGCACGTCAAGATTATGTGGCCTCTGGGCAAACCGTATGCATTGTGAATGTGATTGCATTTCCATGAATTCTCTTCATGCTAATTTGCTGTTATTGTGTGTCATTGTTGAGAAAGTTTGAAATTTCACTTGGATAACTGATTGTTATTGTGTGAACACCGCGTAATATGTTCAGTCACGAGTTTTGACATGTTAGTGAAATCTTTGATTCATTCATAAGCAAGGAAGACTCTGTGATCCATCAATTTATATTTTCAACATGGTTAACGCAAACAAAGGAATATTTGTTTCATATGTGTAATTATGTTTTCTTTGCAAAGATCTTCCTGGCTACCATACAATATTTAATGGTCTTTGCGAGTCAAAGTATTGTATCAATTTGCACAAACGACGAGTTGTTAAATAACAAAAGCTTGTATTTTAACACATTTAAAAACCCATTATAGCATTTTTAAATGAATTGCTTACATACTTGCAATTGTAAGGATCCTTCAACTAGTCAACAAAATATACTTAATAATATTGTTTGTGCTTAAAAATGTTCAGAAATCAACAAGTGCCATTATAAAGCCAAGGTATTTAAAACAAAAATATGGTTTACTCTCACCATCAGTACATGTGAACACTTAGACTATGCAGAGTCATTTTCTTCTATGAAAATTCGAAGTAGTTAGGGTTATTTTGCAGGGTTTTCCTCTATAGGTTCCTTGAGCTAGGTTTCATAGTGAAAAAAAGGCAATAGTTGACGCGTAAAATTGATTAAAAAAAATCGCACCTTCCAAGTAAAATCAACCATGTCAGCAATTTTAGCTGTTAAACATACCTTCGTTCAAAATATTGTATTTATGGAGTTCTATTAGTTGAAATAGAATTTCATTTGGATACAAATAATCTTGGTGTAACAATTCAGAATTTACAGAGTCTAGAGGGGTGCTGCGGAGAAGTGTCTTTAAAATTATGGATCAATCGATTTTAAGAGATTTTAACTGGAATCGTTTTAGTAAACTTGAGAGTCCTCGTTAAAATTTTTTAACTCGAATCGTTAAATTTATTGTTGGCCAAACAAGAAGATTTTTATTGAAAAGAAGGAAGGAAAGACAAAAGTACAAAAAAATTCTTAAATAAGAGAATGCCAAGACACCATGAAAGTGTCAAAACTCAACTCCCTAAATAGATTACAAGCCGATCCCGTTTTCCACAACAATTTTCTAATTTCCATTTCAGCCACGTGAGCGGATTTGTGTAGCTTTTAAAAAATTCTTCTATTTCTCTCCTTCCAAACACACTGAACAAACACATGGGGGATCTTATGCCACAACCACTCTCCATTACGCGATGGGCTAGCATTGGATTCACATAAAAACTAAAGACTGAATCTCATCGTGAACATTTCAAAATTGTTTTTGTATGTTTTGATTCCATATCTAAACACTGCAATGCAAACAAACAAGACATTATTTATTTATTTTGTTTTTGAAATTTCATCAGGGTTGTAGGATGCCTGAAACCTTTATTGAAAATAAATAACACTAGAGAATTACATTATTTGATATTGTTTTTCCCATTGGCATTTTCTTATACTATTTTCTTTAAATCTTTCGCAAATGAGTTTGGTGTCAATTTGATAAAGGGTTCATTTGCGTTTGGGTCTTATAGTTTGCATCAACTTTGATTTTAGGTTTCAAGTTTGTCCAATTTTGCGTTTGAGTCCCAAGACCACCTTGCCTGTCAACTCTCGATTACATATATAAGACCTAAATGCAAAGTTGATATAAATTGTGAGACCTAAAGTTTAAATTTATCTGTACCAAGGTCAATATTATTTAAAAAAAAATGAAAATTTGTCAAATTACTGGACGAAGAGTGATCCTAGGACCTAGACTCAAAGTTGATATAAATCATAGAACTCAAAATGCAAATTAGCCCTTCGATAAACTCTATCTTTTGTGAGAGTTTGTTTCGGCTTTTTAGTTAACCCTATTGGGTCAGTCATGTAGCCTTCGAGCGTGGATTTTTATATGAATAAAATGGGTCAACATCCCAATTTAAAAAAAAAAAACTCTGCCCCTGAGCACAACTTTGCTAGATGATCAACTACACGGTTTTTCTCTCTTGAAATGTGTACAATGTCAAAGCTTCTAAAATTAACTGATGAATTCTTGTGACAGTGAGAATAGTTTGCCCCGGTAGTTGAACCCTGTGTTTAACAAATTAGACCCAGTTTGTAGAATCAAACAAGACTAAGCCTTGTTGTTTAAGCCAAATGCGAGGATTTGAACAATCAACAACTGGCCGGTTAAGGTGTGTTCCATATATATATATATATATTTTTTTTTTTTTTTCTAAAAATAAGTAGAAAAAGAAAGATTCCAACTCCAACATATTATAAGGTTTATTTAATATTTGGATATTGATTGCAATGGACTTAACACCTACTTAATAGTTATTTATTGACAAAGGCAGCAAAAGTACAACAAGTATATCACATTGTATATACGGGTGTCTTAGTTTTCCTGCTGAAATGCTTTTCTCTTTAATTTTGCTCTCTTGTTGATGGGAATATGGGATAATTGAGATTTGAGAGAATGCAACTAGAAAGAAAAATCCAATAATAAGATTAGTGACGAACAAGTCATTTTTGTGGATTTCTTTGTTTACCTAGTCATTCAAAACTTGTATTTTAAGGCGCAATAATAGTATGTTGACTCGCAAACGTTTTGTTATTATTGCTAAATTTATTGAGGTTTCTAGTGAATTATCCTAAGTGCTTACCTAATACAAAAAGGGTAAAGGTCAAAGCCATGAACAATTGGAATTTGACCAAAGCCGCTTGAGTACTAAGCTTGAAACGTGGCTCTGTCTTTCTCTTGGTTCCTTTCCATGAACTTACAGCTGGACTGCCCAAGAACTAGAACCTAATAACACTATAACGTATAGTTATAAAAAGAAAAGAGCTTGCTGAAAATGTTTTATATCGTCTCCCTTATTCATAAAAAGGCTTTTACACAAATGAAACATTTTAGTAAAGATAATTAACCACAAGTATTTTGGAAACTAAAATGTCCATCATTAGTAATAATACATTTTTTTGTTAAAAGGTAAATATGCAATAAACTTATCTTTACAAATTGCTCATTCCGAAGGTCGCTTTTTTTTTTAAAGCCTAATACAACTTGTGTACAATACAATACAATACAATACAATACAATACAATTTAATTAATTATTAGGCAACTTTCTTAACTAAATACATGAGAATATTACACCGTGATATCATTTTCCAAAAGCCATCATTCTGAATAAGTAAAGTATCAGCTATTTTATGCTCTAATGACAACATGAGTAATAACACATTGAAAAGTTTTAATTTTTATTTATTAATCTGTCATCCGAAAGAATTCCCCGACTGTTCATTACTTTTTATCTTATTTATCAAGCTACAAACAATCGGATACTTTTGGGAGGTGGTTTCGATGTTGGAGAGATAATCTCAATAGGAATCAAGTCATTTAAAATTTCTAACCAACCATATAAACCATTGCTTTTCCACAAGTAAACCATGCTATGTTTTAAAATACACTCCATATAATATTAGGACTAATTTTAAAGTAATATTTATACATATAATAATGTTCCATAAACATTATTCAATTAAGTGATTCTTATACAATTTTAGGACACAAAGAAAACAACAAATAAAAGACCAAAATCAAGGTGGGGAGGTGAGGATTACAAATTAATTACAACTAGTGAAGTGATGATAAGAAGTGACACTTCCAATTACATACCTAACATAATTAATGTGTCTCAGTCTCACAACACAACATTATACTAATTAATCACCAATTAATGTTACCATCACATATCCAGTCATGGAGTGTCATATCAATTACCCAATTATCTTATTATAATCTCACTTATGTACTCCGCTGGATGTCTTAGTCGTGGGCAACAATATTTTTTAATTATTGTCTTGAGTTTGATTTCATATAAATCCTACTTGAGTTTAGGGTAAGGTTAGCTCCCAAAATAT
This sequence comes from Berberis thunbergii, assembly GCA_003290165.1. Lineage (NCBI taxonomy): Eukaryota > Viridiplantae > Streptophyta > Magnoliopsida > Ranunculales > Berberidaceae > Berberis > Berberis thunbergii. Next base: position 142,996 of record QNQO01005306.1, read on the forward strand.
TATTATTTATTTTCAACTGACCTAACACTCGACCCCATGAGTTTACCTAACCGATGATTTAAACACTTTGCTAATTACGTCTTTTGTGCATGCATTTTTATTCCATTTGTAGCAAGTGCTTCAATCGCGACGTACATGTGGCATCTTTATAGCTCCCGAGTAGAAGTGAAAACTGAAAAATGGACAAGGGAAATAGGAAAATTAATGGACAACTGTGCATTGTTCCTGTTATATTTGTGATTCTCCTACTGTGTTTCTGAAGGTTGTAACTCGACTGGGTATGAGCTAATAAACTATGATAGTCGTAAACTTGATCTAATAAATATTGAAAGGGGGATCAGAGTGTTAAGGAATTATGTTCTCGGACCAAAGGAAAATTTTGAATGATTTCCCACTGTTTTTTACTCAAAATTTTCTAAAGGGGATCCTCCTCTTGTTTTGAGGCAATCCGTGATTTTTCTAATATCTCAAACTTTTCTCACATTATTGATTCACAAAATCCCAAAAAATGGTTCAAAAAAGTCTTTCTTTTTAATCAGAAAACCCATTTTGTTTTCTCACTCCACATCTCATTATTTGGAAACCAATAAGTAAAGATTAGAGAAAGGACACTTAGGGGGCCTTGACTTGATCTCTTTCTTTTCTAGAACAAGTTGAGAATGAGGACACTTATCCATAGCATCTAATACAAAAGACAACCACAAAACTATTTTATTGGAGAAGCATTGGTCCTCATTTGAAGTAGTAGTTTTGATAATTAAGGGAAGGTAGTAGATGTCCCTTCTCTTTTGGAATTTATAGGGAGCTCTTGCAATGAATGAAAAGGGAATCTAACTTCCCTACTTAAGTGGCATCTGAATTTTAATTGCACTGAGAGCCAGATGGATTGGATTCTTTCTTCTCTACCCAATCAACCTGCTTATCCTAAAATTCATATATAATATGGTGATCCATCATAACAATTAGTGAAAACTTCCATGTGATTTTTTTTGACCTATTAGGAAGTTTAGTTGTCCACTTGTCCCTCCCCTCCCCTAAACACACCTAAATATACCTGTCAAATGTGATGCAAACATTGGGAAAGATTTGATTGTTAATGATTATTCAATTGTGTGTTAACTATATTAAGTGTAACTCCAACAATATCAAGGCCATATTTAGCATATATTTGATATCATCTCCAATTTCAAACCTATTACTACCCTAGTAAAGTTCTTTTGAAAATAAAATAAAAAGTGAAAGAGAAAGGAAAAAGAAAAAGGTTTTTCAGGATATATTATTGGAAAAATGATTTGTAATACCTACTTTTTATAATTATAGATCGTATACGATCCTAACAATTGAAAATGCATCAAAAGGCTTACTATTTGTAATTCAAGACTATGAAAAGCCACAAACCCAAACCGTGGCTAAAAGATTTGTAAAAATCAAATATACCCATATCCCTAGACATATTGACGTGGTGTTGTTATTTATGTCTTCAAATTTCAAATACATTGAAACAAACAAAATATGCAATCTCTTAACATAATTTGATATTTTTTCAAAGTTGTTTCATGTTCCTAAAACACAACTAATCGATTCTTGTTGGGTAATCGGAAAGTAAAAAATAAAAAATAAAAATTTGGAAGCAAGCTTATGACTGATTTTAAGAAGGTGAATGAATTTGATTAATAATGGAATGATTCAAATAGAGGAACTCAATATGAAAATCGATATATTCAATTGAATAATGCTTCAAGAGATTGAAATCAAATTCTAATGCATTTTTAATTTTGGGTGTTGAAGCTATATTTAGAAACCATATTACTTGTAGCTCAGAAGAAATCAACTGAGTACACAACGGTGGTGTTGGTATCTATGAGATTGAAAGTGACTCAAAGTTGAACGAAATTTCTTAATCCAAAGAGAGGTTGGGGGTTAGAATTAGATAAATAAGACTAATGGTGGTGGGAGAGTTGTCCTGAATTGAATCAAGCCTCAAGATATGATCCCTGTGTGAGTTTGTTTTTGAAAATTGATCACTTAAGTTAACAGGCAAGAACGACTTTCTAATTATTTTTAAACCATAGGTTGGGTTTGTAGCTTTTAAGAGTATTTAATTACAAAATATAGGCCCGTTGATGCATTTTCAATTGTTGGAGTATGATGTGATTTACAATTATAAAAAATATGCTTATAAGTCATTTTCCCTATATTCTTTGCTCCTTCCTAAAATAATTTTCAAAATTTTTAGAGGAAACACAATAAAATACTCCTTTCTTTCAATTGTTTTCTTCCCTATTATTTCTCCTTTAAATAATCTAAAAAGTTTTATTTTTATATAAGAAATTTTTTTTTAATTAAAAGCACATAATTGATAAGAATCAAGATCCTCTACAATCAAGTGTAGGGTGCAAATTCCTACACAAGAAATTCTTTCATCCTTACTCTAGTCGTGCACTTCTGGCCTCTCCAAAATTTCAGATAAAATAACCATATATTTAATAAAAAAAATTATTGAAAAAAAGTAGGATTATGCACCCTACGATCAAACTCTAAAACAAAACACCGGCTAATAGAGATGTATACCTATAAATTTCAAAATTGACAATCTCACATTAAAAATGAATACTAACACTAACCATGGGTATCAAGGATAAAACAAGTTTACTTAGTTGAGGTCTCGCAAGTGCGTGAGCGAGTAGCTAATGGCGCAGGGGTCAACATCAGGCCCATGGGCCTGACCCCATCTTTACCCACCCAAGGAAAAACTAATAATTAAAAAGGATAAGGAGATCATATTAAATAGAGTGAGTGAATATTAAAATGTATTTAAAATACTCTTAATTGACTCAGATTACTGATCTGATCTTGAGGAGGGTCTGATGATTCCAATATCCAAACACGTTCACTAAATAGACAAAGAAAAGCAGAGCACTTGTTTGTTTATTGAATCCCAAGTTGTTGTTAGTAGAATAAACAGAATGATTGATACTTGCATGGAAATCTTTTGTTGTTGGGCAAATTACAATGAGACACTCAATGATCAGTGATGGCTATTATTTATTTTTAAAATGCACTTAAAACAAGTTTTAAATTTTGATCAGTGATTGGCCTTCACTGCACCATCCAAGACGCATTAATACAAAGGAAAAATCTAGGATGCCTGGTGGGTGCCAAGCATCGTTGATTTGCGTCGAGATAAGTGTAACACTTGTCCCGATGCAAAATCAAAGGTGCCTAATACAAATGGCTCTCATTTTCTATTTTTCTTATCAATGGTTTCTAAATTTATGTGGCCGAAAAGATAGATTTGTGACTAGGCATTTGTTACTAATCCCAGGATCTTGGAATTCAATGAAAGCACCAAAACCTCATTCAAAAATTTAGGTTCTCAGCAAGCCTCTCTCAAAACCACCTCATTGATCTTATACAGTTTGGATATATAGGATACTATTTTCACAGCAGACGATTCACTTCAGTTGCGTGTGCTTTGTTTGCTTCACCACACCACCACTATCAAAGTTTGGATCGACACTACTTTCTACTGACACTGGTTCAACTCCATAACCTCAACGATCAATATGAAAACTCAACTGGCCGGCATTCGCATCATTCAAGTTCCTCATAAACCTACCATCTTATTTGCAGATTGGAGAAGGCATATTTTCTTTCTAACCCACGATCTTTCATAGCAATGCTCTTATATGAAGCAAAAGCGTGTGACATTTTTCATGTTAGGAAAACCCATCTTTTGATAAGTACCATATTTTTTATTTTGAAATTTTAAATTTGAATATCTTTTAGTCTTCTTTCTTCTGGAATCTCCAACAATTAGGTTTCTTGTGGGCTCAAGCATAACATCAATCAACCCAAAATATGCGAGTCGACATTCAATTCTTGGTCTCCCTAAACAAGTCCAATTATTAAGTGAGAACTTTTAATAACCAAATAATAAGTGTGTTATACGTAATACATTACACTCATCCTCATGCCCCAAAACAGTGAGATTTATCTGCAAAGAAAAATATGCAGGGAGGAGTGAAAAGATGAACGCCAAAGCCAATTTGTACCGTAAGACTTGAAGCCAACAATCCATATGCAGGGAGGAGTGAAAAGATGAACGCCAAACTCCTCTAACGATGTCACATCATCATGATTACGAAACATGTTTACAAAACATGGTTTCCTAACCTCACTCTTTTAAAGTATGCCCTAGACATCAAGAAAGCTACTTTGGGCTTAAAAAAAAATAAAAAGTAGATTTGCTTCATAAAGCCAGTAAAATAGAACTCAACTTTCCTGAAAAAATGGGTTGCCCACTTTGAAGTCAAGAAATCTTTTGAACATTATTTTGTTGTCATTGTCATGGAAAATCTATTGAAAAATAAAAAAGTGGCGTTTAGGGTACATTTAAGCATTTCATCGCTAATGGTAGCATGGTTGAATGGTTAAGGATGTGGTGGTTTAACCACCATGTCTTGGGTTCTATACCCACTAGCGGCACGCTTGCCTTTCACGAAAGAAAAAAAAAAAAAAAAATTTCCATCCAGATCTGAAATTATGCCGAATGAAGTGTTAAGAACTTATCTGAACTCAAGACTTGAGCATAAAATAAAGAATGAGTACATGTAGATTTTCTGAAAAAACATGCCAAGGGACTTGCATAGTTGCATGTACTGTAATGACTAGCGATAACTTATAGATCATGGTAACGCAAATTGTACGTCAGTCTTCAGCCAGCGCTGATCAAAGTGAAGGAAGGATTAGTTGGTGACCAGATGAGGTGTAAGAACAATAGGGTGGGACCAAAAATCCTATAGCCAACAGGATGCTGAAGCTGAAATTCGGGTGGTACAGAAATTCAAAACTTAAGGATTATCAGTCACATAATTGCAAGGATTAAGCAACCAATTTAAAATTAAGATTTTTCAAAAAGCACTTTGTTTTCAGCTACTTTAAAAAAGAATTTAATTTGTCGGGAAACTACGGCTGCAAAGTCTTTGAGACATTTATTTTTTTATATAGGACACCCCCTTAATTGAAGTTAAGATACACTAAACCCTGTACCTTATTGTTTTTTTATTTATCTTGATTTGAGGGAGGGTTGTTTGATATTAGAGGTAAACCATAAACAACCTCTTTTTTGCTAATAAGGGATCATTTGGAGGCCTAAGAAATTTATTTGCTCTTACTTTTCTGAAAAATTAAATGTTACCTTTGAAAAGTTTCACTTTCAGAGATCATGATTCTGGTCTGTGTTTTCAAACTGGATAATGTTGAACTAATTGGAGATGACAAACTTAAAAAGGGATCTTGAAGGAAATCCTCCAATTGGAGAGACACCACCAACAAGTTAAAAATCAAAACAATATGTTCAAATTTTCATCAAGCATAATGGTTTTCCAAAACAATCTGAAGTTGTGATTCCATCCGCCACACTTCAACCAACTCAGCTAGTATACCTTTGGCATTGCAGACATAAATAAAGGCACACGGAATGAAGTATTGAAGATCAAATCTATTATAAAATGCTTATGACAAACCTCAAGATATGTAAAACCACATATTCCAATGTACATCAACGCCTGCACTGCAACCTGTCACAAAAACTTGTTAGATCGGAAACTCTTAGGGAAAACTCTCACTGAAGATAATATATGAAGCAGATATTGATAACTTCTCAAATGAAACATGGGTAGTTACTGATGAATGACACACATGATGTGCAGTGGCGCAAGATGTCAAAGATACACAATGCCGGGACATGAGTTTATAAGTGCACTGGGGATACCCTTAGATGATGGATTTTTATGCAAAATACCAAATATGTCAGGTAGAACACAGGCCCATGGTAGTGATATGGAATCTATTATCAAAGTTCATCAATATATATATATATATATATATATATATATATATATTTGGAAAATAATAGAGAATGTTGCTGGACACGACGAGATTGAAACACATATACAGAAATTCCTTGGTTGGGCAACAATGACACATGGCGAAAAGAGACAGGCATTGGTCCTGATGTGGAATCATACTTTACAAACTGTCATTTGAACTTCGAAGTACTACACACACATGCAGTCCCTGCTGCCCTACCAGTTTGGACACAACATGACCCCACACAACAACACTAGTTTTCTTGTTTGTGTTCCTTCTTCTATGCACTTCTCTCTCACAGTAGTTAAAAACACTGTAACATTGCATTACATGTAATGCTCTCCTTCTCCTACAGAGAGAAAGTAGAATAAAAATTGCGTTTCTCTTGTAGTAAACCCAACTAAAACCAAAAAAAGGTAGCTAAGCTAAGCTTCATTTCCATTCACTCTTGTGTCTTTCTATAACAGCCAAACTGGAGCACCCACCACTTCACCTTCCAATACAACAACCATATTAGCAATAGAGAGACTATTTCAGCTGACCTGTTTCTTTCCTCAGAGACTCTCATGTAACTTCCATCTCTCCAACTTGGATTTACAGATACCATCTTCCATCTATATCAATCTTCTATCACTTCTTCCTTCTCTTCTAAAACCTTTTCACTCATTCACATCCCTCCATCTTTTATTTGTAATTGGCTTTCACTAAGATCTTTCTTCCTTACAAAGCGGTTGTGTTGAGGTGCAATGGAGCAAGCTAGTTATTGGATGTGGATGAGGAGGAAACTCACTGAGAAGTCGGCTCATGTTGAAGTACCTAGACCTTATGATGATTCATGGGAAGAACAAGCGTTTGCCGAGGATTCAGCTGGACCGCTCGGAGGTTGTATATGGCCTCCAAGGTCCTATTCTTGTAGCTTTTGTAGGAGAGAATTCAGGTCAGCTCAAGCCTTAGGTGGTCATATGAATGTACACAGGAGGGATAGAGCTAGGCTTAAGCAATCACCAAATTCCCACTCAGAAGCTCTTCAACATCAACATCAACATCAAACACAGAATCCTTGTACATCATTGGGTGTTCACTACCCTTCTCATCAAGTCAGCACTTTGGCTTACAACCCTAACCCTAATTCTGACCCTAGTGGTGTTGCATCACCTATCTCAGCACCTAGGGTTTCAGTTTCATCAGTACAAGAGAATTGTAGTGAGCACGCCTTGGTCCCACCGTCTTATTCTTCTAGCACGGTTCAAGAACGTCCAAAGGAGTTTGGTTTTTCTGCCCCTCCTAAGCAATCAGACTCTATCGCAGTTAAGGTGCTTACTCTATTCGATTCGGGGAAAGCAAAAGAGATAGAATTTGGGGATAAAGGAGAGCATGTTAAGTCTGATTCGGAATTGAGCTTCAATATAGTTGTTCGTAGGAATAGACCTATGGGATCACGGGGTGATGAAGCGGGAGGCATCAATAACAAAAGACGGAGGATCGATGCAACAACCTTGCCTTTCTTCCCAAAGACGAAATCAGAGGTACTTGGATTAATTCCAACCTCAGTGGAGGAGTTAGATCTTGAGCTCAGGCTTGGTGATAGTCCTAAGGTGAAGTAGAAATTACTGAAAATGTGTTTTTAAGAATCATATTACATAATCTCCATGTTCATTATGTTTTCTTCCCTCTCTTTGTTATTTTCTTCTGAAGCTTTTATCGTATTATCCTTTGATTCGATCCAACGGCTATTGTCAATTTTCTTCACTCTTTCTCTAGTTTCTTAAGTTTGCAGCTTGTAACAATAACTTCTTAGTGAATCACAGCATAGAATGAAAGGTTCATATATTTCCCAAACAGTATTATGTTGCACCAATACACTTGAGCTTTCTTTGCATTTATTATGAAGTACAATATTTCTTTTACTTGATCCATTGAAGGATGCACTAGATAGCTTGCTCAACCATGATTACAAGAGACAGATGCTGATAATGTTTAATCTATATTTCAGGCTTACATTGACAAACTCTCATAATTTAGATTGTCGGAAGAAATTAAGTAGTGTACATTTGGCCTTTTAGGTGCAAAATCAAGTTGTTGGGTCTCATTTTCATTTCCTGATCAACAAACAGTCTGGAGAAGCGAAATCACAGCACCAATAGTTTCAAGTGCAAAAGTCTAAGACATATCAAAAAAACCCCAAGTAACAAAGATTTCGATTGGGTCAATGAGTAATAGGAAGAAGAAAATTTGTCCAAGATTCGGTACGATTGACCCTACAATGGTTTGTTTGATCTGCAATGCACAAATGCATAATCATTATCGTCGCACTTGGAACCATGCTACAAAAAAATCCTCTCAACTTGAAACTGATCAATAAAAGAAAGTGCAATTTCACTCATACAAATACTAACATCTATATTTTCGATCTCTTCGAATAAGTCAAATCAGCGACCTTGGATGCTATCCACTGATTTTGGGGATGTGCAAATGTCTCAGAGATATGTAAACAAAATATATGGAATCACTTATCTTTTTCCTCATATAAAGTATGAACACATGTATATAGAATATAAGGGGGGGGGAGAGAACTGACTAACAAACAGTAAATTGGAGTATAGTGAAGCTCATTTCCCCACTCAGTACCTCACTGACATTCTATCAGATCAGTTCAAGTTAAACAAATTAACATAAAAACAACACTAGTATAATAAGTTTGTATGCATCAGAGCAACGATTCCCTTTTTTCTTGTATTGTTATCATCGACAGATGAAATTACAGAGATCCATTGTTTCTATCTCTCTCTCAACGATTTCAAATAAATCCATTAGCTTGTGTTCTCTTCCTCTACTTTTCTCTCTAAACCCTCCAAAAATGCCACCAACTACACTGAACTAATGCATTTTATTAATGCCCTACAAAGACTATTTTAATCACCAAGAGAATATCACCACATCACATACTCAGAAGCTTAACCTAAGCGTCTTTTGTTTCTTCTTCGGCACTTATTAGTTAATACAACTCCCGACGTAGAACCCCAAATAGCCTAAAACTATCTAAAAAAGAAATACCAACATAAATGAGGAGAGTAAACCCCAACTGAATTTCAGAAGGTTAAGTTGTGAGTGAATTCTTGGAAGAAAGTAGGCGATATTTCAGTGTTGTTTTTTGTTTTGTTCATTTCTTTATGAGGAGGGGATAATAGATGAAACATCACAATTGACTTTATGAGTTTTGCAGAAGTAATGAAGGTAAGAGAGTTTTCAAGTTGCACCCAACAGAAGTTCTATTAAAAGGGTGTGAAATGAAGATAGTTTTAATGATTTTGGGGGTTGTCAAAAGTGGGTTTTCAATGTTTTCCACAAATGGGTTGGGTAAAGAGGAAGAGATGAAATGAGACAGATTGTTCTGGTTTGGTGTAAGAGATGATAATAGAGGGAAAGTGAAATAGTTTTGCTTTGATTTCCATATGAATGTAAAGTGTGTTAAAGGGTATTATTGGTGGGGGTGTTTGTTGTTGTTATCTTAGTTAAACATCTAGAGAGGTATGGAGAGTTGCAGAGGAGAGTGAGTAAGGTTGTAGAGAGGAGGCAAGTGACAGAGTTTTGCACATGGGCATCAAATGTCTGTTTCTGTGTATAGAATTCAGTAAGGGAATGTGGACTTATTCTTGATACCGTGGGTTTCTTTGTTTAGATCATTTTTGGGATTCCATAGGTATTGATATATTGGTGAAAAATGTATTTAATAATGCCCAGAGTATTTTGGATGTTCTGTTTTAAATTCTATCCTATAATTTATTATTGTTTTGACAACTCAAGTCTTCCTATACTTGCATGGGAGGGTTCCTACCTCCCTCACATGCTCATAACAAGATTGTCCTAGAGATGCACACCCACACGGCCACACCCACAATGTTTGTAACCGTTCTACTTGTTTAGAGATGCCCACCTAATAAATACGATCAATGTCAACCATTGTATTACTACATATAGGTACATCAACCAACATGACTAGACAATACGTACTGATGAAGACGATACAGTAAATGTTGGGATAGGGTTGGCTTGAATAGTTCTACATCAAGTAAGGAGTACTAAGGTTTATAAGAAAGTGATCCACTCCCTAATAGAAAAGAGGTCTTTTAAGATAAAAAACCCACACCCGTGACCCGGATGGTAGGCCCAAGACAACGAGTGTTTAAGTTGGAGGACAATATCGTTAGTGTTTGGAATTGACATGGAAAATTGGAAGAAATTAATTAGAAAGGCCTAGATGATACAATATTTCACTATGTGTCCGCTGAGATTTGTATGAAAGAAAACCGTTGCGAATAAGGCTCGAAGGAAGGTAATTCTACTGCTGAGCACTTGAATGGGGTCCAAAGTATAATGAGCATTGTTACTTCTCAGTTCGTTACCTGATAGTTGGGAAACGTTGGTGGTGTCTGTTAGTAATTCGGCACTGAATGGACAGCTTACCATGGAGTTGGTTGTGGCTTACTCAATGAAGAGACTAGAAGGAAGTCTGCAGGTACTAATCAATCCCAAACACTTGTAACTGAAAACAGTGGGAAAGATACAAATTACTCAATGAAGAGACTAGAAGGAACTCTGCAAGTACTAATCAATCCCAAACACTTGTAACTGAATAAAAATAGGATATATCATGGTTATTATAAAAACTGTGATAAGTCAAGAGGGAGATCAAAGTCAAGTGATAAAAGTTGTAAGTGTCATTATTGTGGGAAACCAGGTCACAAGAGAAGATACTGTTTTCGTTACGTAAATGATTTGAAAGAGGAAAAAGTGATAGTACAGATGCTACAGCTGCTGTTTCAGATTAACCTGTGGTTCTTTTGTGTGACGAATGTGAATATTTGCATATTGCAAACGAAAGGAGCGAATGGCTTGTTGAGACTGATGCATCTTTTCACGCTATTTAAGGAAAGACTACTTCACTACTTACAGAGCAGAAGACTTTGGCAGTGTGAAGATGTGTAATACTAGTTTCTCCAGGATTGTGGGAGTGGGTGATGTATGTATCAAAACTAATATGGGATGCACTTTGACTTTGAAAGATGTACGCCATGTTCTTGATCTTTGCCTAAATCTGATTTCTGGACTTGTTTTGGATAAACAAGAATATATGAATTACTTTGGTAATGGTGCTTGGAAGCTTACCAAAGGTTCACTTGTTGTGGCAAAAGGCAAGGCGTGTTGCACCTTATACAAGACTCAGGTGAAGCTATGTACGGGTGGTTTGTATGCAACTGAAAGTGATACTTTTCTGAACTTGTAGCACAGACGGTTTGCACAAATGAGTAAGAAAGGAATGTAGCTCTTAGCAAAGAAGAAATTGATTCTCTCCATGAAAGGTACCCCTCTTAACCCCTATGATCATTGTTTATTTGGTAAACATCATAGAGTTTCATTTCATAGATCATCAAAAGAAAAAACTGGTTGATTAGATTTGGTTTATATTGATATTTGTGGTCCAATTGAAGTAGATTCTCTTGGTGGTAGTAGATATTTCTTGACATTTATTGATGATGCATTAAGAAATGTGTGGATTTATTTCATCAGATCTAAAGACCAAGTTTTCCAATGCTTTCAACAATTCCATGCCAAGGTTGAAACATGTAGACTTTTGAAGTGTCTCTGCAGTGATAATGGGGGTGATTACACATCAAAAGAATTTAAAGCTTATTTTGATGAGCATGATATATGGCATGAGATGACAGTTCCTCGCATTCCACAGCATAATGGAGTGGCAGAGAGAATGAATCAGACTATTGTAGAAAGGGTTCGATGCATACTTCACATGGCTAGGTTGTCGAAGGTGATTTGGGCTGAAACTGCTTGTACTGCTTGTTATCTCATCAAAAGATCTCCTTCAGTTCCTTTGGATGGTGATATTCCAGAAAGAGTGTGGAGAGGTAAAAATATTTCATACTCTCATATGAAAGTGCTTGGGTGTAAAACGTTTGTTCATGTACCCAAGGAACAAAAATAAATCTTGATGAGAAGACATTTCCATGTATTTTCATTGGCTATGGAGATGCACAGTTTGGATATAAATTGTGGGACCCTGAGAATAAGAAGATTATTAGAAGCAGAGATGTGGTCTTTTATGAAGATCATACCATTGCAGATTTTGAGAAAGTTGAGAAACCTAAGCAGATAGAGAGTGAGGTACCAGATCTTACCTCACTTCTTCCTTATTCGTCGCATGTTGAAAATGGGGGAGAGATGCCAGATGATATAGTAGGTAACCATATGCTTGAAAATGAAGTTGTTGGTGATGATCATGTACAAACAGATGAAACTGAGCTAGAAGAGTAACCCATTCAGCAAGAAGTAGTAGAGCCTTGAGTAAAAAGGTCTACTAGAGAGCGTCAACCATCAAAGAAGTACCCCGATTCTGAGTATGCTTTGCTTATAGAAGAAGGTGAGCTAATAAATTTGCAAGAAGTACTAATTCATAAAGATAAAAATAGTTGGATGAAGGCTATGCAAGATGAGATGAGTTCTTTGCATAAGAATGATACTTATGAGTTAGTTGAGATTCCTAAAGGTAGAAAACCTTTGAAGAATAAATGGGTGTATAAGCTGAAAAAGGATGGTGATGGGAAAAATGTGAAACACAAAACTTGGTTAGTGGTGACAGGCTTTGCGCAAAAGAAGGGGATAGACTTTGATGAGATATTCTCACCAGTTGTGAAAATGACCTCTATTAGACTAGTGTTGAGTCTTGCAACTAGCCCGGATCTTGAGATTCAGGCGTTAGATGTCAAAATTGCGTTTCTTGATGGAGACTTGCATGAAGAAATTTACATGGCCCAACCAGAGGGTTTTGAAGTGAAAGGGAAAGAACATATGGTCTGCAAATTGAAGAAAAGTCTTTATTGATTGAAACAAGCTCCAAGACAGTGGTATAAGAAGTTTGACTCATTTATGGTTGGTCATGGGTATAAGAGAGCACTTCTAGATCATTGTGTTTATGTCAGATACTTTTCGCCTAGTAGCTTCATTATTCTCTTGATTTATGTTGAAGATATGCTAATTGTTGGAAAATATGTTGATATGATTGGCATGTTGAAGAAAGATTTGCTTATGTCTTTTAATATGAAAAACTTGGGGCCAACTCAATACATTTTGGGAATGAAGGTTGTACATGACAGAAAAACTAAGAAGTTGTGGTTGTCACAAGAAAAATATGTTGAACGGGTGCTTGAAAGGTTCAACATGAATGATGCTAAGCCCTTGAGCACTCTACTCGCTAATCACTTCAAGTTAAGTGCCAAGTTGTCTCCTAAGACTGGGAAAGAAAAGAAAGAGATGATATGTATTCCATACTTTTCTGCTGTACGGTGTTTGATGTATGCGATGATATGTACATGACCAGATATTGCTCAAGCAGTTGTTGTTGTGAGTCAGTATCTTGATAATCCAATAAAAGAACATTGGGACGCAGTTAAATGGATTCTAAGCTACTTGAAGGGTACTTCAAAGCTTTGTTTATGCTTTGGTAATTCAGGAGCTGTACTGGATGGATTCACAGATGCAGAAATGGCAGGTGATATTGACAGGAAGATGTCTACTTTAAGTTATGTTTTCACTTTTGTAGGGGGGAGCTGTATCTTGGCCGTCTAGATTGCAAAAGTGTATTGCTTTGTCAACGACTAAAACCAAATACATTGCCATTACTGAATCAAGGAAGGAAATATTATAGTTGAAAAGATTACTCAAGGAATTGGGTGTGAATAAAAATAAATATGTTGTGCATTGTGACAGTCAGAGTGCCATAGAGCTGAGCAAGAATGACACATGCCATGGGCGTCCAAACATGTTGATACTCGTTACCACTAGACATGTGATGTGCTTGAGAAGAATTGTTTCCAACTTGAGAGGATTTACACTAGCAAAAATCCTTCTGACATGATGACAAAAGTGGTTCCTAAAGAGAAACATGAGTTTTGTAGAGAGCTAATTGGAATGGCCTAATGTACTTAGGCTATGGTTCCCTCTTATGGTCTAAAATGGGAGATTTATTGGGTTCGGTCCAGTCCATTAGGGTGGACCATGCCCTGAATTTAAAATAGCAACTAGGGTTACTATTGATGCTGATAAATATCAAAAGAGAAAGAAAAAGACAAACTTGTGTTTTTATTTTGTGCGACGGTTTGCGATGTGACGGCTGCGTGCGCGTGTTTCCATTGTGAGAGAAGAAAGAAGGGAAGGAGGAGCTGATTGTTGGGGTTTGATTGAAGACTCACAAGTGTGTTTTGGATCCATTTCTTGTCGAATTTTGGTGCCGTTTGTTCGGTGTATTATTTCTTTGATTGGGAGTTGTTTGAAAACTCTTGTGAGGTAACCCTTGTATTGCTTCTTGTATTCCTCAAGCCTTGGGTAGAAGGTTTGAGAAGAACATTGTACTTCTTTTATTGATTGGATTTGTCCCGTGATATTTTACTTTTCACCTTGAAGGGTATTCCACGTATATCTTGGTGTCCTTTATTTTGCATTGATTATTTGCTTGCATTGAATATTTGTTTGGCGATATTACTTAGTTATTCAATTAGTAAAATTTCTTTGTAGTAGTTTGCATTGTTTTCCCCAGCAAAGTGGTATCAGAGCCGATGGTTCGACGAGGACTTAGTGAGCGCGTGCCAACAAGTGGTATCAAACCCGATGGTTCAGCTAAGACTTGGCAAGGTGGAGGTGGTGCAGGTGGCACATTGTTCAAGGGATCAAGCGCGAGGTAGAGCATCACATGTGCGCGGTCCGAGGTGGAGGTGCAAGGCAACACATTGTTAAGGGGATTAGGCGCGAGTTAGCGAGGAAGGTAGAGCATCGCATGTGCGCGGTCCACCAGATGAATGGATCCATATTAGGTTACAGATCCTTGCCAAGAGAATGTATCCTACAAGTCTGGATGAGGTGGAGTTAGTGCGGTGGTTGCGACTAAGGTGGAGTCAACAACGCTGGGATAACATCCCGTACACCAAGTGCTACCCACAGGATCGTGATCGCGCATGAGACTCGAGGAGGAGGTGTACTTCAAGATGTTGTAGACCGGTGGATGAATTGTAGGATGTGTGACGATTCACGCAAAATGTGGAGATTGTTGAGATAGTGTTGGCTTGAATAGTCCCACATCAAGTAAGGAGGAGTCGTTACTAAGGTTTATAAGAAAGTGGTTCACTCCCTAATAGAAACAATGTCCTTTAAGATAAAAAAAAACTCACACCCGTGGCTCGAATGGTAGGCCCAAGACAACGTGTGTTTAAGTTGGGGACAATATTGTTGCTACCTATAGTGGACCTAGGTGCGCGCATGCACTCAGTGCGCCAACATTAAATAGGTATGACTGAAGTTGTACACAATTCATAACAAGAAAGTTCTAGAGATGCACTATAGGAATATATATGTAATCCATTCAATACATATAGGGACATCAACCTGACACATACGTACTAGAAAAGCTGATATAGTAAACAGTTAGCGCACCAACAGTAAATAGGTATGACTGCAGTTGTACACAATTCATAACAAGAGAGTGCTAATCCATTCAATACATATATAGGGACATAAACCAGCATGACATATACGTACTAGAAAAGCTGATATAGTAACAGTTAGCGCGACAACAGTACATAGGTATGACTGCAGTTGTACACAATTCATAACAAGAGAGTTCTAGAGATGCACGTACATATAGGAATGTATATGTAATCCATTCAATACATATAGGGACATCAACCAGCATGACACATACGTACTAGAAAAGCAGATATAGTAACAGTTATGAATGCCATTGTATTTAGTTCAGGTTACCATACATGGCTTGAGTGATCAACGGTGACAGGGCAATAAGTGGTGTAATTGATAGTGATTTATCCGGATGTGGTTGCTTGCTGCTTGATTTGATCTTTCTATGGACATTATTTTGTTCTAACTATTTAGATAGGAATCAGGCTTGGGATTTCTGTACATGATCAGTATAAGAGTAGTGGAAGGGTTGCAAGACTATAGGGGTATTGCTCAATCACACATGAAGACCCGTACATATACAAACACATAAAGTATATGTTCTTTATCTGTGGTTGCTTTCCTCACTATGTCATTTGGCAATCTTCAAAACGATCTTTATGACCTAATAGATCGATCAATCTCTAGAGTCCACTACGATCACAGGTTGCTAATTTGCACAATATCACAATATGGTTGGTTCACAATCATTGTAAATGTGCAAAACACAGAGGTAGAGATGGCGAAGTTCAATACACGAAATGAGTCCGTCTTGGAATGGTACAAGATCTCTTCTCATGCAACAAAGGACAACAAAGGCATGTAACAGAAGTCCTAGAACCAACAATCATGTTAATGAAGATTTGGATTTATGGACGATAAAATTCTGGCATGCACAATAGTGTGATGTTTAATAAGATGTTGCACAGCTTGTGACAAATTTCATAAAGAAAAAGCTTTAAAGGCTTAATTTTGGGAAAACCTAATTTCTTGATCAACAAATACATCTGAAAAGATCTTGTAGTTGCTGAAAATGGAGGTAAGGAACAATGAAAAGAAGGGGTTATTATTCTTGATCTTCCGATCTAGATAAAATTGAATACATTTCTAAATTGTTTGTCTTGAATTACTTACTGGAGCTTGAGGAGCTGATATAGGGAATTCCTTACTAGATTCTTCATATTTCACTCAGAATTAATGCTCTCCCTAGGAAATTGGAACTTGAGCTCGATGAGGTGATATTAGTAGCGTTTGACAACTGAAACAAAGAATACAAACAATTCACAAATCAGGGAACTTGTGACTAAGAACAAAATGTAGGAGATTGAATGACGACCGCTGAAGTTGTGGGAGTAGTGTTAGTTCAATGCATACAAGAAAATACAGGAAGAATGTGAAGATAAAGCAAAAGGAACTACAAAGACTTGGCAAGTGATGCAACATCATCCTTGAACAATGAGCAGATTGTTTTTTTGATTTTCTTAGGTAAGACCACCATGCTAATGCTATAATGATATATATCATATTTTTTTAATTAATTGATTGATAATTTATACCTAAGTTCTTGCAGGCAAACATACTCACAATCACTTTAAGATCAGCAATATTTTGTATTACATGCAGTTATGCAAAACGGATTTGTGTTAATCATAAAACTGACAATCAGGAATGAAACTTCAAGATTACCATGCATGTATGTATACTTCTTCAGTCCAATATGATTAAAAAACTCATAAAAAAATTTCATCAAGATTTGATATCTCTGTTGTTAGCTCCTTATATAAAGCTCAATCTCCAAAACCAAGTTCACTGAAATTGGCAGGTTTTGTCCATTGGAGAAACCACCGACGTCAAGTAGAAACAAGCGTTAGGCTTTTAAGCTTGCTTGATCTTATACCTCTTCTTCCATTCAAGTGACTTCCATTCAAACAGTTTCTCAACATGATCTCCACATCAGCCATTTATTTCTCCTATCCTTTCAAGCATATCGACCACACCATCCATTTCCAAAGAAAATCTCATGAATTCATCCATACAATACTCTGTCCTCCTTCTACCCGTCCAATTGGCTTCCTCATAATGTTCACCTAGTTACCTCTTGTCTCATGTTTCTTCATTAGATTCAAGTGCAGGGTTCATGTTATGAGACTAACCTACACAGAATTCATTCTCTTACAATTTTTATTTATTCATTTTACCTTTTTTTTTTTTTTGTGTGTGTGCGCGCGTGCGTGTTCATCATTGGCATTATCCTGAAACTATTTAGTCCATCTTCAAGAATACCTTTCACCAGGCTGAGAAATAAACATTGAGTCCTGTCATTACCTTCAGTATTTCTCTACATAAAATCAGCCAAGTTATATCAGATTTTCTTGATTTCAAAGTTTTGATATTCCATCAGTCATAGTGGAATAAATATTGCAATGTTAACTTAATATCTGATAATGGTAACAGAGTAGATAAAATATGAATAGATTAAATGCAAATTTGACAGACATAATTTTCATGTATATTTTTTCCCCTACTAACAAGTCATAAATTCAGTTGGCTTTACCTGAGATGCAACCTGAACTTCACTCCAAATTAAAATATTTAGTTTAGCCTTGAACTAGTCTTTGACACCTCCTAAAAAATTCAAAAACACCATGAACAAAAACCATATAAATCACATCTATCAAGTACAGCCATTCACTAACAAATTCTAGAATCTCAACTAGACAAACCTATAGCAGATTTGATACCCTTCAATCTGTCATGCTTAGTTGGAAGGCCCAAATACCCATGACATTATCAATCTCATTGGAGCCCTGGATCAGTTATGAATCATAATAACGTCTAACTGGAATAGAAATAGAGTGTTTCTTTACTCATATTCTCCAAAACTTTCGAATCTTCACAAAAACTATGAAACTATATCCAAAAGGCCTTGAGTACCCTCACAGTATTATCTTCAATTTATAAACATAAACATATAGTACAACAGAAATGGAGTTTGAACTACGGCTTGAACAGAGTTCACAACCATGCTTACTCATGTTTTCTTTATCAAATTAGAATGCACCTTGACCAATCCAGAAGATGATTCTGAAGAGAGTAAACATGGCATAGCAATAAGGGGCAAATCTCTGAAGTAAAACAGGGTTCCCAATACAATCCTCAGAAATCAGAATAAGTGTTATAAACCTGATTCAATTTTCAATTTGAGTTTCAGAATACAAAGTGGAAACTAAATTTAAACGTCTCTCCTTCCACATAAGGTTGGTTTTCACCCATAGGAAACACCTTAACTAACAATAGTTTCAACTATCTTGGTTCAATGAAAACCATACTAAACCAACTTTGATAGAAATTAGTATGCACCAGCAGCACCACTATCTGAAAATTTTTTTATAGCTTTTCATGCAACCGTTACAAGAACTCACATGAAACACAAATAAAACCTGTAAAGTGCGGTCCTTAATTTTCATGATAATCGTAGCCTCTGATTAGTTTCTAAAGCTTGTACTTGGAAATTTATTTGAAATTAGTTTTGTTCTAATATGGTTAAACGTGTGTACTCAGCTTCAGCTGAGGTTGCAAGGATACGTCAAATTCTAGGTTAGGTTTGATAAGACAAGTAAAGAATGTATGGGAATTTGTAAATTGTAGCCAAATCTAAGTTAGCAGAGGTGGTAAAAACACATTCTGTGATTAATCACTTTCTGAAATGGCTCCGGGGAAGTGGATCTTAATGCATTACCCAAGTATATGGACTCTACACGAATTGCACGAAAATGCCCGAAGTCTGTACAAACTACAAAGCATGGCAATTTGGTGGTAGAGGATGTGTATGATAATACAGACCCTATATTTGAAACTAACACAAGGAAGCTTTCTAACCTCGTTCTGTACCACTTGATGATGGAAAAGTATTGAATCGACAAGTAAAAGGAGAGAATAATAATTTATTCAATGAGGAAGGCAATGCAATTTCCAAAACTTCATTATTTGTTCTAGAAGAAATTAGACTAAAAACAAATATAGTCCTAACTCAAGAAGAAGCACAAGGAAGGAAAATCTAAAATGCCAGAGAAGTGACTTAATCTCAATTTGGAACTTTCAAGTATGATATGGTAAGGCGCCTGCAGAAATTCGGAGATTGATCCATTTGGACCTCTTATTTCTACGTTTTTCGATTCTCTTATAAAGTCCTACTAATATGCATCTCAGATTGAGAATAGTTTCATGGGAACCACGAGTGGTTTATCTATTCATCCGTAATAGATGTTGAGAAAATTCATCAACCATATGTCACAACCCTAGATCTAATAGATGGAAGAAATGGAGAATGTATTGAAAATGGGGAAATCAAAGATACATATTGATGAGAAGATTCATCAACCATATGTTACAACCCTAGATCTAACAAATGCAAGAAATGGAGAATGTATTGAAAATGGGGAAATCGAAGATACATATTGATGCAGGAGAGTTTCTAGGGTTCCTAATTTGAGTTTCTAGGGTTCCTAATTTGCTTTTAAAGTTATTTACTAAATAACTTATTCGTAATCTTTCAATTTAATTATGAGTCTTTCTAGTTTTCTTTTAGTATTTAATTCTTTTTTTTTCTTTTATGAATAGATTGTTTGTTATTTTAGTATTTGATTCTAATTTTTCTTTTAGGAATAGGCCGCTTATTATTCAAGTTATTTGAGCACTATAAATAGAGCTCTTCCTCAATATTGTAATAGACCTTTGATTTGAGTAATTTAACTGACATTAGAGTTATTTCTCTGTGTTTTTGGGCGAATCTCTTGTATCATTCCCTGTGAATTGTCTGTTGAACTAGCCCGTAGGATAATCACTATTCTGTCCGGCGTCAGTTGGCCGATATTAGAGCTTCAACATCTTCTTGGGGTGAGATTTCATCAGTTTCTATGGCTGGTGGTCGCGGTCGTGGTCGTCGCGGGCATGTTCCGAACGAGGAAGCCCCAAACCGTGATCTTAACGTTCAAGATGTGATGATTAGGGATTTACAGAGGCAAGTTGCTGAGTTAATCCGGCGTCTAACGACGCAGGATTTCGGTAATCGTAAGATGGAAGATCACGATTCTGATTCTAGTTTAAAAAACTCGTATCACAATCATGCTCGATTATGGGAGCACCGTGGTCGGGAGGATCATCATGGAGACCTCGAATTCAGAGTGGATCTGCCCAAATTTTCTGGTACGTTACAGACGAAAGAATTCATCGATTGGTTGCATAAAGTAGAGCGTAATTTTTAGTTTAAGGAAGTCCCAGATCGTGTCAGGGTGAAATTGGTCGCCATCAAACTCAAAGGCAGAGCATCTGCGTAGTGGGAGCAGTTGAAGCGAACACGAGACAGGCAGGGCAAGGCCAAGATCACTGATTGGGAGAAGATGAAGAAGAAGATAAAGGGTCACTTCCTTTCTTTCGGTTACACTCAACCCTTATTTCAGTGACTTCACTCGTTAAGGATCGTTTCTGAAGCATACCAGCGTGCACTTGCTGTGGAAAAACAACAGAGCAGGAGGCCAATAATCGGCAGAGATCAAACCGGTTGGCCAATTCGCCCTCAAGAATTTTGTCATGCCCAGCAGCAACCACAAGGTAATTCTAACTCAAATATTAGATGTTTTAGATGTGGTGAACAGGAGAATAGAGCGACTGAGTCCAGAAAGCTTGCTATTCAGAAGGGTAACAATCTCCTGATTGAGGAAGACGAAACTGAAGAGCTTGGAGAACCTGTGTATGACACTGATGAAGAGTTGGATATTGCTGATGCAGATGGTTTGCATAATGGGGATGATAAGGACATAACAGACAACCAAGTAGATGTGGGTCCCAAGGAAAATGGATTTGAAGTGGGTGGGGATGTTGAGAATGATGATGCATCAGATGACCACAATGATAAAGGTATGGAGTTGTCTCGACCACCTAACAATGCTTTTGAACTGGGACCATCAAACTTTGCTGGCTATAGTATGCCTATGGCTACGCAACTGAACGATGGCACAGAAACATCGAAACCAAATGCTACAGCACAAGCTCCATTTTCTAATAGTAACAATGTGCAAAATGGCCATGTTATCTCAAAAGGGACACCCTCCAATGATGTCTGTGAGACAGAACTAGCGATGTCTGACTCAATTATGTATGGAAACTTAAGTGCCAATAAACCTAAAGCTCAAACACCAGAGCATGACATCTCATCTGCACAAAGAACCTATCCCAATCCTTATAGGAGTGTTGGGGATGCACTTGAAAAATGGAAGGAAAGAATCAAAGTATCAACTGATTTACAGGAGCATAAAGCAGAGGGGTTTGATGATATGGATAATGAAAATGCAGATGAATATGGTTTTGTTTCCGAGTATGAGAAAGAAACTTCACATGCACTTGCCCCTGCAACACTTGAACAGATTGACAGGAATATCAAGGGTAGCAATCCTAATGATGATGGTGTCACACAAGAAAAAGAAAACATCCCTGAGATGGAGGTCTAGAAGCAAGATCCTGAAACACTCCCCTTTAAAAGTTATAGTGCTCCTAGGCAAGTAAATGATAAGAAAATGCTGAATTTGGGCGTTAATGATGATAATGCTGAACACCTTATACTTCGTATCTGTATCATGAATGATGAAGCTCCTAAGGGAGAGATGGAAGATGAATCAGCGGAAGACGATGTTTTCCTAAATAAGATTGAAAGAAATATGCTGACAGAGATGACACTTCGAGGAAATCCTGATATTAACAAGGTGTTCATCAAGGCGGGGAAGATAAACAAGTTTGACGAGACGAAAGGCTTTAAACCCGAAGTCGAGTGGATGCTGGATACTGAAGGCGTGAATCTACTTGCTGTTATGTGTCATGAAGATGTTGATGCTACAAAGACAACAAGTAACCATCTGATTGAAGTGATTGAAGTTCTTGGCATCGAGGTTGTTCGTCGTTCTTTGCTCGACGAGTTACGGGTGGTTATCTTTTTTGATGGCTCTTATGTGAACTATAGGCATCTAGCTATTCTATGTGACACTATGACCTATTGAGGTCATTTGATGGCCATTACTCGTCATGGGACCAATAGAAATGATCTTGGGCCTATGATGAGATGTTCATTTGAAGAAACAATGGACATTTTTTTGGATGCTACTATATATGCAGAAAGAGATTGTCTGAAGGGTGTTACTGAATATCATGTTGGGTCAGCTGGCTTCTATTGACACAGGGGATTGTGCATTGTATCTGAATGATCAAATGCTGCAGCAAGCAATTGAGCTTCGACTTCCTAGCTATATGGAAGGCCTAGATTTTGGTGTGACACCCTCATGTTCACCAATCACAGGAACTCCTTATCACGAGGTTGATTATGTCAAGGAATTGATTATTATAGTAAAGGAGTATGTGTTAGGTTTGCAGATGGAGCTCAAGAGAAGGGAAATGAAAGACAATCCAGTACGCCAACAAGAGCTAGTAGAGTTTTCTGACCTGGTGCCAGAGGATCTTCCTCCTGGGCTGCCGCCAGAGGATTCCGATGAAGTTGTTGTGAACTCGAGGACGAGTTCTTTCCAACCCGAGGCGATTGATTAAGAAGGGTTTCTAATTTTCTCTTAAAGTTATTTACTAAATAACTTATTCGTGATCTTTCAATTTAATTATGAGTATTTCTAGTTTCCTTTTAGGATTAACCTTTACTTTTTCTTTTAGGAATAGACTGCTTGTTATTTTAGTATTTGATTATATTTTTTTTAGGAATAGATTGCTTGTTATTTTAGTATTTGATTCTAATTTTTCTTTTAGGAATATGCTGCTTATTATTCAAGTTATTTGAGCACTATAAATAGAGTTCTTCCTCAATATTGTAGTTATTTTAGTATTAGATTATATTTTTTTTAGGAATAGATTGCTTGTTATTTTAGTATTTGATTTTAGTTTTTCTTTTAGGAATAGGATGCTTATTATTCAAGTTATTTGAGCACTATAAATAGAGTTTTTCCTCAATATTGTAATAGACCTTTGATTTGAGTAATTTAATTGACATTAGAGTTATTTCTCTGTATTTTTGGGCGAATCTCTTGTATCCTTTCTTGTGAATTGTCTATGGAACTAGCCCACAGGATAGTCACTATTCTACTCGGCGTCACATATATCTCAAGTTCTTTCGAGCAAGAGCCTCAGAACCTAATAGGTTTTTACATACTGAGCTAATGATCCCCTTTCCTCAATTTAAAGGTTTAAGCTGTAATACAAATATTACATTTGTCTACCCCATGTAATTCCCCAACTAACACATGTCAATTTACTGTTATATCCTTCCCTCTCAAATTTGAATTTTACTTTCTTTTGTTCACTCTGTTTCGCGCCACAAATTCAGATTGCAATTCCAATTCTTCTAATCATGAAAATTCTCACCCCTTCCGCTAATCCTTGTCCTCAAGGATTAAAATGAGGAAACAATGCAGTGAGATGAGCCCAGTCTTCCCACGTTGATTCTTGTGCGGTGGAGTTCGACCAGTGTACTAGAACTTGCATAACATCACGGTTGTGCCTGGGAACTAACCGACTTGCTAAAATAGCAGTTGGTTCGGCTTTCAACAACCCTTGTCCGTCAATCAAAGGTAACTTAGGAGTTGGGAAGACAGATTGGCCAAGTTTGCGCTTCATATGAGAGGCGTGGAAAACATGATGACTTTTTGAAGGAGAGGGCAACTGCAATCCGTAAGCTATTGCGCCAATCCTTTCCAGTACTTTAAATGGGCCATAGAACCTAGCTGTGATTTGAGATATTTCCTTATGTTCACAGAGGTTTGTCTGTAAGGCTGGAGCCTGAGGAAGACCCAATCTTCAGTGGCAAACTCTCTATCACTTTTTTTGTTTATCAGCATATATTTTCATCCGTTCCTGAGCTTTCACCAATTTATTTTTCAGCAACTGGAGCATATGGTTCCTGTTCTGCAGATATTGAGTAACCTCAGGGATGGAAAGAGAGGTTGTTGGTGGCAAGGCCAATAGTGGAGGAGCATAGCCATACTTGAAATGGTGTCGTTTGGAGACTTGAGTGGAATGTGGTTTTAAACCAATGCTCCGCGAGGTATAACCATTTAGACCATTGATTTGGAACCTCACTACACATGCACCTTATGTAAGTTTCCAAACATGAATTGGCGCTCTCCATTTGTCCATCCGATTGTGGATGATAAGTTGTGCTTAAAGACAACTTGGTAGCTAGAGCCGAAAACAGATCCTGCCAAAAAGCGCTAATAAAAATGTGATCTCTATCGGACACAATGGAAGTAGGCAGGGCAATTTGTAGACATTCTGAAGGAAGAGTTCGGTTACCATGGCGGAAGTGTGGGGGTGTGATAGGCCATAAAATGGTTGAACTTGGTGAGCCTGTCCACCACAACCAAAATAACAGATTTGTAGTTTGAAGAGGGGAGTCCTTCGATGAAGCCCATTGTTATATGCTGCCAGGCATGATCAGGGATAGTCAAGGGCTGCAAAATTGCTCCATAAGCAGTCTGATCATGCTTGTTCCTTTGGCACACATCACACCCTGTGATAAACTGAATTAAGGATGTCTTCATTCCCTTCCAATAAAAATTTTGGTGCAACCTTTTGTATGTAGCTGATATACCTGAGTGTCCTCCAATAGGTGAGCAATGTAAGGCAACAAAAAATTGATTATTTGGGGATCTTGTAGACCCAATATATAGCCTCTGCTTATAGTGTAACAACCCGTTTGAATAAGTGAAATTGGGGACAGAAGTTGATGCTACCAATAGTTGTTGAATCAGTGTCTGTGCATAGGAGTCTGTCTCATAGCTGTTAGCAACCTCCTGTAACCATAATGGAATGACAGTAGAAATAGCCAAACATTGAAATTCTTCATTATCATGCATGGACAATGCATTCGCAGCTCGATTGTCTATGCCTCGCTTGTATGCTATCTCATAATCAAACCCCAAAAGCTTAGAGAGCCATTTTTGTTGCATCTCTGTGGTGACTTTTGAGATAAGAAGTGTCGGATACTCTGATGGGCAGTATGAATAAAGAACTTGGATCCCAACAAATATGACCTCCATTTTTTGAAGGGTCAATTGTAGCTTTTGAAGGTTGATAATTATATCTTCAAAAGGCTTCAACCAATCCTCCCCAAAAACCATATCATATGCCCCAAGAGGAAGGAGCCTTATCTTCCCTTCGAAATGAAGTCCTGCATGGTCCATTCGAGGCATTGACAAAGTGCATTGTTATGAAGTTGCTCTCCATTTGCCACCCTTACCACCATTTGAGAAGTTCGAACTGTAGGCCATTGAATTTCTTTAATCACCTTTGGATTCACAAATGAGTGTTGCCCATATCAATGAGTATAAAAATTTGCCTCTTCTTCACCCATCCCTTAAGTAGGATAGTGTTGGCTGATACACTGCCCTGTAATGCATTAAGAGAAAGTTCCATATCAGTTTATATCTCTTGACTCAGGTCCTCTGTCTCCAAACATTCTTCAGCGTTTGATTTTTCATCTGTGATCAACAAATAGAGATGTTGCTGCTTGCAAATGTCTTTGGGCTTATACTGCTCATCACAGTTATAACACAACCCTCGTTCCCTTTTTAATTTCATCTGTTCTCAAGTCAAGCGCTTGATGGGAGGGAAATTATGAGTTGATTTGGCAGTAGACGATGTAGATGTATAAGAAGAAGAGGCTGGTTTGTGGACATGGTTGTCAGAAGCAATGTAGGGTTGAGTTGGTTGTGGTGTTGAAGAAGTATTATGAATTTTAGGCCAAGGCGAATAACGAGTGGTGGATATTGGTTTATGATGAATGTTGGGTGCATGTGGATGGACGAGGAGGTATTACAAGCTTCTTGAAGTTTAGCTAAGGCAAATGCCTGGGCCAATGTAGTTGGCTTGAACATTTGTACAACCAGCTTAATTTCTTGTTTTAACCCACTCAAGAAACTCAAAACAAAGTAGGTTTTAGGTAATGAGGGATTATGAAATAGCATGGTGGCCTTGAGCTATTCAAAAATTTTAAAGTATTCATCCATTGACTGGTTTTGGGAAAGCTTATTGAACGAGGCTATATAGTTATCATCCACTGGATTTTCAAAATGCATACAGATGGCTCTTATAAGTTCAGCCCATTGAACATTCATCTTACTTACTTGATAGTCAAGAAACCAGGTATCAGCCCTTCCATCTATGTGAATGGAAGCAATAACAACCTTGTTCTCATCAGTCACCTTATGTAGTTCGAAGTACCTTTCACATTTTTTGATCCAAGATCTAGGATTCAATCCATCGAAGTGGGGAAAATCGATCTTAGGAAAACGAAAATAGGTACCTTCATTGTCTGCTGATGAAGTGTGAGGAGATCTGACCTGATTTTGAACCGATCCAGAAGCCTGTGAATTGCTCGATTCAATGCCTGAGTGATGGTTCCTCTGATTCTGCAACATGTGAAGCAGTTGATCTAACTTTGCATCAAGTCTCTTTTCCTGATGTTCAACAGTCTGCTCAATGCGCTGCAAGTTAGCCTTTAGTGCCTCGATTTGATTCGATGTCTCAGATTGAATCTTCTTAATTTCCTTTATGAAATTTTTGATGTCTCTTGCCCAGGTTTCCATGGTGGTTGGTTGGATCGAAACGCTCTGATACCAAATGTCACAACCCTAGATCTAGCAGATGGAAGAAATGGAAAATCTATTGAAAATGGGAAAATCGAAGATAGAAATATCTCAAGTTCTTTCGAACAGGAGCCTCGGAACCTAATAGCTTTTTAGATACTGAGGTAATGATCCCCTTTCCTCTATTTAAAGGATTAAGCTATAACAAAAATTCAAACAACCAGTACAAATATTGCACGTGTCTACCCCATGTAATTCCCCAACTAACACTTACCAATTTAATGTTATACCCTTCCCTCTCAAATTTGAATTTTGCTTTCTTTTGTTCACTCTGTTTCGCGCCACAAATTCATATTGCAATTCCAATTCTTCTTATCATGACACCATATTGCAAAATCAGTTTCAGCGGAATAATTTTTTAAGTAAATAAATGATTTGCGAGTCTGGTTTATGCATATCTTGCAGGAATCATCAAACCCTAAATCAAAATGCAAACCAAGAAATTGAATGAAAGGCAAGAATTGAACCCTAAAAATCAAGAAACACTCTAAAATGAATTTGAGCCATTCGTCGAATCCGAACCATAAACCACTCTAGTAGGTTCTTGAGAGTGACAAAAATCAAGAAACCAAATAAATTGTTGAAGAAAACAAATAAGGATCCAAGATCAGATAAATAGAAGAGAGGAGAACACTGTGGCATACCTAAAGGTGAGGTGAATCACTCGTTCGATCGATCACGACTTCTTCGGCATCTTTACCAAATCATTGAGAAATGGATTGGTGAGGGTTCAAGTTTTTATTTATTATTAATTTTTTTGGAATTTTAGAGAGGGGAGAAGGGTGGGGGTTTTCTTGTTTTCGCTTTTCAGGAGATAAAGAAAGAGAAGGCGGGAATTTGTATGATTTGGAAGAGAGGGTTGGATTGGATGGGATCCTATTCAAAAACACTTTCCGGGACTCAGAAAGGCTCTTTTTCAGCCTAAAGCCCAAAAAAACTAGGTCGGTGCCCATGAAAAACATTTCCCTCTTCCCTCCCCATTTTATTGTTTTTCACTTTTCCATGAATTCGGGTTTGTTTCATAAGCCATTTCCCACGCTAAGTGCATTTCAGCTGTTTGATTGTCTGTTTAAATGACAAGAAATCGAGTCTACGAGACTTGTTTTTCGATTACATATGGGAAACCAGTTCCGAGTGAACCCTCGGAATTCACAAAAATGTTATCAATTTCCATGTATGTTTTCAGTGCAACCAAGAATAATTAATTTCTCTCACAACCACAATATAATTAAAATTAGGTGTTACTAATAATGGAGCTGTGAGAGCAAGAAAGCTTTTCACCCGTGATGTTGGAAGATAACTATTTTTGTCAAGTTTTTCCATGAAGAAACGTTCATCTTTGCTGCCCAAAAATGGGTTTTATTATATTTTTTTTTGTGCCATGATTTGAGAGAAAATATTTGGTGAGATATCACAAGTTTTATCATGACTTCCTACGCATCCCATCTTTTTCTATCCTCATCCACACTTTTTTTTTTCAAAATTGTTTTTACAGTTTTTCATAGAAAAACAAATAAATAAAATTCGAACACACCCTTTGTTACTAAATACAAAGTTTCAACACGACACCAATTTCCTTTAGTCCTTTACAAACAATGACATGCGACATTGACATGTGTCACGGCCCGATCCACAGAGTACTGTATTGTCCGTTTTTTCAAAGAAAGCGAAAGGCACCATGCATCAAGATTTGGTTATTTTGTTATGAATATATGAAATGGCACCAATTCCCTAAATCATTATGCGAAAAGATTATTGGTGGTTCAAACTCAACTATTTCCAATTGTAAGGGTATGAATCAACATCACGCCAGAGTTATAACTTTTGTAGTAAAATACCAATGAATTAAGTTACACACATAATCAACTTAATCATATATGAAAAGATAAAAATTTGCCGAGAGAGGCTTTTAGTTTTTTTTTTTTTTTTTATCCCTTAACCCGTCCCAGGCCTAAAAAGTGAACATCGAAGCTAATGTTCGACCTCTCTTTTTACTAATTTATTTATTCATTTTTTTAACCAAAAAAAAAAACACATATGCATTGAAGTAGTCTGAAAATTTTTAGATCAAATGAAAACCTGTAGTTATATATGTCTTGATGAGAATCCTCTGAAATGGTTAACTCTACAACTCATAAAATCCTCTTTCTTCCATTCGTGGATATGTATTTTGAACTTCAATGAAGCAGCTTGCTTTTTTTTTCACAAAAATGGTCAAAAGTGTCACTAGTGCTTCCACTTGGCAGAAATACATGAAGTTAAAAGAGAGACTCCAGTTGGCTCTTACCATATATAGGTTCGCTACCAATTGCCAGCCGCTTCAACATTGTAAGGAGTGAGGAGTGTTCTCTTTGGGCTTTTTCTCTGTCCCAGGAACTGGACTCACATAGAGGACTCCTTCCTTCCTTCCTTCCTTACTTACCATGGTTGAAGAAGCTTTGATTTCTATGACCAAAACACCCTCCATTGACCACTTACCTTCATTAGGTCGGCTGCCCTCCCTAATTGGAAATTTTTAAATGAGGTGGAGTGATGGACAAGCTGAAGTGTGAACAGGTTCCCCATTTTCTATTATGTCTTGATGGGTTACAATGAATGAAATGATAGAAATTGATTTATACTGATAAGAATGCAATATGGCCATTGTCAATGTTGAGGGGGTGCCCTAATTTTCTCCTCCTCTTTTTGTCCATTCTAATGGAATTTTTCTCTATATACCCTAAACACCAATTTAAAGCAATGTAGAATTGTAGGTTACATAAATTGAAATAAGTCAGATTTTATCACTCACAAAAAAGCAACATTGTTTAGCTAGTTATGCCAGACTTGATAAACATTTCAATATTGCTATGAACCTTCTCAAGGACAATCAAGAATTATAGAGGTTTTAAATTAGTTATGAGAGGTTCAAGATTCTAAGGTTCTAGAGCAACTAAGACTAGTTCCATGTAAAGGCCGTATTTGTAAATTTCCCATGAACTTGTTTCAATAATTTACTACCAATTTATTTGGGCAAGCATTCTCTTATTTGTCCTCAATAAAAACACCACAAGCCCTAGCTATCAGTTGACCACCTCCACCCTGCCCTCTTCTTCTTCTTCCTCTTTCTTTCTTCCCTTCTCTCTGACTATCTTTCAATTCAAGCTTGAAAATGGAGACTGATCCACCATGTTTGGAGACCTTAGATGACCAAGGTCCAAGTAACCATGTTAGATCATATGAGTGCATCTTCTGCAAAAGAGGCTTCACTAATGCACAAGCACTAGGTGGTCACATGAACCTCCATAGAAAAGATAGAGCCAAACTCAAACAACCCTTATTGTTAGATGATAACAGGCTACAGGCCACTTCAGACAAGAAGAGCCCCTCGTATTCTCCGATCTCTCCCAATGACAAAAAGTCTCATGAATTGGAGTCAGGAGGAGACAGAAGTACTGCCATTAAGTGGCCATGGAATATTCCTGGAGAAGATCATGGTGAGGTTGATCAAAACCATATTGGAGAAGTTAGGCAACTTTCTTTATTTGTTGATACCCCATTAAGTGCAGAAGATCGAAAATTGGGTTGCTCTTGTAGTGAGCACGAAGGCATGAAGATGCAGTCGAGCCATGGTTCAGAGTTTCTGGATTTGGACCTTGAGCTCCGTCTAGGGCATGAGCCTTGTGATACATCGAAAGTGGGTACTATAGAATTCTTTTGAGTTTGAGTTTTCTGGAGTTGGGTTTTTTCGTATAGGTATTTTCATTTTAATTTTCAGATAGTACATAGATAAACCTATTTCAGTGTTTTCCTACTTGGTGGAAATAGATATATAGGAAGTATATCTATATTTTTACTAGCTGTTACAATGCAACATGTGTAGAAAATGAAGTATGCACTTTGAAACATCGATAATGAGATTTCTTTTAATTTGATGGTTTGCTAATCTTGTTTACATTTTTTCAAGTGAACAAATGTCCTCATTAGACGAGATAAATCAACGTTTAAGATACTAGCTGATTTAAATTCTTTCCTCTAGTACTCTCGACGTTTTGCAGACATTATGAAGGATACAAATGCATTACTTATCAATAGACTATAGTGATATAAATCAATATTTTGTCGTTGTTTAATTGGGTGTTAAAAATGGTTATTTTTGTTCCAAAAAATATGTGATTTGTTTCACGTAACCTTTGTAATCTTCTTTTGTGAGCAATCAATAACACTCATTACTTCTGAAAAGGGAAATGGGTTAAAAAAAACATGTGTAGGGTTAGGTTCATGAATCATGAATGGGTCACCATTTCATACTTTATGTATAGTACGGTCTAGTAATTATCACTACACCAAATGAACAGTTTTGTAACAACACCCCAAATAATGTCACTCTTTAGATGTAAGAGTTCATCAAACAATTTCAAGTTAAACTAAATTCAGTGAAAATTTTTGAAAATAAGTTTCATAAATAAATTAATACAATAAACTGGATCACTATGAATAGTATCACTTGCAGCACCATACTATACATGGTGATTCAATTATTGTATCACTTTATTTGTGAAAATATGTGAAACTGTTTGGTGAACTGTTACAGTACCACAATGATATTGTTCAGGGATTGTTACAAATATGTCAATTTGGTGTAGTGTATGATAGATTGTTTTCGATGTTCTACCCCTTGAATCATATATATAACATTGTACTCTGAGAATAATTCTAACACTGGATATGAGAGAAGATGAGAAGATTGAAGATGATTAAACTCATCAAAGCTCAGGTTCATGTGGTATTGCCATATCGTAATAACAATGCTACTTTTGGCGAATGTGATTAATAATTAGCTCTATGAGAGCTAATTTGGTACTCATGTGTGTGGTTATTTCATATATTTCATTCTTCTAGCTTTAGTTTGATTGAAAGATGAGGTTAAAGACTAGGGTCAGCAATCAAGTTTGTTTGTTCTCTTGCATATTATGCATAGTGTCTTTTATCATCCTTATTGTTTCTTTAACCATCTCATAATTTGCTTAGAGCAATAAAGTTATAATTGTAAGTTTCTATTTGTTGAGTACGTTGCAGTCCTGCTAATTTGAATCTTCTGTGTCCCATTTTTCTTATTATGATACTAAGTTCATATTTGTTCTTTAAAGTTTATATATGTTCGTAGTCTTTGTGCTAAGAAAGTTTATATATGTTCTGTGTGCTCAGAGAATCAAGTACCAAGCTTCTTGAGTCCATAAATTTCCTTATTAGCTGCAGTATGTTTCTGAAAGAATACAATTGCAATTAATGGGGGTTTTCTTTAATTATGTTAATTTAGGATCACTAGTTGTAATTAATCAATTACTTGGAAGCTTGTAATCTTAGTTTAACAATTGAATTAGTCCTTTTATCGGCATACCTTTTGTCCAAGTAAAACAATAACATTTTCACGAGGCAGCAATAGTGCTAGTAATAGTACCAATTCAGTTGGGTAAAAAAATTATCATTGTTCATGATATTATATGTGATTCCTCAATTAAGCTAGAGATACTAGTTTTAGGTCATAGCTAGGTTTCCCTTTGGTTAGTGTAGTGTGGAAATACCTAACAGTCAAAACATGAACTGTATACTTGTGAGTTATCACATGTGCCTCCTCTTTTCTTTAGTATATGGAGGAAATGGTTCTTACATTAAAGAGGAATTTGAAATTACTTACTTTAGGTTTGAAAATAGATTTTCCATATATGAACATCAACTGAAAGTTTATGGTGCAGTCAAGCCATTAGCCATGGTTTCATACTTGCTGGGTTTAGACCTTGAGCTGCCTCTAGTACACGAACCTTGTGATATGTCGAAATTAGGTTCTTTAGTTTTTGGACTAGTTTGTTTTTCTCACAGGAACATATCTGATCACTTTGTTCTACTATATGTTGGCTTGGTCAGTGTTTTCCTACTTGGTGCAAATAAAGAGAAAAGATGTAAACGGTTTTTACTTGCTTTTGCAGTGCATCATCTGTGTATAAAATGAAGGAACTTTGTAATTTAATATTTTATATAATACAAAGGCAGATTGATTTTGTTTGATGATTACGTTACATATTTGAAGCTTGATCAATCATGTGAAAATGATTTGGTTACGACCATGTTGGTGTTTTTCTAGTAGTTTAATGTAACATGTAGTACTTCCAACTATAAGAGGCTAACAAGTAGCTCTATATGTGAGAATTTATAGTCAAATTTCGTGATAATTAATTTCCAGTTGAACGATGTGGTTAAAGAACTAGTGTCCATAATCAAACAAGTTTGTTAACTAGAAAGAATTTAATACAAGCTATGTTTTCATTATCCTTATTGTTTCTGCCAATACTAAACTACAAATTTATCTTGGCTTTTTGTTTCTATGTGCATGTTGTTTGCGCTCAAACAGAGCCAACATAGATAAAGATCGAATTAGTCGTGTCTATATAACAATATTCATTCTTCTTGATACTGCATAGTTTCCTAGATTGATAACAAAATCGCCATGTGGTTCTTGTTTAATTACTTTTGTCAACTGTGCTCAATTAGTAACATGTTTTAATTGTTGCCTTAACGAACATCCATCCCGTTTTTGCTCTCTCTCCAAGAAACCAACATGATTTTAATGTAGTCATTACGTAATGCTCATTAGAGCTAATAGAGGTACTTTAGTTAAGTAGAAGTTTCTCTTTGTTCATATTAAGTATTCTTTCTAAGTTTTTGCTGCCTGAAATAAGAAATACAAGTAGTAGGTTGTAACCACTAGCTAGCTGCTAGGTTACTCCTTTGGGGCGGGTTCTGTTTATCGGTTTCACATGCTTAAAAACCCAGAGGTTGCCAAGAATAAGGGTGTCAAATGTAGAAATACTCAGCACATGATTTTTCTTCTTCATGTAAACAGATGGTCCCTTCCTTAGCGTTTGTGTCACGGAGGAAAATGGAAGAAATGGTCATGTACAACTACTTTAGGTTTCAAAACAGGCTTCCTCCTTAAAATATCATAAACATCAACTAAATCATGACTTTCGGGTTCATTCTGAAGCATTAGGCCTCTATCTTTGTTTAGAGCATGAGAATTGTACATTCACTTGTGTGTTGATGATTTCTTGTAAATGATGTACGTTAGCAGTGACACTTAAGAGTTGAGTGTTTGATTATATGGTCTCTTCCCCTATTTTCACGAAAACCAATAGCTTGGACTCTCGTCTTGCGTAAAAGTGAAATGGGGAGCTGAGGATTTTGTACAAAAAAAATAAACTGTGATAATTAAAACATTATGTGAAAAAGAATATTATAGACTTCGAAAATGGTAGATTTATTTAAATATGTGAATATAGTTGGTGTGGTGAACTGTATTGCATTAGGGATGGACGCGCTCTAGCGTATGCGAATATTTAATATTTTTTTTTGTTTTAAGGGTCTATGTATAATTTATATATAATTAGAAGACTTTTAATAAATTATCATATAAGGGACTTAAGTATAATTAATCAATATTTAATTATAAAAATATGAAATGTAAATGGCACTACAAAAAAAACCAAAATTAGCGACGGTTTTAAAAACCGTCGCTATAGTTTCTGCCACGGTTTCGGTACATAAATTAAAATAACCGTCGCTAACCGTTTTGCGACAGTTTAAAACCGTCGCTAATACGAGGATTAGCGACGACATTCGGACCATAGCTAATGTTTAGAAAATTTTTTGTTAGCTAATGTGATTTTTTTTTTAAAATATAACAAAACAACTTAGCGACGGCACTTTGGCCGTAGCTAAGGTTTAGAAAAAAATTTTGTTAGCTACGGTCCACATACCATCGCTAATGTGAGTTTTTTTTTAAAAAAATATAACAAAACAACTTAGCGACGGCAATACAGCCGTAGCTAATGTTTTTGTGATTTTAAAAAAAAAATTATAGGAAAATACCTTAGCAACGGCAGGAGGGCCGTAGCTAATGTGATTTTTATTTAAAAAAAATATAACAAAACAACTTAGCGTCGACAATACAGCCGTAGCTAATGTTTTTGTGATTTTTTTAAAAAAAATTATAGGAAAACAACTTAGCGACGGCACGCGGGCCGTAGCTAATGTGATTTTTTAAAAAAAAAATATAACAAAACAACTTAGCGACTGCACTGGGGCCGTAGCTAAGGTTTAGAAAAAAAAATTTGTTAGCTACGGTCCACATACCGTCGCTAATGTGATTTTTTTAAAAAAAAAATATAACAAAACAACTTAGCGATGACAATACAGCCGTAGCTAATGTTTAAAAATGTTTTTGTGATTTTAAAAAAAATTTATAAGAAACAATATAGCGACGGCACTAGGGCCGTAGCTAATGTTTACACATTTTTTTGTTAGCCACGGTCCAAATACCGTAGCTAATGTCATTAAATTTTTTTTTTTAAGAAAACAATATAGCGATGGCACTAGGGCCGTAGCTAATGTTTACAAAAAAAAAATTTGTTAGCTACGGTCAAAATACCGTAGCTAAATGTGAATTTTTTTTAAATTATATAAAACACAATTGCTATATATTTAAAAACTGGATAAAATCACCAATAACACATTTTCGTCCAGCCCGGTAGGATACCTAATTTTCACTTAGGCGACCTGGGTTCGAATCCTGCCAATGATATATTTTTTTATATTAAATTTTTTATATTAGCGACAGCACTAGGGCCGTAGCTAATGTTTACAAATTTTTTTTTTGTTAGCTACGGTCAAAATACTGTAGCTAAATGTGAATTTTTGTTTTTAAATTATATAAAGAAAAATCGCGATATATTTATAAACTGGATAAAATCACCAATAACACATTTCCGTTTAGCCCGATTAGGAGACTTAGTTTTCACCTAAGCAACCCGGGTTCTAATCCCGCCAATGAAACTTTTTTTTTATATTAAAATTTTTATATTAGCGACGGTCCAAATAGCATAGTTAAT
Organism: Berberis thunbergii; assembly: GCA_003290165.1. Classification (NCBI taxonomy): domain Eukaryota; kingdom Viridiplantae; phylum Streptophyta; class Magnoliopsida; order Ranunculales; family Berberidaceae; genus Berberis; species Berberis thunbergii. The sequence continues at coordinate 179,003 of QNQO01005306.1, forward strand.
GTCATTTAAAATTTTTTTTTTTAAAAAAACAATATAGCGACTGCACTAGGGCCGTAGCTAATGTTTACAAAATATTATTTTGTTAGCTACGGTCAAAATACCGTAGCTAAATGTGAATTTTTTTTTAAAATTATATAAAGCAAAATCGCTATATATTTATAAACTGGATAAAATCTCCAATAACACATTTTCGAATAAAAAGAAGATAAAAGATGATCAGATAAAAAGAAATCAGATCAGATCAAAGAAGATAAAAGAAGATCAGATAAAAAAAATCAGATGAGATCAAAGAAGATAAGATCAGATCAAATAAATTCAAAGAAGATCAGATCAAATAATATCAGATTAAAGAAAATCAGATCAAAGAAATTCAAAGAAGATCAGAGAAGATCAGATCAGATCAAAGAAGATCAAAGAAGATCAGATCAGATCAAAGAAGATCATAGAACATAAAAAAAGATCAGATCAAAGAAGTTAAAAGAATATCAAAGAAGATTAGATCAAAGTAGACCAAAGAAGATAAGATTAGATCAAAGAAAATCATATCTGATCAGATCAAAGAAGATCAAAGAATATCAGATCAAAGAAGTTAAAAGAAGATCAAAGAAGATTAGATCAGATCAGATCAAAGAAGATCAAAGAAGTTAAACGTAGATCAAAGAAGATTAGATTAAAAAAGATAAAAAAAGATCAGATCAAAGAAAATCAAAGAAGTTAAAAGTAGATCATAGAAGTTAAAAGTAGATCAAAGAGATTAGATTAAATCAGATCAGATCAGATCAAAGAAATTAAAAGTAGATCAAAGAATATTAGATCAAATAAGATCAGATCAGATCAAAGAAGATCAAACAATATCAGATCAAATAAGATCAAAGAAGACCAAAGAAGATCAGATAAAAAAAGATCAGATCAAATCAGATCAGATCAGATCAGATCAAAGAAGATCAAAGAAAATCAAAGAAGATCAGAGAAGTTCAAAGATCAGATCAGATCAAAGAAAACCAGATAAGATCAAAGAAGATCAGATCCGATCAAAGAAGATCAAAGAATATCAAAGAAGATCAGAGAAGATCAAAGAAGATCAGATCAAAGAATATCAAATAAGATCGAAGAAGATCAAAGAATATCAGATCAAAAAAGATAAAAGAAGATAAAAGAAGATCAAGGAAGATCAGATCAAAGAATATCAAATAAGATCGAAGAAGATCAAAGAAGATCAGATCAAAATAGATCAAAAATATCAAAGAAAATCAAAGAAGATCAGAGAAGATCAGATCAAAGAAGATCAGATCAGATCAAATCAAAGAAGATCAGATCAAATAAGATCAAAGAAGACCAAAGAAGATCAGATAAAAAAAGATCAAAGAAGTTCAAAGAAGATCAGATCAAAGAATATCAAATAAGATCAAAGAAAATCAAAGAAGATCAAAGAAGTTTAAAGAAGATCAAAGAAGATCAGAGAAGATCAAAGAAGATCAGATTAAAGAATATCAAAGAATATCGAAGAAGTTCAAAGAAGATCACAAAATATCAAATAAGATCAGATCAGATCAAAGAGGTTAACGACGGCCTACTTGCCGTCGCTAATTGGTTTAAAAAAACACTAAAGAGGTTAGGGACGGCCTAATTGCCGTCGCTAATTGGTTTAAAAAAAAACACTAAAGAGGTTAGCGACGGCAAGTAGGCCGTCGCTAATTGGTTTAAAAAAAAAAAACACTAAAGAGGTTAGCGACGGCAATTAGGCCGTCGCTAATTGGTTTAAAAAAGAAAACATTAAAGAGGTTAGCGACGGCCTAATTGCTGTATCTAATTGGTTTAAAAAAAACACTAAAGAGGTTAGCGACAACAATTAGGCCGTTGCTAATTGGTTTAAAAAAACATTAAAGAGGTTAGCGATGGCAAGTAGGCCGTCGCTAATTTGTTTTTAAAAAAAAACAGTAAAGAGGTTATTGGTTTTTAAAAAAAATATCACCGATCCGCGTGAAATCTCATCTCAACCGTTAATAACACCAAAAAATTTAGCTAAATCCAACGCACTAAACCAAACCACGTCATCGATCCGTGTGAAACTAACACAACCAATCCCCTTCAATTACCTTTCTCTATATAAATTTCAATTTTTTCTACAAACCAACTTAAACAAAAATTTTCTCTCAAAATTTTTTTTCTCTCATCTTCCAGAAAAAAAACCCATTGAGGAGAAGTCCGTTGCTTCCTCGACACCGATCCCGGCCGCTTCTCTCTCCCCTCCCTTCATCCGCCGCCTCTCTCTCGGAGATCTGAGACCTGAGATCTCTGATATCTCGAATCTCAGAAATCTGAGACCTGAGATCTCGGAGATCTCGAAGAAACTCAAAAATCTGAGTTCTCGAGATCTGAAATTTCAGATCTCGGAGAGATCTCCGATATATTTTTTAAATATATATATATATATATATATATTTTAAAAATCTCAGAGATCTCGGAGAAATCTGATCTTTTAAAATATATATATATATATATATATATATATTTTTTTTTTTTAAAGATCTCGGAGAAATCTCATATCTCGAAGAGATCGAAAAAATATATATATATTTAAAAAAAACCATTTAGCGACGGCAATTGTGCCATCGCTAATATTAAAATAATGTAAATTTATTTTAAGAAAACCATTTAGCAACGGCAAAATGCCCGTCGCTAAAATAAAAATAAGGTTAAATTAAAAAAAAATTCAATTAGCCACGGCTAAAATGCCGTTGCTAATATAAAAATAATGTTAAATTTTTTTTAAAAATCAGTTAGCCACGACAAATTGCCGTCGCTAATATAAAAATAATGTGAAATTTTTTTAAAAAAATTTGTTAGCCACGGCAATTTAAAAAAACAAATCAGTTAGCCATGAATGTTTTCCACTTTAGCGACGGTTTTATCCCGTGGCTAATTAGCCACAGCTATTTTGCCGTCGTTGAATCAAATAGCGACGATAAATGTGGCTACGGGATAGCGACGGTTCGGTTGTTGTGCTGTCGTTGATGCCTTTTAGCTATGGTTTTAGCTCAATCAGCGACGGTTTTTAGCCGTTGCTGATTTCAATTTTTTTTGTAGTGTGGCAAGTTGGAAAATAAAAAAAGTTATTTGTAAGAGTCTTTTATAATTTATAGATAATTAGGAAATTTGAAATAATTATATTAGGGATTTTTATATAATGTATCAATGTTTAAGAGGAGCTAGTTTGGATTTTAAAAATTACGAAATGTGAAAGGCAAAATCGAAAAATTAGATGTAAGATCCTATTTATAGTTTATAGATAATTGAAGGACTTCAAATAAAATATGTTAGATGTTTAGTTATAATTAATCAATATTTAGAGGGGTTGAGTTTGATTGTAAATAATCTAAATTTGAGAGACAAAAATGTAAAAAAAAATGTAATAGTATTTTTCGTTTAAAGACACAAACACCCTTTCTCATTTTTTTTCTTTGTAAATATCATAAGCTTTGGAGGGCAATGTTGGAACTCAAAAATTATGTTGAAGACAAATTTGTAACAGTGTTGTTCAATTAAAAGACGTGAGTAATCCTAACATTGTTGGTTTCACTTGTAATTATTAATAATTAAAGAGGAGGGAAGAAATTTTAGAGTCGAAGATATGGGATTGTCTAACTGGCGAGGAAACCAGCGAGAAATTGCGCGAGGGAAGGGATTTTAGGGTCCACCCCCTCCCTCGTTTCCTCGCTGGTTTACTCGACAATTGGAATTTCCCCGAAGATATACGTTTTACTGTTCCTTGAGGGAAGAGGCATTATATAGTCTGAAGAGGAATTCTAAATGTCGAGGAAGCCAGTGAGGAAATCAGCGAGGTTTGGAGAGAGGGAAGGTGGGGACCGTCCATATCTCTCGAGATGTGCGCATGAAAATACCGCCACGCATCCCAAGGGGAATGGGTGACCCACACTCTCCCTCTCTCCTTTCCTCGCCCATTTCCTCGCTGGCTAGAATCACTTAGGGGGTGGGCAAACGGGTCGGCGATCCGCGGATTCAACTCGAACTGGACCGTTTTCCTCTAAACGGTCCAGATTTAAATTATTAAGTTTTTAGATACGGTCCGGATCCGTTATAAAACGGTCCGGTCCCGGTTCCTAATTTTAAAAACGAAACGGTCCGGGTTGGACCCGTTTCAAATCAGTTTAGTTATAAAATCCTAAATATGGAACTACGTAAAGTAACTCACTCAACTATCTAACTCTAACCTAGTAACCTCTGTCTTACTCTTTCGATCCCAACCCTAGCAACTCATACCCTCTTCAAGTCTTTAGAGAAGTGAGCAGTGAGCAGAGCACCCGCCACCCGCAGGCCGCCTCCCTCGCACCGCAGGCCGCCTCTCCCTCTCGCATCCTCCGCTAACGGCCGCTAAAGAAGACTCTTACTCTTTCGATCCCAACCCTAGCAACTCATTCCCTCTTCAAGTCTTTAGAGAAGTGAGCAGTGAGCAGAGCACCCGCCACCCGCAGGCCGCCTCCCTCGCACCGCAGGCCGCCTCCCCCTCTCGCATCCTCCGCTAACGTCCGCTAAAGAAGGTAAGAGAATTGCGATCTTCTTCTCCTCGCCGATTTCTCAATCACATTTTGTACTGATTTCCTCTCCTCTCTGGTCTTCTTATCTTCCCCTCTTTTTTTTGTAGCCCGCATCCTCTTCGGTCTCCTCTCTGATTTCTTGAAGAACTGATCTGTAGAAGAAGAAGGAACTGGTCTCAGATTGCTCATTCAGGTTCGTCTGAACTCTGCCTCCTCATTCTTTTTTTTTTTTTTTTTTTTTGTATGAAGGGAGAATGAGAAATGAAATGGTTTGGTACTTTGGTTGCTATCTAGGCTGGGTTAATCATCTTAAATTTGCATAAGAACCCTGACACTGATAATGCTACTCTTTTTTAGCTTTATTGTTGTTGTATTTAGCGAGGGAGGGATCAGATCAATTCTGAAGCACAAAAAAGAAAAGCCAAGATTCGGTCTCTTCTTCCTCTGTACTGTAACAAAAACTGGCCTTGGCCTCAACCTCTCTAATTGGGATCAGATGCCCGTTTACTTATCCATACAACATTAAAGGTTGGGTTTGATGGTCAGATAACTTAGATCTGAAAAAAAAATTATTAGTGAGATTTGTTCCCTGTCTAATTGTTTGTGTGAGATCATTATTGCATACCCACTGCCACTGGTTTGTTTTTGTGTTTATGTTGGTGATTAGATTTGTGTTGGATATGTTGAAATCTCGAATGGGTGTGGATTTGAATATATGGGTTATTAATATTGTAAGAACTTTTGGTAATAATACTTTCTATTTTGGTAAGAAACAAAAATCAATTTCCTCTAAAAATGTATCCTTGCTAGTTGGATTGTTAGTTAATGCTTTTATATTAACTCATCAATGTCTCACATTTTGGTAATTTTATTTTATTTTTTTAAATGTTTGGTTAAAATGGCAACACTATTTTTTAAATTTATACTTATGTTTTGTAGGCAATTTTTTTTTAATGCAGGAGCATAGTAAGTAACCATGTCCATGTCTTTAAGTACTAGTACTACCCCCAACGAAATTACTAAAGTAGCAACATCTTCTACTGCTAGTACATCACCTTGTCCTGTACAAACAGAAGAATCCATGCCTCCTCCCAAATCTGACCCCTCAAGAAAAACAAAAACACCAAATGCTCCTAAAACTACACAATCTAGATCTTGGGTTTGGGATCACATCACTAAATTTACTGTGAAAGAAACACGTGAAGTTGTAATTGAAGAAAAAAGTACGATGGTAGAGGTAGATGTACTAAAGGCGAAGTGCAATTACTGTGCTCAGTGGCGGTGGCACTAGTACTTTTGGTAAACACATCACCAATGTATGCAAAAAGTATAAACCAAACATGGATCTAAAATAGAAGGTTCTTGCCGGTATAACTAATGATGGTAGCAACATGCTAGTTGCTAGGGGATTTAGCCAAGAAGAAAGTTTGAAAGCCATTATTGAATTCTTAGTGATTGATGAACAACCTTTTAATGCTGTTGAGAATGAAGGTTTTAGGCGGATGATGAGTGTTATACAACCTAGACTACATGTTCCATCTCGAAGAACTGCTGTGAGGGAGTTGTTACAAAGGTATCATGACATGAAAGAAGATTTAAAAGGGCAATTAAGCAAGCATAGAGTCAGCTTGACTACTGATACATGGACAAGTATCCAAAATGTGAACTACATGGTGCTAACAGCTCATTTTGTGGATGATGACTGGAATATGCACAAAAGAATCCTAAACTTTTGTATCATTCCTAGTCATCAAGGTAAACAAATAGGGAGGTTGATAGAGCAATGTTTGGTAGCGTGGAAGATTGAAAAGGTGATGTGTATTTCAGTTGACAATGCATCGGCTAATAAGGTGGCACTTCAATATGTACTTGCTAAAATGAAGATGAAGTCTAATTGTTCACTTATTTTGGGGGGTAGATATATGCATGTGAGGTGTCTAGCTCACATTATCAACCTGATAGTGAAAGAGGGGTTGAAAAAGTTGGATAAAAGTGTGGCATCAATTAGAAATGCCGTGAAGTTTGTCAAATCAAGCCCTCAAAGGTTTTCTTATTTCAAGGAAATTGTTGAGAAAGAGTTTTTAACTGACAAAAGTTTTCTTGTTATGGATGTCCCTACTAGGTGGAATAGTACATATTTGATGCTAGAATCTAGTTTGAAATTTAAAAAGGTATTTGATAAGATGAGTGTAGAAGATGACAGTGCGTATTTAGGTTATTTCATAGAAGATGAGGAGTTGAATGATGATGAAGAAGTAGATCCGAAAAGAAAGGTTAGAGGAAGGGTTGGGCCACCTTGTGAGAAAGATTGGGAAAGTGCCGAGGTGTTTGTGACTTTTTTGAAAGTCTTCTACCTAGTGACTATGAAGATGAATGCTAGCAAGCATCCAACGTCCTAAACAGCTGTCCATGATGTGATTGCTATGGAAGCAGAGATTGATAAATTTTTTTTGCCCGACTATATGCAATTTGGAGGTGTTGTGGAGAATGTGTTACGTGATATGGCAGCGAGCATGAAACAAAAATATGATAAGTATTTTGGTTCAATTGGGTCACTGAACCAAATATTTGTTGTTGCCCTTATCCTAGATCCAAGGTTCAAACTGAGACACTATTTACACTTGTGTAAAAAGAAATTGGGGTATAAGGAAGAGGATATTGAAGAAAAAAGTAAGGAAATTAGGGCATTAATGAAGGACTTGTGTGATGAATATGTTCAACAACTCGCTGGTTCCCAAAAACAACCTGAGGGTTCAAAACAGGTAATCAAAAGTTCTAAACTTTCTTCAAACGTTGTTTCATTATTATAAAGTTTATTGGTTATTTCAATTCACACTCTAAATTAATCAAAATTTTCTTTTTCTTTTGGTTCTTAGCATTCTCAATCAAGTGTTGACGATAACTCTACATATGGAAAACAAGGAAGTGTAGGAGCACCAACTGAAAGTCCTTGTATTCTTGATGAGATGATGGATGATTGGGAGAAGGAGCTAGAAGATACGGAGGATATTGTGCTTTCACATGAGGTAGATAGGTATCTCATGGATCCATTAGAGAAAGCTAACAAGATTGAGATGTTTGAAATTTTGAGATGGTGGAAGCTGAATGGGAACAAGTACCCCACACTTGCATTGCTAGCAAAAGATGTATTGTCTATTTAAGTGTCAACAGTTGCTAGTGAGAGTGCTTTTAGCACTGGAGGTCGATTGGTTGATTCCTTTAGATCATCTCTCACTCCGACCTCTGTGGAGGCATTGATATGCCTCCAAAATTGGATAAAAAGTGATGACATCAGCAACATTGAGTACGAAGCAAATGCAGAGAAAATTGAGTTCTATACAGAGTGTGAAAATGGTAATATTTGTGTTTTTTGTAGTTTGATTTTTATTATGGTTATTAACATATTCATTATGTTGTTTGTTTTTCTTAGACTTTGCAAAATTGAAATTCACAAAAGCCAAAGGCAAATAAAGTGATGCAAACTCAAGTGGTCGTACTCAAATTGCTCAATCAACATTAAAGGGAAAGACAAAGGTTGCCAATACAGGTTTGGTGATAGCTTAATTTGAGTGCCTAGCTTAGCCTTAGCTCTTTATGTTTTCAATGTAAGTGAACTTTGTAGCTCTTTATGCTATGTTTATGTTTAACTCTTTAGGTACTTGCTGAAATTTAGACAAGTTTATGGATTGGTTTCCAGTGTGGTCCATGACAATGTTACTATTTAATGATGTGGTGTTTGTATGGTCTTTTTTTAATGAAATTTAGACAAGTAATGTAATTTTTTTTCACGGTCACACTTGGTTGTTGGAGCAAGCAATAATCTGTGCTTATTTAGCCTGATTGAATACTGATTGAATCTAAGGTTACATGAAGCTGTGTGGAGCTTGTCCTTGTTGCAATTATTTCAATGTAATAGATATTGGACAATTTTTTTTTTCACGTTCACACTTGGTTGCTGGAGCAAGCAACAATCTGTGTTGTTACTTATTACTTATTAGTGTTGCCTATTGCATCAACCTGAATTTGTTGCTTGCAGTTGTTGCTTGTTGTTGCTTGCAGGTACATAAAGCTGTGTGGAGCTTGTCCTTGTTGCAACAACCTGAATTTGTTACACAAACCAAATGTAAACGGTAAACCTCTCCTCACATCAGAGTTTTGTCCTTGTTGATGGTTTCTTGTCTTTCCTTTCCTTTGGTTTCTTATTGGGCTGAATTGCATAATGGTTGGCAACATATCATTACCTTATTAAAATGAGACACCGCATAACCATTTCTGGAAGAAAACTGAGACTTCAGCCTTGTCTCTAGAATTAATACAATACCACGATTCCAACTCAAATATGGATAATTGTACTTTTCTTAATAGAGATCTTCAAAGCGTCCTTGTGAGGTACAAGATGTGTTGCTGGGTTGTTTGAATGTCAACTTTCTCTGCAAGTCTTCATTTAATGGGGTTGTTAAGTTATAAATTAGTCTTTTGGGTTCTCTTTGCTCATCCTTATTTGTTCCATCTCATAAGCAATGGCACAGACTACTCTTTTCTCTTCTTGGTTTTGGCTACCTCAGCCTCAGCATTTCAAAGCACAAGTAATAAGATTGCCACAAAATCGATGTTCTAAGCATATCTATATTGACAATTATATATAGCTTTACAAGTTGGTTATCATGCCTTCTAACATGTCAAACTGATGACACTTACTTCCATTACTGACAGGTTGCAAAGGAATGTGAGTATGAAATGGTAGTGAACACAGGTCCATCAAGGGGACCGACATACAAGCTTTTGGTGATCATAGAAGCGATTGGTGGCGAAAACATCAACACAACCAATGTGGCCAAGAAGTGGGGCAAATATGGGACATTTATACACCTATTTCTTACCCAACTCTGCAGATAGATTCAAAACCAGAAGGCCTTGTCTCAAGGCCAACTTTTGCAACATCTTGATCAGAGGAGGAAAGAAAGTAGAGCTGAATCCTCACTGGTACATAAACAATATCATTGTTGGGAAGAGGAGGAATCTATCGACTCAAGACATTTCATTTCCTTTCTGAAAACGAATTTAAGTACAGTGAAGGTGAATGCCCTTGTTTCTGTACTTGTGATGGACTGAAATCTTCTACTTATATAAATTAAAGATCCTCCTTGAATAAAAGATTTGCTTATCATATATGTCACATTTGCAGAACTTGAGAACATGAGATTGATTTTGTGTCAAGGGCATTGGATTTGATTTTGGTGCACTTCCTATGACAATATAACCTCCTACAGTCCTACTAAGTCATAAGGTGCCTACGGTTAAATCACACTCTACTTTTTAGTTGTAACAATAATGGGAGTCTGAAAATAGAATAACAAGTTGATGTTCCCAAAAGGAAAAAATTGTGAGTTGAAAAAAGAGTTCAGTTCAGACATTTTTTTTCCTCTTCCATCTATTAGTTGTTTGTAAGATTTCTCTCATTTTGAACATTGGAACCGTAGGAACCGGACCGTTCCAAACGGTTCGAATTAGGTTCGGTTCCAATGTTCAAAATGAGGGGATCCGGACCGGACCGGATCCGTTATTTTTAAACAGTTCGAGTTAGATTCCTCCCAAATTTAAAACCGATCCGAACCGTGCCCACCCCTAGAATCACTCAAAGTCTGAATCTGGATTGTTGTTTTCCCATGAACCAAATAGAGCCTTATATAGGCAGATGGGTCAACATAAGGGCTTTAGACCTGTGACTGGACTTGTTCATTGGGGGCCCTTTTCGACAGATGGAATGAGTTTTGTGGGCTAAATTCATTGGGTTTGGCTGAATAGATTTCAAATCTGGTAAGTGCTGTTGAGTTTTTTTTAGCTCAACCAACTTCTTAAACATAAATTCATGGGCACGATGATTTGTTGATTTTCAATTTCAGGAACCAATACAATCTAAAATAAATGAATTACCATTTTTTATGAAAACTTCAAAGGTAGATAAGAATGGATTGGATTACTTGATACTATGGGACCAAAATATATCAGCTGAATTGGTAGAGATGTAATGAATGAAATCATATATCGCAAACGGAATGGGATTGGGAGAGTTAAGTAAAAAAAAAAAAAAAAAAAACCCTGACACTCGTGACAAAGGTTAAAATGAGTGGACCAACTCTGGAGAAGACCAGCGAAGAGGCAAGGCACTATAAAATATGATAGCACTACAAACGATAATGTAAATGAGTATAGTATGATGGAAATCCATTGGCATGACAAATCTACCTTCCCGTTAACTTATGAAATGTTAAGATTAACGTAAATGAGTATGGTATGAAGGAAAAGAGCCACTGAGGTGACAAATCTACCTACTTTTAACCAAGAGTGACATAAAAATAAAAAAGAACCAAGAAAAGAATACTCTCTTTCAAAAAATATAAATAAAATGCCTTAATTAATGTGTTCAAAGTTGATTCTAAAACATACATAGGTTGCAATCATCAGATGTGTTGTGGACATGTTTTGGGGATTTTGATCAGATCAAAACAAGGATGGTTGCAGACACGTTTTTATAGGTTGGGTTCAAATAATATGAGCTCAAGTTGAATCCTTCTTTATTGATTTATTAATTAACCATGTAACCACCACATCCATTTCATTTCAATTCAATGTCTAATCTGTTTGGTACCGCCAATGCCAAGAACCCACCTATTTATTTACCAGTTGAATTTGAGAGATATGTGGCCAACAACATTAACTCAATGCCATAATTTTTATCTATTTTACTTAATTGCCCATCTTGTATTTTCTTTGGTTCTCTTAAGAAAAGAAATATGATCTGGAATATTACAGTCAGCGAGGCGACCTTGATATTAGTTTGGATACATTTTTATTCAAAATATTCATCGTGCACCCGCACAAAATTTTAAATATTTTGGAACTTTGTAGAATGCGTATCTATAGACCACAGGACAAAACCTTTTTTTTTAACTCCTTGATTTCAATATTTGTAGCATGGTTTTATTTATTTATTTATTTTCACGAAGCATATTGCATTAATAACATAAAAAGCTAAATATAGTTACATAGGTGTCTTCCTGCAATAGAAGTCAAAACAAGTACTTCTTGATTAAGTTCACTAACGATATCGTTAAAAGACCAATCAGAAAGACTTGAAGTGACTTAACACTACACATTATAGGTCGCCACACTTTAACCTGTCACAAAAACATGTTAGGAGGGTTTTTTTTTGGAAAGTAAGCTAGGGTTTTTAGGATTCTCGAACCTTATATTAATAAAAATGATAATGATAAAGTTTACAATTGTTCATACATTCACTCGTTACATCATCTATAGAACAATAAATTTGCTTCAAAGCTTCAACAAAGATCCTAAGTAGTTCTAGTTCCACTGTCTCTAGGCTGGAGAGTAATCTTGAAAAGTGGTCCGTTATAAAAGTAGTTGCATGATGGATCTGCCATAACTTTACTTCCTCATAATTACCAATCAATCCTTTAATTACTCTCATGACCTGATTTGTACCTAATGTGGGCCCCATAATGTATGAGAAGTCGTCGTAAAGAACCGAAAAATAATGAATCATGATATAGGAACCATTGAATGCTAGCTCTAATCTAGCATCTATACAAGGTTCTAATAAAACACCTGCATTCTACCTGTATTATCATCATCAGTTACCTGAATTTAGGCTTTGTCTTCTTGTTTCGAAAAGATCTTCGAGGAGCATATTCCGTGGGTGACTGTATTGTGGTAACCTCATATTCTTCATCAATAGTGTTTATCTTCACCTTTGCTGCTTTCCCTCCAAGTAAGGCTTTAATTTCGGTGATCAATGCATCCTTGCCCATTCTTGTAATTGATGTATTCAAATCATTGATGGCTGAGGTGATAGCCAATCCATGGGTGTTTTTGGAGAGTTTCGTGTGATCTTCCCCCCGTTTTCCATCAGTCATCTCTTGTCCCACTTCAAGAAATGTAGAAGCTGATTTTGAGGTTGCATCAATCTCCTCACTGCATCTTTCCTGATTTGAGTAACTTTTATTTCACGTTGAATTTGCACCATAGAAGCATCAACTTTTTGTTGGCTTACTTCTTGTTCCTCAACTGGAAGTGTAGAGATAACTTCTTTGTTTGACTGGTTTGCAGTATTCGTCTTATCATCATACTGATCTATAATATCTACCTCATTCGCGTTGTTTGTGCTCTCACTTGCTTCGGTGTCAGTCTGCCTTCTGACATCGACGTGTTGCGTTGCCTTATTGGGTCTGAATGAATGTTTGAAACAGTGGTCCAACCATCTTTATCTTCCTCATTATGATTTTCATCTACTTTCTTTCCTATTTCTCTCCAAACTTTTGGAGTCGTTTGTCTAATTGGCTTACTCTTTGAACAACCCATTTTGTTGTGCCCAAACCCCACACACGAGATGCATTCGGCTGGAACCCAGGCATACTCCACTTCCACTAATCTCTTCTTCTCATCATTGATAACTATTGGTGTTGCTTTGGGGAGTTGGCTGCTAACATTGATTTTCGTACAGACTTTTGCAAATGACAGTCGCGTTCTCTCCTTTATTACTTTGTCAAGCATGATTGGGACTCTTATTGCACGTGTAATTTTTTGGATGCCTTCTGCGTTCCAGAGGAACAATGATATCTTCTTCAATGTAATCCATATGGGAATGGTAGTGAGTGTTTCTTCTTCCTAGTCCATCAATGGGTTCCAAGCTCTAAGAATGAAGAGTCTCCTGGCAATGTGTAAATGACCCATTTCCCAAACTTTGTCTCTGTCAGTTTCCTCTCTAAACTTGAACACAAAGTTCTTATCTCCATGAGTATTCATCTCAAATTTATGAATTCCCCAAATTCAACTGAGATATTCTTTGACATACCCATATGCCAACCTCCTCCCTACGAACACGCCAATAATCAGTCGTTCACACTCTTCAATTCTGGCTGTAAAATCAGAGGTGCTAACATGCATTATGTTCTGGCCATCTACAATCGCAAGGGGTGCGTATTCACGCTTGGTTGTGCCCGTAGACTTGTGCTGCTTCAGCTTTGATGCCCAATCCATCGTGGGTAATGTCGGAGCAGTAGCAGCGGCTTGTGTAGCACTCACCGCATATCTATTCATCACACCATCGATCCCATCTTGATGCGTATTTGGATTGGTTTCAAGTCCCCTTTTGCTGGATTGTGCTTCACCATGAGGAGGTGAAGCACCATCTGACATGGTTGTAGACGTCATCCTTGATCAATCATCCATGAAGATTCATTCAACTCGAGAGGGTAGGTCTGACTAAGAGGAAGAAGATTTGAAGTCGAATGGGAGTAGATCTGAAGAAGGTGCAGTCTCAATACAGATTTAATTTTCAAAACTTATTCACCTTCTTAAACCAATCAGAAGTTTACTTCCAGATTATGTGAGGAGGTCCTTCCACACCTTAACAATGAATGTGATTTTGTGAAACCTCGCGAAATTTCAACGAAATTTCGTAATTTTGAAATTACGAAAATAAAACATTAGAGTACGCCACATGCAAGTTTTTGTTAAACACATCATGTGAGTCAATTCTTGTACTCCACCAACAAATTGTGGAGTGGTTATTATGTGCTTCACTTCTTCCAACCTATTTAAACTCATTAATAGTACCGAAAAATCACATATATGTTATGTTAAATTGTTGACCCGGTTACAATGAAGGATTTGTTTGGTAATGGTTGAAACCATCTCACTTAACCGATTTATATCACCTCACTCACATTTCCGATCAAATTGTACCTTTTCATACCATTTGTATAAGTAGTTTTAGGTCCCTATCATTCCAATTGTTATATTACATTATCAACAAAGTATTATCATTGCTTGAGATTATGCTTTGATTAATTAGGGGCACTTTTAGTAATAATCATATCAGAGGTAGTTTAGTAAGTTGACCCAAACAAAATGGGAGGCCTGTTCCATTCTTTGTTTATTAACACCACATCCTATCAGAGAGAGACACGGAAGAAAGTCTGATTTTGTTTGGATTTGTTCTACATTCAAAGATTTCTGATTATTGGTGAAAATCTCAACCCAGAATTGTTTTTTGCCATTTTTTCTTTTTCAAAAACCGCATCAAACAACTCAAAACTACTTCGCCAAAAATTTTCTTCCAAATAGAAACACTGGTGAAAGTCAAGCAGGCAAGGCAAAGAAAGTGTACGAAGCTGCGTATAGGATATGAAATATCTCCAATCCGTGAAAGTCATCAAGAAGCCTACAAGGCGTGGAAATATTTATTTTCATTATTTCCGGTGAAAAACAATGAAGGCGATCATTACTTACTCTCGTCATTGATGAAAGGAGCTTTATCCATTTCATTGTTGGTTTCAATCATCTTCATCTTCCTCTCCGCAAGCCAATCTCGGTGGCCCAGATGCCCAAATTGCCACAATGCAATTCGAACCTCATCATTATTGATGCAGCTGAAGCCTGCAATTGTTGGAGCAAGAGATAAGGTTTTGATAAGAAGTTAAGATAGTTTCGGGATTCAATCAACCGAAGGCAGCGGATGCCACTCGACGCGACCAAGCCACAAGCTTGATTAACAGGAAGAAATACTTAACTTTAGGCAAAGTATTCTTGCAAGCAATACCGTTTCTTAAGCAAAGTCTGAATTTCTTTTTCCATTCATCATGTTTAAATAGTTTTTACAAGAAAATGAAAAGACAAAATTCAATACAAATTCCCAGATTGCCATTTCTTCTTCCTAGATTTATAAAACTCAAGAAACAATATTTTCCAAGACTTCATTAATATGCTTCTGCATCATTCTCCCCTGCTTGAAAAGAACCTGACTGAGAATTCGAAGTCAATTCCTTCCACAGTGATTCCTCAATCTTCTTGAGTTCTTGAGTTGAAATCCATGCATCTTCAGAACTAGGCTTGCCAATCCAATGGACCAAATATTGAGAGTAAGTTCCACGCCTTGTTGTAATGGTGCGCACATCCAGAATATCAATAGTTTCGCGAGAAGCATTGGTGGTTGTGGCCGCAACGTCATTAGGTTCAATTGATATAGGACCTTTATCTCCATAATACGAATACAAATCACTTATATTGAAAGTTGGACTAATTGATAACCCTGGCGGTAACTTCACACGATAAGCATTTACTCCAAGTTTCTTGAGAATTTGACAAGGTCCAAATTTCCTTTGCTTTAATTTGTTGTAAGTTCCAGCACGAAACCTCTCTTTTCTAAGATAAACCATCACCAAATCTCCTTCTTGAAATTCTTTATGTCTCCTATGAGCATCAACAACACTCTTGTAACGCTGGGAAGCTTGATTTAAGTGTTCACGAACTTGTTCATGAATGTTCTTGATATGGGCAGCAAGCTTCTCCACATCCATGCTTACTCTAGCTTGAGTAGAAATTGGTACTAAGTCTAAAACTTGATAAGGATTACGCCCATAAATAATCTCAAAGGGCGTTTTCTTAGTTGAGCGGTTGCAAGAGCCATTATAAGCAAATTCAGCTTGAGGAATAATGAATTCTCACTTCTTAGGATGCGCTCCAACCAAACTTCGCAATAAATTGCCAAGGGATCTGTTTACTACCTCCGTTTGGCCATCTGTTTGAGGATGATAAGCGCTAGAGAATTGTAAACGTGTTCCCAAAAGCCTCCAAAGTGTCTTCCAAAAATAGCTCATGAATCGTACATCACGATCTGAAGTAATGGACTTTGGAACTCCATGCAAACGAATCACTTTGAAAAATAAAGTAGCCACATCTGAAGCATTATTGGAGTTCTTCCACGGAAGAAAATGTGCCATCTTAGAAAATCGATCAACAACAACTAAGATGCCATCATACCCATGTTGTGTTTTTGGCAATCCAAGGACAAAATCCATAGAAACATCCTCCCAAGGACCATTAGGAATAGGTAGAGGCTGGTACAAACCAGAATTTTGCACTCCTCCTTTGGCCCTTTGACAAACATAACACCTTTACACATAACGAGTAACATCACGCTTCAACGTAGACCAAAAGTACCGCTCCCTTACAAGTGCCTCAGTCTTGTCTCTTCCAAAATGACCAGCAAGTCCACCTCCATGTAATTCTGTGATAACAAAATCTCTAAGTGTGCCATCTGGAAGACAAAGTTGGTTTCCTTTGAAGAGATAGCCATTCATGAGCAAGTAATCATTATTTTTCCCATCACTCAGCTCTTCCATAACCTTGGAAAAGAATGGATCAGCTGCATAGTTTTCTGGGAGCAAATCAAAACCCACCACTTCATAGGAAAGAGTGGTCAATAAGCTGTACTTTTGACTTAATGCATCAGCCACCTTATTAGAAGTTCCTGATTTATGATTCAGCACAAAGCTGAATTTTTCCAAGTAAGAGACCCATCTGGCATGACGAGAATTCAGCTTTCTTTGAGATTTAAGAAACTGCAAGGCTTCATGATCAGAATAAAGAACAAACTCCACGCCAATAAGGTAATCTTCCCAATGTCGCAAAGCTTGAACCACTGCGTAAAGCTCCTTGTCGTAGGTTGAATAATTCAATCTGGCATCATTTAGCTTCTCACTGAAGTAAGCAATTGGTCTTCCTTCCTGCATTAGAACAACCCCAATTCCAACATTAGAAGCATCACATTCAACTTGGAAAATTTTGGCAAAATCTGGCAAGGCCAAAACGGGAGCTTCAACAAGCTTTTTCTTCAAGAGTTGGAAACTCTTCTCTGCTTCATGTGTCCATACAAATTCTTTTTTTTATAACATCCATCATAGGAGCTGCAATGGTGCTGAAATTTTTAATAAATCGCCGATAAAAAGACGCCAATCCATGGAAACTTCTAACATCCGTAAGGCTTTTAGGTGTTGGCCAATTCACGATAGCTTTGACGTTCTCGTGATCCACTTCCAAGCCTCTAGCTGTCACAACATAGCCTAAGAATACCACTTTGTCAGCCATAAAAGAACACTTCTTGAGATTAATAAACAGTTGGTTGTCATGGAGCACTTTGAAAACTTGAGCCAAATGCTCTAAGTGCTGAATTTTGTTTTGGCTATAAACCAAGATATCATCAAAATATACCACAATAAATTTCCCCATAAAATTCCTCAAGACTTCAGTCATAAGCCTCATGAAAGTGCTAGGAGCATTAGAAAGACCAAATGGCATAACAAGCCATTCAAACAACCCATCCTTGGTCTTGAAAGCCGTTTTCCATTCATCGCCGCTACGAATACGAATTTGATGATAACCATTCCTTAGATCAATTTTAGAAAATATTTTTGCCCCATCAAGCATATCAAACATGTCATCAAGACGGGGAGTAGGGAATCTATATTTCACCGTAATTTTATTCACAGCCCTACTATCAACACATCCTCCAAGTTCCATCTTTTTTAGGAGTCAAAAGGGCAGGAACAACACAAGGACTAAGTGATTCTCTAATCAGCCCTTTATTAAGTAAATCATCAACTTGTCTTTTTAATTCAGCATGTTCTTTAGGTGACATTCTATAATGAGGTAAGTTAGGAAGGCTTGCACCTGGAACAAAATCAATTTGATGTTGAATATTGCGAAGAGGCGGTAGTCCCTCCGGTAGTTCATTTGGAGCCAATCCTTCAAATCTGTCCAGCAGTTCTTGAACTTCTTCAGGAATCCTTTCTATGTTTTCAAGAATCTTCTCAACAACCATCAACATGAACCCTACTTTGTTGTCCTTGCAAGAGCGCTCAAACTCCTTGCGAGATAGTAAAATAATTTGGTCGTTATTGTGCACCGTATTAGGAACATTCTTCAAGGGCTGCAACAAATACTTTACTCCATTCTTGACAAGAGAGTAAATATTTTTCTTCCCATCATGTTGGAAATTTCGATCAAATTGCCAAGGCCTACCAAGAAGTAAGTGACAAGCATCCATGGGAAGAACATCGAAATAAATCTCATCTTCATACCTTCCGATAGAGAATTTGATTTTGCATCTTTGAGACAGCAACACCTCCCCACCTTTTTTGAACCACGACACCTTGTAAGGCTTGGGATGGCGTACGCATGGTAGCTTCAATTTGTCTACCATAAGCTTGGACACCATATTTTCTACACTTCCTGAATCGATCATCAAAATGCACTTCTTTTCATGGGACAAGCAATAAGTTCTGAAAATGTTATTTCGCAGCCATTGATCATCTTCTTGGATTGTCATAATCCGTTGAATAACAAGGCTTTTATCTGCACACTCTGGTTCACAACGTTCTCCCTCCAAGTCCTCATCTGGATCTTCATAAAAAATGGGCTGATCTTCGCCTAGTTCGTCATCCCCTTCAACAAGATTAATTTCGGATTTCTTCTTAGGTCATTCATAAGAACGATGCCCTGATTCTCCGCACCTAAAGCATGTAAAAGTTGAAGATTGAACAGCCTTTCCCTTGTCTTTACCACTTCTTGCAGTGCGAATGTTTTGCTCGGTGCTAGAGGTTGAAGTTTTCTTCCCGTAAGTCAACATCTTTTCCTGTGGAGTCTTGGAGCTCTCCGCCTTCTTAAACAAACTCCATTTTATTTTCTCCTCCGCCTTAAGCGCCTTTTGATATGCTTCTTCAAGAGAATGAATAGAGTGCATTATGAGTTCTCCACGCAAGCTATATTTCAGTCCGCTTACATACCGCGCCACCAGTTGATCATCTGTCTCATTTAAATTAACCCGACTCATTAACTTATAGTAAATCTCTGTATACTCTTCCACGGACTGATCATTACGCTGGTGCAATTGATGAAATTTTTGGTAGAGAGTTTGAGGATAATCCAGAGGAAGAAATTTCTCATCCAGCTTTAACTTCATCTCTGCCCATGTGTTGATTCTTGGAACGCCCCTTCGATCACGACTACGTTGATAATTTTGCCACCAAACAAGAGCATGACCCTTCAATTTTGTAGCCACGAACCGTACCTTATATTCATTGGAAAGATCTTTCCATTCAAAGAAGGCTTCCAACGATGATACCCAATCAAAATATTCATCGGGATTAAGTTTCCCTTCGAAATCTGGTACATTAACTTGAATACTACGATCCGTTGCTTCAAGAGCTCTCATTAATCTATTCATGACAAATGGATTTTCATCTGCAGCATTGGACCTTCCAGCAAAATTTGAAGAACCTGATTCCTCATCAGAATATCCACTTCTAGAGCTTCGAGGATTACTCCTCCTACTACGAGTTGGAGATTGTGGAAGTCTTTGGAGAATCTCGTTCATCATTTGCTGTAGATTTTGGTTAGATTGACGCAACTCGGGAAGTTCAGCTTGCACGTTAACCTGTTCAACACTCCTTCTTCTCCCTCGAACCATTGTTGCTAGGAAACAACAATAACTAATGCTCTGATACCAATTTAATGCAGCTGAAGCCTGCAATTGTTGGAGCAAGAGATAAGGTTTTGATAAGAAGTTAAGATAGTTTCCGGATTCAATCAACCGAAGGCAGCGGATGCCACTCACGCTACTAATCGCGGATGCCACTCGACGCGACCAAGCCACAAGCTTGATTAACAGGAAGAAATACTTAACTTTAGGCAAAGTATTCTTGCAAGCAATACTGTTTCTTAAGCAAAGTCTGAATTTCTTTTTCCATTCATCATGTTTAAATAGTTTTTACAAGAAAATGAAAAGACAGAATTCAATACAAATTCCCAGATTGCCATTTCTTCTTCCTAGATTTATAAAACTCAAGAAACAATATTTTCCAAGACTTCATTAATATGCTCCTGCATCAATTATCACAAGAAAAACTTGTGTGCAAATTCATGAGGAGAATACCAACATTTCCGACATTTTGTTCGGCATCGGAGGCTCGGCCAAAACATGGAGGAACAGGATGCATTACAATGACCTGTGGTGGAGGCCTAATGTAACTCGTGGGTTTGTTTGGCTGGACGAGAAGCCTCTGGACAATTTCACATGGCCGGAGACGTCACCTCCTTACAGAGTTTCCCAGGATACATTGAGGTTCAAGTATACCAACTGGGATGGGTCAAGATCGGCAATTAGGATTGCTAGGATTGTTAAGGAGAGTTATGGGCTTGGGGAGGAGAATGTGCGGTGGTTCGTGATGGGGGACGATGATACTGTGTTTTTTACGGAAAATTTGGTGAATGTGTTGGGGAAATATGATCATAATCAGATGTATTACATTGGAGGAAATTCGGAGAGTGTGGAACAGGATTTGGTGCATTCGTATGGAATGGCGTACGGTGGTGGTGGTTTTGCTATTAGTTGTCCACTCGCCAATGAGCTGGTTAGGTTGTTGGATGGTTGTATTAATAGGTATTCCGCGTTCTACGGTTCCGATGAAAAGATTGGTGCTTGCATGGCTGAGATAGGTGTTCCAGCAACCAGTGAGCTTGGTTTTATCAGGTAATTTTTTTCATTTTTCATTTTTTGATTTTTATTGAAATTTAGTTTTATTCTTTTTTTTTTTCTAAAATTTTTACTTCAACAATATTGTATGTGCTATGATAAATCTCAACAATTAATTTGTTAAAGTCATTAATGTGTCTGCTACAAACAATTCTAAATAATTAAGGTATTCATTGGTCATAACTGTGCATAGTATCGCCAATCCCAACAATATAAGTGAATTGCAACTAATTATCGCACCTTAATTGTAGGATTAATGGTAGGATTGATCATTGCCCGCCTTTGAGTAGAAGTAGGTGGAATGGATGGAATTGTGGTTTATTACTTTATTTTGGTAAATGGTCTTACTTTGTTCCAACAGATTTTTCAGTTTCACCTACTTCCTAGTTTGGTAAGTCATGCATTTGGATTAGATCAATCATACTTGGGGTAATTTGGTTTATCTGGTTATCATTTGTTTGAAATTTGCCGGTTATTCAATATGAAATTTGATGCGTGGGATGCATTGTCTTTCATTGTTCATGTGGCAAGACAAGCTATCCATGCAAGATTGTGCCTCACACAACCACATCCCTGATCATTCACACGGCAATTCAAGCTATGAATTTGCTACTTGATCATGTATATCGTACAAGGTAAATCAAAATGTTGTTTCAGAAACAGTTGAATTTTGCTACGCACACCACATTGCATTACCCTGCAATGTGAAAAACAATATGAATCATGATGTGTAACTTGAACGATGTGTAGACCTCTGGTTGTATCACAAACCTTCAACATTTTATCCTAATTGCAGGTTGACATAAGAGGCAACCCGTACGGATTACTTGCAGCACACCCCATTGCAGAGCTGATCTCACTTCACCACTTAGATTATGTATCAGCATTGTTCCCAACGAAGAACAGGCCAGAAGCTCTAAAGTCGCTAATGAGTGCCTACGAATTGGATCCAGCTCGGAAACTACAACAGAGCTTCTGCTTTGATCTTGAGATCAACATTACAGTTTCAGTCTCATGGGGTTACACAGTCCAAATATACCCAACTATAGTTACAGGCAAGGAGCTTGCAACTCCACTCCAGACGTTTCTTACATGGAGACGGAGCAATGGTCAATTTAAGTTTAATACACGGCAGGTAAAGAAACCTCCTTGTGAACAACCCAATTTTTTCTTCTTCTATTATATTGAGGAGGCAGATAAAGGGAAGACAAAAAGCTTCTATAACAAGATTGGTCACAACCCTGCTAAGGGGTGTAGCTCATCATTTCTTGAAGCGATGGGCCATCAGAGCTGTTAATGTCACCTCTCCGAAGATGAACCAAAGTGAATGGCTCCAGGTAACATTTTCCTTTCTCCTATATTACGCCCTTCCTTTCTAATATATAACAAACCAAACTTGTTGTAACGATTTTGTTGTATACTTGAACAGGCACCACGACGACAATGCTGCGAGATCTTAGAGCCTAACAGAAATGGAGTCCTAGAGCTAAGGATCAGAAGACGTCAAACAGGGGAATCACTAACCCCTCACTAGCTAATTCTCCTCTCAATACAACTCCCTTGTGAATTTTATACTTATTTCACATGCAAACACAGACAAAGAAAATTTAGGTTTTTACTCCATTTCTTTCTTCTTTTTGACATTTTCTTTTACAGTTACTTATTTGTCATTACCACGGAAAGTATGTTTTTTGGGTTTCGGTGAACGACAAATTTTTATGCGTTTAATTTACCAAACTAAAAATTGGTTCAGTGTATTCAACCAAATGAGTTAGAGGGAGTTGAATGGTAGTTCCAAAGTGAGGTACTGCTAAAGGGTGGTAAGTCGTATACAAGGCCTGCAGTGAATGCAGAGGGTTCAATGTGGTTTCTTAGACTTAGTACGTGGTTGCTGTTTGCTGTTTTGATGCTCAGATTTTCCATTACAGGAATTCTAAATGACAAAGAAATGAGCGAGGAAACCAGTGAGGGGAGTGAAGTGGAGGGGGGAGAACCATTCACCTCCCTCGAAATGCACACAAGAAAAGTCAACACGCACATCCCTAGGGGAGTGAGTGGTTCTC
The DNA here is from genome assembly GCA_003290165.1 of Berberis thunbergii. Taxonomy (NCBI): domain Eukaryota; kingdom Viridiplantae; phylum Streptophyta; class Magnoliopsida; order Ranunculales; family Berberidaceae; genus Berberis; species Berberis thunbergii. Next base: position 202,015 of record QNQO01005306.1, read on the forward strand.
CCCCCTCCACCTCACTCCCCTCGCTGGTTTCCTCGCTCATTTCCTTGCCATTTAACAAAGCTCTTTCCATTATTCATATTTACCACATCTCATCTATTTGGATCTAAATCATCTGTTTATAAACTTCGAATCAGTGTGTAATTACGGTTTTAGTCAAACAACAATGCTTCACCCATTGGTCTAGCTTAAAGAACTATAAGAAGGAATACTTTTGGAAAAATTTTCTACTGACGGAGTATCGCAATGATACTACTATTCGTACATTGTCTAGGAAGTATCTATCCAAAGAAAGATTTGAGATATGTACAATTTCTATCAAACTGTATAAATAACCAAAAGTTTTATACATTGTCTATGAAAATATATTTTTTGTAATAACTAAAACCTTGCATTTTCCATGAAAAAATATTTTTTTGTGTAAATAACCAAAAGCCTAAAAGCTTATACGGTGTCTATGAAAAAGACTTTGTTGAAAATATGGCTTTTTAAAAATAAAAGAAAATGGGTATGAACCTGGTTTTGATCTTTGGATCTCTTTCTAATTTTAGTCCCACATCTTCTATATAACTCATTGTGGAAGAGTTTATAAGGAGAGTGTTTGAGAATTGGGTTTGGACCCCTTGGGGTACCACACTTTGTGAGGAGGGGAGAAATGGACTCTTAAAAATAAAAGAAAATGGGTATGAACCTGGTCGGCTCAGGTCATTTAGAGAGTAACCCATTCTTTTTACTGAAAATTTATTTAAAAGAAATTATTATTTTTAATGCAGAGAAGAGAGACTGAGTCAGATGCACCTAGACAGAAGTTTGCTCTCTCACACGTTTGCCATGCGTTGCGCGGGATTTCCTCCACGTATTTTAAATTGCATTCTCCACACGATTTTTTTCAATGTATCTAGCCGTGTTTTTGTATTTTAGCAGTGCGGTTTTCTCTCTATAAATACAAACACAATTCAGAGTTTAGAAACACAAGAATAAAATGCAAAACATTTTGCAAAACACTTTTAGCTTTGTATTTCAATCAGAGAAGGAACTCTTTCTCTTCGTATTTCAGAGTTTTCTTTTTTGTTTGAATTTTACACATTGTATTGGTGATTCTGAGCAAACAAGAGATTAAGGGTGGATAGTATTCCGTTCATCAACAGTGCAATTGTTTGAATGAGACAGAGAAGATTCTCGGAACATAGAGGCGATTACTAGTTGTGAGTATTGCTCCATCTTTTATCCAGAACCGTCGAGTTTTGCCCTGCTTGATCAACTCTGTAATCTCCTTCGCTTGTGGATCTGTCTGTAGACCTACTTTGATCTTCTCCAAGATGTTGTGACTCAGAACAGTATGGGTTAGCACTGCAAGGTCTGCCCTTCTACTGAGTGCATCAGCTACATTGTTAGTGCGCCCTGGCTTGTATTCCAATACTAAGTCAAATTCTACTAATTTTTTCTGCCATCGAGATTGCTTGGAGGTTAGCATCTTCTGAGTGAGGAAATGGCTTGCTGCCGCATTATCCGTTTTAACAAGGATTTGAGATCCCAAGAGGTAGTGTCTCCACACCCATAAACAATGTACAATGGCTAGCAATTTCTTTTCCTGAGCTGAGTAATGAGACTCTGTATCATTCAACTTTCGACTCTCATATGCTACCGGGTGACCATCTTGAAGTAAAACTCCCCCTAAGGCATAATCAGATGCATCTGTTTGTACTTCAAAGGACTTGGTGATGTCTGGCAAGGCCAATACTGGATCTTTCATCACAGCTAATTTCAAGTCTTGGAATGAAGCATTCCCATGTTCGGTCTTGTTTCAACAAATTTTTCATGGCAACAACTCTCTTAGAGTAGTCCCTTATGAAGCGACGATAATAGTTTGCATGTCCAAGGAAAGAACGTAGTTGAGACACGTTCTTAGGAGAGTTCCAATCATGGATTGCCTTGACTTTCTCCATGTCCATCCGAATCTTCCCATTGCCAATAACATGACCCAAGAAATTGATCTGGGTCTGGCCGAATGAGCACTTTTCCTTCTTGACAAAGATATGATTATCCCTAAGGATTTGGAACACTTCTCGCAAATGATGTAGGTGTTCTTTTATAGTCCCACTATAAACAACAATGTCGTCAAGATAGACAACCACAGACTTGTCCAGAAGGTGACGGAATAGGCCATTCATAAGGGTGCAAAATGTAGCTGGAACATTGGTCAAGCTGAAGAGCATTACTAGGAACTCATATGACCCATATCTAGTAGAACAAGCAGTTTTGGGTTCGTCACCAGCAGCAATGCAGACCTGATGGTAACCTGATCTCAAGTCGAATTTTGTGAAGTATCTGGCGGATCCAAGTTGGTCGAATAAGTCTGCAATGAGCGGCAGCGGGTATTTGTTCTTTATAGTGACTTTGTTCAAGGCTCTATAATCAACACAAAGGCGAAGACTGGCATCATGTTTCCGCTGAAAAAGAACAGGTGCCCCATAAGGTGCTTTAGAGGGCCGAATGAATCCCGACTCCAACAAGCCATCTAGTTGTGTTCTCAATTCGATCAGCTCTAGAGGGCTCATGCGATATGGACTACGTGCGGGTGGCTTGGCACTAGGGACTAACTCTATTTCATGGTCAATGAGCCTTCTGGGAGGTAAATTCTTTGGCAATTCATTCGGCATCACTTCGCTGAAGTCAGCAATAACTTGGGCAACTTCCTCAGGGATTTTGCTAGTATCATCTTCCATCTCTAGCTTTGCCACAGCTAAGTATGTATCTTCTCCTTTGGCCAAGCCTCTCTTGACTTGGAGCGCCGACAATATTCTATCATGAGTTGTTGGTCGAATTGAGGTTGGTACAATGAGTAGTCTGATTCCGAAAAACCCCAAGGAGTCCATGAAAGGTAATGGTCCTGCTGCAGCTCCTCGGAAGAATTCTTGGCCAAGAATCACCTTAAAATCATCAAGTGGAATGGCCAATAAGTTTGATCTTCCTTCCCATGGACCAACCTGTAGTGACACAACTCTAGCCATACCACTAATATAGATTGCCTCAGAGTTGACAGCTTTCAACTTACCCACATCTCCTTCTAAGTTCAGACCCACACGTCTAGCTTCATCTGGGGCAATAAAATTGTCTATCGCTCCAGAATCCAACAATGCTTGGGAAGGGAACCCATTGATAGTGATGTCGATGTATTGCAAAGCCTTCTTGTGCGGGTGCTCATACATTTCTCCTTTGACAGCATTGAGCTTGCGTAGAACTCCCATCGGGAGGTCTCACTGTTGGTGGGGTTCGAGCTCGATGCGGTCGAGTTAGAAGGTTCTGCTTGAAGCAAGGACATTAATGAGTGTAGAGCTGGTTTGGATGGACATTTGCATGTTGGGTGATCCCTGCTATTGCAAAGAATGCATGGGGCAGGGGCAGATGATCTCCACTACCCAGAGTAGTTTTGCCCTCCTTTGTTGTTGTAATTTGAGTTGCTAGAGCTGACATTCCAATTTTTGTTGGAACTCCAATTCTGGTTGGACGGCCCGGAATTGTAGTTTCCTCGGTTCTGACTTGAGTTTCCCCAGTTTTGGTGAAGTGAGCGAGCATTCGACCCTGAGCTTGAATTGGTACTGCCAGTTCTAGCTGTGGAGTGATTGAGCGAAGTGGATCTAGTCATGGGCATATAATCGCTAAACCTTTCTGCTGTCGCAATAGCACTAGTAATATCTGTCACCTTCTGCCTTTGCAATTCTGCTTGTAGAAACGGCTGAGCTTGTTCCATGAAACAGAAAACATTGTCCTTCTCAGACATGTCTCGAATATCTAGCAAGCAATTTGAGAATTGTCGGACATAGTCTCGAATATTGCCTGTCTGTTTGATGGTGTGGAGCTTCCTCCTTGCTAAGAAATCAGTGTTCTCAGGCAAGAATTGATTTCTGAGTTCCTCTTGAGGTCTGCCCAAGTTCTAATAAAGATGCGACCTTCTTCCATATCTGTATATTTGGTTCTCCACCATAGTTTTGCATCACCTGCTAAGTACATGGTCGCCATGGTAACCTTGGCTTCTTCTGATTCGGGGTTCACCGCACGAAAATACTGCTCCAGATCAAACAAGAAGTTCTCTAACTCCTTCCCATCTCGTGCCCCAACATATGACTTTGGCTTAGGCACTTTCATCCTAGGGTGATCAGTCGTCCCTGTGGCCTTAGTCAGCAAGCCAACCCTTGCAAATAAGTCCTCCAACTGTAATTGGAAGTCACTCATCACCTGAGCTGTGGGGTGAGGCGACTCTTCCATAGCGACTGTCCGTCCCTCTAAGTTATCAACGTGCTCAGCCAGGGAATCCACTCTGTCTGCCAGTGAAAAGAGTCCATCCAATCGACTAATCTGTTATCCTAAAGTGTTCAATTGGTCCATTCTGCTTTCTAGTCTATGCATTCGACTAGCCTGTCGTTCCTCCATAGCGCTAAGGCGCTCATTTAGTTCCTGCATCCTGGTTTGCATTCAACAAGCTCTGGCTCTGATACCAACTGTCACGGACTAGTAATCCGTGTGGCACTAGCTATCCAATTCACTAGTAAGCCTATGAGTAGTTACTTTGACGAGCACAAATATTAACTTGAGAATGCACAATATCAATCTGTAGACAATATAACAATGCACAATAGTCAGTAAAAGATCTCATTCACATTCAATAGATTACAATGGGGAGGAACGTTCGGAAGAACGTTGTTCAAGACTAATTCGATGTTATCGATCGATGGAAATACAAGTTTGAAGTTGAAAAGCAATGTAAAGAAAACAATAAAAATGCTAGCGGTACAGTCTGGTTCGACGATTCAATGGAGGCAATATGTCCTCACAGTCAAGAGCTCAAACCTTCCCCCTATATTATAGATGCTAAGCAATTGGGCACTTTTCAAAAGGGAACATTGAGTTTTGAGACCATTAGGAAAGTCTTGAAAGGCTTCTGACCTTGGTTTCCCTAACCAACGGTACTAGTCCTGACAGCGGGGCTACTAGACTGCTTACACACTTTTGGGCAGAGCCGTGAAACGTCTTAAAGAGAGCGACCTAGTCCGCGACTCAACCCAAGAACAATTGATAACCTCGTTCCTATCTTTTAATTTAAATTACTGCATTTACAACAATTTTAAGACGAGTTCTATTTCTGCCATGACCATGATTACTGAACTTGCTGCAAAAGACCTTAACAGGCCCTTTTGCTTTGAGGGCCAACATTTTAAAATATGGAGACAAAAGATGTTGTTTTTCTTAACAACACAAAAGGTCGCATATATTTGTAATACTGAAAAACCAAAATTGCCTGCTGAACCTGATGAAACCCACACCAAAGAATTAGATCGTTGGATTGAAGATGATTTTTTGTGTAAAATTTTTATCTTGAATGGTCTTTTTGGTGATCTATATGATTATTATTGTTCTGAAAAAACTGTTAAGGATATTTGGTAAGCCCTTGGGAAAAAATATGACACTGAGGAGGCTGACACAAAGAAATATGCTGTTAGTCGTTATTTTAAATTCCAAATGACTGATGATAAGTTTGTGGAAACCCAATCACGCGAGCTTCAAAAAATTGCTCATGAAATTATATCTGAGGGAATGATCTTAGATGACCAATTTCAAGTAGTTGTTGTGATAGAAAAATTGCCCTCTAGCTGGAAAGATTTTAAGAATGTCCTTAGGCATAAAATCAAAGAGTTTTCCCTAGAAAGCCTGATTACCCGACTTCGAATTAAGGAGGAAACCTGAAAACAAGATCAGAAAAATGAAGTTCTAATTATTTCAAACCCGAAGAAATCTACCCCTGTGGCTCTGAAAAGCAGTGGAAAAACTATGAAAAATCAGAGTCACAATAAAAATCAGAACCATCAGAACCGGAACAACCAGAACCGTAACCATCAGAATCAGAATCCTCTGCGAAATCAGAATGGACAAAAACACCCCTCAAGGATTGAATCAACACAGTTCCTATGCTACATCTGTCGTAGGCCAGGGCATATGGCTAGGAACTGCCGGAACGGATCTCGTTCTGCACCATAGGCGAACCTAACCGAATACCAACTTATTTCCATGATCTCTGAGATCAACTTTGTTAGTGGATCCGAGGGATGGTGGGTTGACACTGGTGCTTCTCGACATGTCTGCTATGATCGAGAAATGTTCAAGTCCTATTTTGAAGTTGAGGACAAGAAAGTGTTGTTGGGTGATTCCCACTCCACTATCGTTGTTGAAACTGGAATAGTAGAATTGAAGTAGTAGAACTGGAGTTTTTCTCTGAAAAGACTGTTATCCTGAAGGATGTCTTGCATACTCCAGAGATGAGAAAGAACTTAGTCTCTGGTTACCTTCTAAACAAGGCTGGGTTTACTCAAATTATATGGGCTGATTTATATACTATCACGAAGAATAATGTATTTGTGGGGAAAGAGTATGCCACTGATGGAATGTTTAAGTTAAATGTTGATGCTAATAAAATTTCTAGTTCTGCTTACATGTTGTGTACTTTTAATATTTGGCATGCTAGACTCTGTCATGTTAATAAGCATATTATTAAAAACATGAGTAACTTGGGACTAATTTCAAAATTGTCCTTAAATGATTTTGAAAAATGCAACTTTTGTAGCCAAGCTAAGATAACCAAAACACCACATAAATCTGTTGTTTAGAAAATCTGAACCCTTAGATTTGATACACTCAGATATATGTGAACTTGATGGTGTTTTGACTAGAAATGGAAAACGTTATTTTATTACGTTTATTGATGATTGTTTTGATTATACCTTCGTTTACTTAATGAAAAATAAGAGTGAAGTCTTTGACATGTTTAAATTATTTTTGACTGAAGTTGAAAGTCAGTATAATAGAAAGATTAAGAGACTTAGGAGTGATAGAGGCACTGAATATTACAACAGTACTTTCATAGAGTTTTATAATTCTCAAAGAATTATTCATGAAACAACTGCACTCCTGAGATGAATGGCAAAGCTGAAAGAAAAAATAAAACTCTTACTGAGTTAGTAGTTGCCATTCTACTTAACTCCGGTGCTGCATCTTACTAGTGGGGAGAAATTATTTTGACGGTCTGTTACGTGCTAAATAGAGTCCCTAAATCGAAAAGTAAAACCTCCCCTTATGAGATTTTGAAAAATAGACAACCAAATCTGTCATACTTGAAAACTTGGGGTTGTTTAACTAATGTTAGAATTCCTGATCCTAAAAGGAATAAGCTTGCCAGTAGGGCATATGAATGTGTATTCATAGGATATGCCATGAACAACAAAGCTTATAGATTCTATAATCTTAAAGATCACATTATTATAGAATCAAACGACGTTGATTTCTATGAAGATAAATTTCCTTTTATTTCAAGGAATAGTAGGGGTACATCCTCAAATAACGTACCTTTGATCAGGATGAATGAAACTGATAAAACCACAGAATCTGAACTTAGGAGAAGTAAACGAAAATGAACTTCTATAAACTATGGCCCCGATTACTAAGTCTTTACAGTCGAGGAGGATCCCCTTAGCTTTCAAGAAGCCTTATCCTCTATAGATGCCAATTTCTAAGAAGAGGCTATTGATGATGAAATGTACTCTTTTGAGTATAATAGAACCTGACATTTAGTTGATTTGCCACCAGGTTGCAAGACAATAGGAGGTAAATGGGTATTTAAGAAGAAATTGAAACCCGATGGTAATGTTGAAAAGTTTAAGGCTCGTTTTGTAGCCAAAGGGTATAGACAGAGAGAAAATTTTGACTTCTTTGATACATATTCTCCTGTTACCAGGATTACATCTATTCGAGTGTTAATTTCTCTTGCTGCAATACATAATCTAGTATTGCACCAAATAGACATTAAGACTGCGTTTCTTAATGGCGATTTGGAAGAAGAAGTTTACATGGACCAACCTAAAGGTTTTGTTATTCCAAGGCAAGAACATAAAGTTTACAAACTTGATAAATCACTTTACGGTTTGAAACAAGCTCCAAAACAATGGCATGAAAATTTGATAATCTTGTTATCGCACATGACTTTAAAGTGAACGAAAGTGACAAATGCATTTACTATAAAGCTGAAAAAGGCATTTGCACTATTATATGTCTATATGTGGATGATTTGCTTATCTTTGGTTCTAATAACCATGCCGTGAATAAAGTGAAAGCTTTATTGTATACGAACTTTGATATGAAAGACCTTGGAGAAGCAAGTGTAATCCTTGATATCAAGATTACTAGGTCTAAAAAGGAAATTTCTTTGGATCAATCACACTATATAGAGAAGATCCTAAATAAATATAATTACTCTGACTGTAAACCTGCATGTACTCCTTATGATCCTAGTGTAAAGTTGTTCAAGAACACCGGTAACGGTGTTAGACAATCTGAGTATGCGAGCATCATTGGTAGTCTTAGATATGCTACCGATTGCACTAGGACATAGCTTATGCCGTGGGATTACCATGCATATTTACTAGTAGACCTAGTATACAACATTGGCATGCAATTGAAAGGGTCATGAGGTACCTGAAGAGGACAAAGAACCTCGGATTACATTATTAAAAGTTTTCCGTTGTCCTTGAAGGATATAGCGATGCTGATTTGAACACCCTCTCAGATGACTCCAAGGCCACCAGTGGCTATATTTTTAGTATAGCTGGTGTAGCTGTTTCTTGGAAATCAAAGAAACAGACCATTCTGCCACAGTCCACGATGGAGTCAGAGATGATAGCACTAGCCACGGCTAGTAAAAAAGCAGGTTGGCTAAGAAACCTGCTAGCAGAGATCCCTTTATGGGAAAGACTGATTCTAGCTGTCTTGATCCATTGCGATAGTACCGCGGCTATTGCAAAAATACATAACCATTATTATAACGGCAAGAGACGACAAATACGTCGTATGCACAATACAGTTAGAGAGCTTTTGTCTACTGGTGCTATAAGAGTGGATCATGTACGAACTAATGCGAACTTGGCTGATTCTTTGACGAAAGGATTAACTAGAGAGAAGGTTTTCAAAACCTCAAAAGGAATGTGACTAATGCCCTTAGATTGATGAGTTATTCATGGCGGTAACCCAACCTATAGAATGGAGATCCCAAGAAATAAGTTCAATGGTAATAACAAGTCGTGAAAGATATGAAGTGAATCATGCTGACAAAATAGCAATCTCATTCCTAGATTAAAGCATGAGATCCTGAAGCGATAGTAGGATGAGTTAAAAACTCTTAATGAGATCTATACTCTATGTGGAGTGGAGTACCTAGCTACATGAGTACTCTTGATAGACTCACCTAAGTGATTGTGGAAGCTTGGCCGCTTCCTATGGAATTTGTGGGCAAAATTCCTAGAGCTTTCACTATACTGGGATATAAGTGCATGGCCGTAAGGCACGGGCTTTTTAGACTTCACCCTGGTAAGGTTGTGCGTGTAATGTTTGTTAGAGATAAAGTTCAAAACTACGAGTTACTCTAATATAATCTAAAGCATGAGCACTAGAGTTCAAGTCGAATGACACTTTTGTTTATGCACAATTTTATATTTTTTAGATTGCTCGATGAAAATTGTTTTTTAAAATCCAAGTAGGGGATTGTTGAAAATATGGCTTTTTAAAAACAAAAGAAAATGGGTATGAACATGGTTTTGATCTCTGGATTTCTCTCTAATTTTAGTCCCACATCTTCTATACAACTCATTATGGAAGAGTTTATAAGGAGAGCGTTTGGGACTTGGGTTTGGACCCCTTGGGGTACCACACTTTTGTGAGGATGGGAGAGATAGACTCTCACGCGCGCCACCGTCGCCCGTCCGTCCCGTCGGTTGGGTCATTTAGAGAGTAACCCATTATTTTTACTGAAAATTTATTTAAAAGAAATTATTTTTTTAAAGCAGAGAAGAGAGACTGAGTCAGATGCACCTAGACGGAATTTTTCTCTCTCACACGTTTGCCATGCGCTGCGCTGGGATTTCCTCCACGTATTTTGAATTGCGTTCTCCACGCGATTTTTGTCAATGTATCTAGCCGTGTTTTTGTATTTTAGCAGTGCGGTTTTCTTTCTATAAATACAAACACAAGAATAAAAAGCAAAACATTTTGCAAAACACTTTTATTTCAACCAGAGAAGGAACTCTTTCTCTTCGTATTTCAGAGTTTTCTTTTTTATTTGAATTTTACACATTGTATTGGTGATTCCGAGCAAACAAGAGATTAAGGGTGGATAATATTCCGTTTATCAACAATGCAATTGTTTGAATGAGACAGAGAAGATTCTTGACTGTTTTATCTTGGGGACGGCGGGGCTACTAGACTGCTTACATACTTTTAAGCAGAGCCGTGAAACGTCTTAAAGAGAGTGACTTAGTCCGCAACTCAACCCAAGAACAATTGGTAACCTCATACCTGTCTTTTAATTTGAATTACTGCATTTACAACAGACTTATATTGGATACAAAATATCTATAATCAAATGGGTAAAGTATATTTATATTTATCAATTACAATTCCAACTATATGATACACATTTGAGGAGTCGCATACATTTGAGGTCTGTATTCGTATATTCACTAGGGTATTTCCCATGCTGTAGGAACAAGGCTGGTTTAAAGCGAATTCAGATGGTTCACTGACAGGAACTAGAGGTGGTTATGGAGCACTAATCAGGAACCATGATGGAGTGGTGGTGGTAGCTGGGGCAAGGAGTCGTCGCGCACAAACTGTCCTTCTACATGAGCTCCAGGGGATAGAACTAGGCATCAACTTAGCGCAGCGATATGGACTACAGAGAGTGGAGTTTAACATGGACTCCATTACTGTTGTTAAGTACCTCACTTCTGATAAGGCTCCTCCATGGGAAGTAATTCACACTACTAGAAGGATTAAGGGGGCTCTCAAAAAGTTTACAGGATACAAGATCCGACACACAGTACGGGAAACAAACCAGGCGGCGGATAAACTGGCAAAACTACTTCTGAAAAATGAGTTTATAGAGATAATTCCTAGTTCTTTTGTGGAAGACATTAAGAAAATTGTATTTAATGATGCTAGGGGTAGAAATATGCACGAATGTAACCAAACTTCAATGCTCTTTTTTCAGTGGTCTATGGAGCCCATATAAACCCCCATGCTTGCCTTTCAAAAAAAAAAAAAATTCTCGTGCTGTAGGCACGATAAAAGTTTAACATGATAAATATAGTTTAGTTTACTTTAAATATCAAGATAAATAAATATCAAAATGTTGGGTATGAGAATCGAACTCTACGTGATCCGTTAGATTCTTATATTTGGGTAAATCTCAACCGTCTTTTATCTCCCACCCCAAACACCATCCTGTTTTGTATATATAAAAATAACCAATGTCCCCGGCACGATATGATTGTTTTGGGTAAACTTCATGACATGCCAACCTGTCTGTGCCTACGCCACCATGAACACACTCACTTTGACCAAGAAATCAATTGGAAAACATAAAAGTTACAATATAAAGCGACTCATTTCACAATATTAAGTGTATGAACAGTTGCCAAATAAATTTGAAATTGCACACAATGACAAATACTAAAAAACACACAACTGTCAATTTATGTGTACACATCAAAATAGATTTAGTAAAAAAAAAAAAAAAAACTTATATTTGAAAGCGAGAGAGATGAAAAAGTGTAAGTAATGGTTAAGAGAAATTGAAAGAGTATAAGAGACATTGAAATATGAGAAATTGTCTAAGATCATTAGATATTTATGTTTGAGTAAATCTCAGTCATTTTTTATATCCAACCTCAAACACCATTCTGAATTGTAATACAGATTATGTATGACAATTCCAACTAATTGCACCATGGGCACTTCAGTTCTTAACATTTTTTAATCTCCCTTTCCTCCTTTTTAACAATATTCATTGTCCAAAATGTGAGATAAGCGTGAAAAAGAAATACAAATAAAATAAGGATAAAAATAAAAAAGTAAATATATCTTACATACCTAAATGCTATCCTATTACTTTTCAAAACAACTGATCCCTTGCACAAAACCTTTAAGTATCACAAATTCATCATTATAACTGATGCATCTAAATTTGTCCTTGCTAATCTCGAGCCTGCAAAACGAACAACGTCGTGCCAGGGACCACCTATGTGGTACCCGAAGACACTTTGATAACGATGCAAGGAAGAATGAAGATTAAGTCTAACCTTAAGTAGCGAGTGTTCCCTTCACAATTGTCCTTGTTATTGAGGGCGTGATGAAGGGAGGAGATCTCGCTAGAATTTTATTTGTGCATGATTAAGTCTCTTTGACACTTGACTATGTTTAGGACCCAATGTTTTATTGGGCTAAGAGTTGATTTGTGCGAGTTCGTCTTGGGCCTATGACAGCCCAAAGACTTGTGTTCATGCCTTATTTTCCTGGGCCAAGCCCCTAAACCCGTGCCACTTAGGCTATCATGACTTGTGCTTAGGCGTTTGACTTACATGTTGAATAACAATTTAAGAATGTATCTGCTTGGAATAGCGTTGAAGCCTTTCTCGTGTTAGTGTTAACCCATGCCACATATATGAATGTGATCGTATGACTAACTGTTGTCTCATCAATAACTAATTAAATACATATAAACACAAAAATCATTATAACTAATGACATACGTATAAGCACAAAAATTGAGAGGAAGATTATTACATTTGGTAATTTCTATGTGACAAATACTTGAACAATCAAAGTCATCCCATTGCTTTACCATTATAACTCCATTGATAAAAAATAATTTCACCTCATATATTTGAAGGAGGTAAGACGAGTATACCTGATTGGTGTGTAGTACAGAGAGATTGCTATTTAAATAGACCGAAGAATTGAGATATTTGTGGGCAGCGACTACTTTACACCACCATTGAGTTTGTTTTTTTTTACTTACTCAGGCCACCAATAAATATGCATAACTTAACATAACAGAGAAATCCAAACTCAAAACCAAAAAAAGCAAAATTTATGGTAACTTTCAACTAATTTAAACCCTCAATTGAGACCAATTCTCAAGCTCAAAACGAAAGTTGTAGAACTATGAGTTATCTAATAAACACAACTTGAATCACTTGAAATTTTTTTGAAATGAGCAATTTATGGTCATTTTACTAAAGTCGCGCAAATATGTCTCGCAATGAAAACGGGATGGTGTTATTGACTTTCGGCCAACTTATTTACTCGATCGAGACCAATTATCAAGTTGATCACACCAAAATTATTGTAGTACTCTTAGTTATCTAATAAATACAACTTGAATCACTTAAATTTTTTTTGAAATTAGCAAGTTATGGTCATTTTACTAAAGTCGCGCAAATCTTTCTCTCAATAAAAACAGGACAGTGTTCCTGATTTTTGGCCAACTTATGTGTTTGATTGAAACTGATTCTCAAGTTTATGAAAACAAAAAATTTATATTACTCTGAGTTATCTAATAAACAAAACTTGAATCACTAGAAAATGTTTTGAAATGAGCAAGTTTTTGTCATTTTACTAAAGTCACGCAAATCTGTCTGAAAACATTTCTGTTCGCAGAATTCATTGCGAGGAATTTGGGATAACCCGCATTGTGCTCTGTGTTTCACATGGGACACTATGGGGAATTTGGGATAACTTGCATTGTGCTCTGCGTTTCGCACGGGACTCTGCGGGTTATCCCAAAATCCCCGCAGTGAACTTTGCGAATAAAAATGTTTTCGGATAGATTTGCGCGACTTTAGTAAAATGACCATAACTTTCTTATTTCAAAACATTTTCAAGTGATTCAAGTGTGTTTATTATATAACTTAGAGTAATCCAACTTTTGTGATTTGATCAACTTGAGAATTGGTCTCGATCAAGCACATTTTCCCTGATCAGTGATTGGCTAATGCTAGGGCTCGTAATTTCTCGAGATCATCATGACACGTGTATGATTCAGAGATGTGACCATTTTGGTGTATCATCAGCTACTCCCCCCGAGTTAGTGGGTCGTCACGTTGGTTCACTAAGTCATCTTTTGAAAAGATATGCCACTCATGATGATTGAGTATGAATCATTTGCTTGAGCCCGCGCATTGCATTTATTGAACGTACGACAGTTCAGTGAAAAAGAGGCGAAAAACCAATCCCTATTTAGGTTATTCATTATGTGGAATCTAACTCTTCTATTTTCTTTGCTTTTGAAGATACTGCGTTTTTCATTGTTTCCATGGCTCAAGAAAACCTTCTTGATGACGCAACCTTGGCTAGAGGCCTGTAGTTTTTCGAAGACAAGTTGCTATTCGAACCTGGCCTTGCTGAAATCTGTACGAAGTTTGGGGTCCCCGAGGACCTACCATTGTCTATCCTGAAGGGTGACCAAATGCCAATGTCGCCATCGGCAGGGGTCATCTGCTTGCATCGTCGGATGATTCAAACTGAAGTGTGTTTCCCCGTTTTGGACACGATTTGAGAATTCTTGGACCTCTTTGGGATTCCTCCGGCCTAGTTGGGGGGCCTAATGGGCATATGATTATCCTTGTCATTCTGATTAAGGTGAAGGAGGTTAGCTATCGCGTGACTCCGCGAATGTTCTAGTTGCTGACTTCTCTTCGATGGAAGAGTAACGCCATCTGCAAGATGATGCCGCCAGTTTGTTTTGCTAATCTGCCCGATGACTTCAAGTTCTTGCATAAGTATTTCTTTTTAGCCCTTGCAAATTTAAAGTACTTCCTGTTCGAGGGTCGTTTTCTCGGGCAGGAGTTCCAACCACTTCGTAAGTGTAAATTTTCTCTCTGGTTTTGCTACGGTTGATTGCGTGTTAATCATGGCTTTTTTACAAGAAGGTTTCCCTGTACTCCTCTAATCCCAGAGGAGCAAAACATTATGGAGACGTTCCGCTGCTTGTCAATGAAGAACGTGGTGGATGTCATATGCGTTCCCAACTTCATCCGTAGTGGTTGTGGGACAACTTGCATGTAGCCTCCACTCTTTACCAAATGTCACGGGTCAAGCCTCAAGATGGGGCCCCTTCAAGGAAGATGAGGGTGCTAGGGCCAAAACTTTTATTTTGTCCGACACGGAGGAGCCATCTGAGACGCTTTTTTTTTTTTTGAGTTCGAAGAGGTTTCATATCAGAACCGAGTTGTCTTCAGCATGACCCGCTCCAATAATAAAGAGCATGAGTCTGATCATCTCGACTGGAAGGAAACTAGTGTATCCGGTTGGGAGAAAGATTGCTTGCAGTTTGCAAGGGTTGAAGACAGATCAAACCTTAGTGATGTGCAGGTCAAAGCTTTGAGTGAGCAGCTGATGCGGGTTGCGATCGTCCAGTAGCAGGTTTCTGTGAAGATCCGCCTGAGCTTGTGGAATCTGATCGTCCCATTAGTGTGCTGTCTGATGGTGGCAGTGGTGGAACATGCCGAGTTTCTTGTAGCTCGCATTGTTCACCGTCTTGTTCCAGGCCACAGCTTGAGGTGTTGGAGGGCCTTTTTGATAATTCGCTTCTTCCCCTTTTTCCGGATCCTATTGAGCCGTCACACAGTAAAGGGATGATTGCTCGTAACAAGGGAAAAGTTGCGGAGTAAAACCTTGGGATAGTGGTGACTAAGAAGGCAAGTGTCGGTGTGATTCCTGATCAGGGGAAGCTTCATTCGGATGTGCAGATAAGCATGTTTGCACCAGACTTAGTAAGGATGAGCACTCAGGCTTGGCACCAAGAAGTTGATGTGGAGTATGCTTCAAGGAAGCACATTAGCAGGCGTCATAATTGGCTGATGACGTATGCTCCAAAACCCGAGGAGGATACTCTAGAGGGGTGTATGGATAAGGGATTAAAATACCTTATGCTGGGTATGTCTCACTTTAGCCAGGTTGCTGTTGCCGGGACAGAAGTCGAGGCGGCTCGTAAAACGGTATACGCTATGGATCGTGTCTTCTAGCATATGCAGGCGTTTTAATTCTGACGCGCTTTATGAAATTGAGCGGCTACAGAAAGTGGTTGAGGAGAAGAGGCTGGAGCAATCATCCGTGGCTACTGCGACTCAGAGGGCACGTCTGGAAGCTCTCAAGCGTAATCTGGTGGAGGCTGCGTATGAAAAAGACAAACTCAAACATGAGTTGGGCCAAACTTTCCAAGATTTGGAGGTCGCGCAGAAAGCTGCGGCTGAGGCAACCACTGCACTGCGGTCTTTTGCTGAAAAGAGTGCTTTGAAGGAGGCCGACTGGGTCGCTCAGAAGTAGCAACTAAAGGCCTATGTGGAATTCAACGCTCGAGAGGCGAGGAAGGCCGAGGATTGGCTCAAACTAGAAAAATATGCTCGGTAATGTGAATAGTAGTTTGGCTACAAAGTAGTCTCAGATTGATGCGCAGATTGGAAGGCTGGAGCTGCTAGAGCGTGAATTGGTTGGCGCAAAGGCCAGAAGGAAGAGCTTATGCAAAAACAAGGCAAGTGTGAGTTCTACTGGGTTGTACATGGCAGGCTGGAGCTGCTAGCACTGATAAAGGGGGAACATCCAAAGTGGGATCTTGGTCGATATAAGAAGATGTTGTACGTAGACTTGTTCGTTGTTTTTGTATCTTTGGTCGATGGAGGCGGTTCAGAACCTAATGTTCAGGTCGTGGCATGTGTAGATGCGACCCCTGCTCATTCCTTCGGAAAACTTAGCTATTCTTTCTCTGTACCTTTTCTTGATAAGGAGTAAACTTTGTATACTTGTACCCTTTTTGTTTCGACAGTTAATGAAAACAATTTTATCCGTTTTGTGCTTGTTGTCTCTATTGTATGTTTTTCGTTCTGCCTAGTCATTTTGCTTTGGCATAGGCATGTTGATTCAATAGGACGTTGAGTGGTCTGTCTGCGGTTAAGAGTTTGGTTGTTTGCATTGTGAATGATTCAGGATCATTGTTGCGCAGTTATGTCCGATAGTAGGCATGCCACAGACAATTTAGCCTAGGGTAGGGCTCCCGAGCTATGTATCATCCTCAAGGTAAGCTGTTGAAGGCTTACCTTGCTTGTTTGATTAGTTGGTTGCAGCTACTGCTATGGGCGAGTTGCCATAGCCGAGTGTATGCATTAGAGCTTTTGTACCGAGTCGGGTGTTGCGAGCTCGGGTTGACACACTATGTATAGCATTTATCCGGACATTGGCTGGGCGATCTATGTGTCCGCATAAGTGGCCTTTGTTGATAATAGAATGCCAATCTGTTTGAGCATGGGGAAACTAGCTAAGCTGAGATTCATCTTTGCAGCTGCTGTTTCAAAGGACAGCGGTGGTCGCATGGCGAGCTGTTTCGGGCTGCCACATTCCAAACCATCTATGTCCAAACAGTGTGGACTTTAGGGTCGGGGAGCAAGGGTTTGACGACTACGCTGAAAATTGGCAGTCCCGTGGCGAGCTGTCAACATCAGTCAGGGATTGATTAGTCTCCTACCTTTCAAACCATCTATACCCACGCAATGGGGGCTACAAGTTCGAGACGAAGGAGTTTGGTGACCAGGGAGGAAACGATCCCTGGCGAGTCATTGTCATCAGGTGTGATAACGCTGATTAGACTCCCACTTCCTAAACCATTGAGATCTACGATGGGCAGACTAGGTGTTGGGATGTAGCAGCAGAAGCCATCGTCACCAGCCTTGGCTGACTAAGCTTGCTCGGTTGGAGAGAGGTTCTACCTGTTTGACAGCGTGTGAACCCATGTCCGTTAGTGTCGCACACTGTGTGGACAAAATTACCTTAAATTAAATAGCGATCCGTTGGTACGATCCGTGCATTAGGGCTAACTTGGATTTCTAGTGTTCGTGCCAAGCATGTAGCATAATATTGTTTGAATAGTGGGTCGAGCCTATGGACCCACAGAGGAAGAGCTAGGGTTTTTTGCACGGTTGCGCTACGTGTACTGCGTAGATCACGCGGTAACACGTGTATGGCATAGGCTACAGGATGGTTGAGTATCGGTTACTCCCCCTCAATTGATGGGGTTGCGTTCAGTGCCATTAATTGAACGAACGTGGTCTGCACAGTTCCTCGAGAACCATCATCTCTTTGTTTCCTATACGGTATTCAATGCTTGACAATTAATGTTGGGGTGCCAGTTTTGTAAACCATCATGTCTATAAATTGTTATTCTTCAATAGTTGTAGGCACTATCTTTCGCAGAGTATATCTACTATAATGTTCTTGCTCAAAGAATATGTTTTGGGTTTTCCAAAGGCTGAAGAGGGATCTTCCTCAATGGAATCTTCGAATGTTCTGACATTTACACCGATCAGGCATGATCATAATCGATGTTATCTGTGGTCACCTGTTATTGGTCGGCATGTAGTTGATCTGTGGAGAAGAAGTACAGACTTCCAAGGGAAAAGTTTGTCGTTTATGTGTTGGTGTCTTGTCGCTGCTCTATAGCGTTTAACCTCAAATATACTAGTAGCGCCCAACTCTGATGTGGTTGCTTCCACCACTTCTCGATTACCCTCGTTATCTTGATTGGCGCTAAAATTTGGGATCTCAAGACGTAAAGGAGTTGGACATGGTCAACTGGATTGGGCCATTGACTTCTGGATGCCTCTCTCATCCCAGCATCCAGGAGGTGCATGCGATTTGTATTAGTCTGATACTTGTTCCATGTTCATCTGGTTGAGCGGATCGAACATGTGAGTTGGCCATAAATTTCTGTGGTACCACTGGTTTCTGATTTTCACCACCTCAGACCATATTTGGGGTGGGGGTGGGGCATGTCTGTCGAGGCGTGGAAGTGACATCATTTTTCATCCTGCCCTTGCTCATGCCAATATGCTCGGAGAAGTTGTGGAGCGAAATCTTCTTTCGGTACCTCACGTAGTTGGATCGTCTAAGCTAGCCTTTACTTCATGTCGTACTGCCTTCAGATGCTTGTAGTATGTAGTCTTTTGTATCCGCCTCAAGGCACTTGTTGTTACATCTTTCTAGTAATCATTAGAGATTGTTTTCGTAATTATTTCTTTATTTCTTAAATGATTGAAAATCACATAAGTCTTTAAGAACCAAAACTCTACAATGACTATGGAAAGGGAAATAAACAATCGAAAAAGACTAACTGTTGACGGAGAGGTATTGATCCTGGCCTTGATGTAAATTCGGATGGCCCTTGAGGATCGTTAGTGTTCTCAGTGGACTATTGGGCTTTCCTGGCGTTACAGAGGTTACTGAAGAGTAAACCTCATAAGGGGTTAATCTCCGCATCGACGGAAGGTCGGGGTTTTTTTTTCCATTTGCCTCGGCCTCTTCGTTCCGCTTGGCTGAAGAACAAATTGCTCTTGCACCGCTTGACTGTGATGCTTCTGCCGTCATTCAACCTGGCACTAGTTCAGGCTGCTCCGTAAGACTCAGTTGGATCTAGGAGCACTTTATTTGTTTCAGTGCGGCGTAATGGCATCCTCATGTCGTAAGTTGGTCTCCACGTATTGTTCATTTGGAATGGTTAGTGGCGTACTTAACACACTGGTGAAAGGTAGAGACTACTGCTTCTATATGGTGGAGTCATGGTCTTGCAAAGATAAGGTTGTAGGTAAACGATTCATCTATGCTATTGAAGCCAACATCCATCTCGATTAGACATCAATAGCCATGCGATCATAGCTTTACGTACACGTGGCGTAAGTCAACCCTAACGTAAAAGGCCTCAATACGGTTTCAAGTGGATCCAATCTTAAATGACTGTTTAGCCTGTAAGTTAGGCACCCAAGCCCAAATCACACCAGCCCACATGGCACAAATCTTGGAACTTGGCCCATGACAATAAGGTCTATGCACAAATCTTTGAGCAGTCACATGCATGAGATCCACTATCACAAATTAACTCTTCACCAAATCAAACATTGCCGAAGAGACTCATTCATGCACAAGTATGATCTTGGGCGAGATCTCCTCCCTCCATCATGCCCTCAAAAGCAGAGACAGTTGTGGATCAGAATTCTCACTATATAAGGTGAGAAAAAGGAAGGAGAAAGGTACGTATACACATTGCTAATTCATTTAGTCTACATTCTTCCTTACACCGTCTCGTGACTTTAGCATCGGAGAGCATTCAGCCACCACAATGAAAAAAGTCTGTCGTTTATGTGTTGGTTCCTTATCGCTACTCTATAGTATTTAATCTCAGAGATACTACCAGCGCCCAAGTCCGGAGTGGTTGCTTTCACCACTTATCAATTAACCTCGTTATCTTGATTTGCACTAGAACTCGAGATCTCGAGACGTAGAGGAATTGGACATGGTCCACTGGATTAGGCCATTGACTTCTGGACGCCTTTCTCATCCCCGCATCTAGGAGCTGCATGAGATCTGTGTCAGACTGATACTTGTTCCAAGTTCAACTGGTTGAGTGGATCGAACATGTGAGTTGGCCATAAATTTCTATGGTACCACTGGTTTTTGATTTTGCACCACCTCATACCATATTTGGGGTGGGGGTGGGGCATGTCTATCGAGGCGTTAAAGTGAATGTCATTTTTCATCCTGCTCTTGTTCATGCCAATATGCTCGGAGAGGTTGCAGAGCGAAATCTTTTTCGGTACCTCACGTAATTGGATCGTCTAAGATTGTATTTACTTCATGTCGTACTGACTTCAGATGTTTGTAGTATGTAGTCTTTTGTATCCGCCTCATGGCACTTGTTGTTACATCTTTCTAGTAATCATTAGAGTTAGTTTTTGTAACTATGTATTTATTTCTTAAATGATTGCAAATCACATAAGTCTTTAAGAACCAAAACTCTACATTGATTATGGAAAATGAAATAAACAACTGAAAATGACTAAATGTGGATGGAGAGAGATTGATCTTCGCCCTGATGTGAATTCAGATGGCCCTTGTGGATCATTGGTGTTATTAGTGGACTATTGGGATTTTCTTGCGTTACAAAGGTTACTGATGAGTAAACCTTATAGTTAATCTCCACACATACAGAAGGTCGGGGGTTGTGTTTCCGTTTGCCTCGGCCTCTCCATCTCGCTTGGCTGAAGAACAAATTGCTTTTGCACCGTTTGACTTTTATGCTTCTGCTGTCATTCAACCTGGCACTAGTTTAGGCTGCTCTGTAGGACTCAATTGGATCTTGGAGCACTTTTAATTGATTCAGTGTGGCGTAGTGGCAGCCTCGTGTCGTAAGTTGGTTTCCACGTATTGTTCATTCGGAATGGTTAGCGGTGTACTTAACGCACTGATGAAAGGTGGAGACTACTGCTTCCATATGGTGGAGTCATGGTCTTGCCAAGATAAGGTTGTAGGTAGACGGTTCATCTACGCTATTGAAGCCAACATCAATCTCAATGAGACCTCAATAGCCATGTGATCATAGTTTTACGTACACGTGGCGTAAGTCAACCCTAACGAAAAAGGCCTCAACACGGTTTCAAGCTGATGCAATCTCAAATCACTGTTTAGCCCATAAGTTAGGCATCCAAGCCCAAATCATGCCAGCCCTCATGGCATAGATCTTGGAGCTTGGCCCATGACAGTAAGGCCTGAGCACGAATTTTTAGTTGTCACATGCATGAGATCCACTCGCACAAATTAACTCTTCACCAAATCAACATCGCCGAAGAGACTCAGTCATGCACAAGTATGATCTCGGGCTAGATCACCTCCATCCAACACACCCTCAAAAGTAGGGACAGTTGTGGAGTGGAATGCTCACTATATAAGGTGAGAAAAAGAATGAGAAAGGTACGTATACATACTACTAATTCATCTAGTATATATTCTTCCTTGCACCGTCTCATGACTTTAGCATCGAAGTGCATTCAGCCTCCACAACGGGAAAAGTCTTTCGTTTATGTTTTGGCGCATTTTCACTGTTCTATAGCGTTTAATCTCATAGATACTACCAACGTCCAACTCCGGAGTGGTTTCTTCCACCACTTTTCGATTAACCTCGTTATCTCGATTTGCGCTCAAATTCAGGATCTCGAGACGTAAAGGAGGTTGACATGGTCCACTTGATTGGGCCATTGACTTCTGCAAACCTCTCTCATCCCTGCATCCGAGAGGTGCATGCGATTTGTGTTAGCCTGATACTTGTTCCAAGTTCATCTGGTTGAGCGGATCGAACATGTGAGTTGGCCGTAAATTTCTACGGTACCACTGGTTTCCGATTTTTCACCACATCAGACCATATTTGGGGTGAGGGTGGGGCATGTCTATGGTGGAGTTGAAGTGAACGTCATTTTTCATCTTGCTCTTGCTCATGCCAACATGCTCGGAGAGGTTGTAGAGCGAAATCTTTTTTGGTACCTCACGTAGTTGGATTGTCTAAGCGAGCCTTTACATCATGTCGCACTGACTTCAGATGCTTGTAGTATGTAGTCTTTTGTATCCCCCGCAAGGCACTTGTTGTTACATCTTTCTAGTAATCATTAGAGTTCGTTTTCATAATTATTTCTTTATTTTTAAATGATTGCGAATCACAGACATCTTTAAGAACCAAAACTCTACATTGACTATGGAAAGGGTAATAAACAATCGAAAATGGCTAGCTGTTAACGGAGAGAGATTGATCCTGACCTTGATGTGAATTTGGATGGCCCTTGTGGATCGTTAGTGTTCTCAGTGGACTATTGGGCTTTGCTGGTAATACAGAGGTTACTAAAGAGTAAACCTTATAAGGGGTTAATCTCTGCGCCGATGAAAGGTCGGGGGGGTTGTGTTTCCGTTTTCCTCGGCTTCTCCATTCCGCTTGGCTGAAGAACAAATTGCTCTTGCACCGCTTGACTGTGATGCTTCTTCCGTCATTCAACCTCGCACTAGTTCAAGCTACTCTGTAGGACTTAGTTGGATTTGGGAGCACTTTATTTGTTTCAATGCGGCGTAATGGCAGCCTCATGTCGTAGGTTGGTCTCAACGAATTGTTCAGTCAGAATGGTTAGCGGTATACTTAATGCACTGGTGAATGGTGGAGACTACGACTTCCATATGGTGAAGTCATGTTCTTGCCAAGATAAGGTTGTAGGTAGACGGTTCATCTACGCTATTGAATTACATCCATCTTGATGAGACATCAATAGCCATGCGATCATAGCTTTACGTACACTTGGCGTAAGTTAACCCTAACGAAAAGGCCTCAACACGGTTTCAAGCGGATCCAATCTTAAATCACTATTCAGCCTGTAAGTTAGGCACCCATGCCAAATCATGCCAGCCCACATGGCACAGATCTTGGAGCTTGGCCCATGACAATAAGGCCTCAGCACAGATCTTTGAGTTGTCACATGCATGTGATCCACTCGCACAAATTAACTTTTCACAAAATCAAACATTGTCGAAGAGACTCAATCATGCACAAGTATGATCTTGGGCAAGATCTCTTCCATAAATCATGCCCTCAAAAGTAGGGACAGTTGTGGAGTGGAATGCTCACTATATAAGGTGAGAAAAAGGAAGGAGAAAGGTATGCATACACACTGCTAAGTCATCTAGTCTACATTCTTACTTGCAACGTCTCGTGACTTTAGCAATGGAGTGCATTCAACCACCACAATTAATGGGAAAAGTCTGTCGTTTATGTGATGATGCCTTGATACTGCTCTATAGCGTTTAATCTCAGAGATACTACCAGCGTCCAACTCAAGAGTGGTTGCTTCCACCACTTCTCGATTAACCTCGTTATCTTGATTTGCGCTAGAATTTTGGATCTCGAGACTTAAAGGAGTTGGACATGGTCCACTGGATTGGGCCATTGACTTTTGGACACCTCTCTCATCCCTGCATCCAAGAGGTGCATGCGATATGCATCAGCCTGATACTTGTTCCAAGTTCATTTGGTTGAGCGGATCGAACATGTGAGTTGGCCGTAAATTTTTGCAGTACCACTAGTTTTTGATTTTGCACCACCTCAGACCATATTTGGGGTAGGGGTGGGGCATGTCTTTCGTGGCATTGAAGTGAACGCCATTTTTCATCCTACTTTCGCTCATTCCAATATGCTCGGAGAGGTTGCGGAGCGAAATCTTCTTTTGGTACCTCACGTTGTTGGATCGTCTAAGCGAGTCTTTACTTCATGTTGCACTGACTTTAGATGCTTGTAGTACGTAGTTTTTGTACCGCCTCAAGGCACTTTTTATTAAATCTTTCTAGTAATCGTTAGAGTTCGCTTTCATAATTATTTCTTTATTTCTTAAATGATTGCAAATGACACAAGTTTTTAAGAACCAAAACTCTACATTGACTATGGGAAGGAAAATAAACAATTGAAAAAAACTAACTGTTGACGGAGAGAGATTGATCCTGACTCTAATTTGAATTCGGATGGTTCTTGCGGATCGTTAGTGTTCTCAGTGGACTATTGGGCTTTGTTGGCGTTACAGAGGTTACTGAAAAAGTAAACCTTAAAGGAGGTTAATCTCCGCACCGACGAAAGGTCGGGGGGTTGTGTTTTCGTTTGCCTCAGCTTCTCCGTTCCGCTTAGCTGAAGAACAAATTGCTCTTGTACCGCTTGACTATGATGCTTCTACCGTCATTCAATCTGGTAGTAGTTCAGGCTTGTCCGTAGGACTTAGTTGGATCTGGGAGCACTTTATTGGTTTTGGTGTGGCGTAATGGCAACCTCGTGTCTTTGGTTGGTCTCCACGTATTGTTCATTCTGAGTGGTTAGCGGTGTACTTAACGCATTGGTGAAGGGTGGAGACTACTGCTTCCATATGGTGGAGTCATGGTCTTGCCAAGATAAGGTCGTAGGTAGACGGTGCATCTACTTCCATGAAGTCTAGAAACAAGACCTTTCTCAGTTGTGACTTTCTTGCCACTACTGCTAACGTTATCTTTTCGATCGAGAAACACTTTTCTCCGCTGATTCTGATCAGCAAATAGTTTACAGACGATAGGCTCTCCTCTTTGAGGTCTAGACTACGAAACCCGTTGTAGAATAGGACATTGTGTGAGCTTCTTGTGTCTACCAGAGCTCTCTTTACCTCCCACCTTGCAATGGATACCGGTATAACTAGGGCGTCGTTGTGTATCGCTTGGACTCCTTCGAGGTCCTTGTCTGTGAAGATTAAGGTGGGGATGAGGCTCTAAACCCTTGAGTAGCAAATGTGTCTATCCTCGTTCGCGAGTCGTGTCTGCATATCCAGTAAGGTCCGCGTGCGGGTTCTATACGAATGGTCTTCATTCAGTCTGACTCTATGAAAGACATAGATTATGCCCGAAGTGTCCTTCTCTATATCCTTAACTGACTCCCCCAGATTCTTGGTTCATGCTGGTAACTTCTTAGAGTTCAAGAATTCTTTTACTTTGCCCTTATGAATCCAGTACTCAATCTCAGACCTCAAACTCTTGCAGTCGGTAGTATCATGGTTGCCTTATTTGTGTATGCACAGTACTTGCCGTTGTCACTCTTGAAGGGGTCTCCACGCTGCTTTGAAAGCCACTTCAGATCTTTCCAGTTTTTCATGGAGATTAGTACGTATGACAGGCTAGAATTAAGGGGTGTCACGGCTCTTGATCCAACGTAGTTGGAGGCTTTCTTTGGCCTGGGCTGACTAGGGTCCGACCTGTTGTCACAACGATTTCTCTTGCTCCTTTCTTCATCCTCACGTCTCTTTCCCTCATTCTTGTCCTTTGGAGCGGAATGTTTCTTTTCCCCTTCATTTTCCCTCTTTACGGTCCTCAAATCCTCTAAGGTAATGTGTTTCTGGACACTCTTGAGGAGCTCCATCATGTCAAAAGGAGGTTCTAAAGTGAGGTCTTCATAGAGTTTTCCCTTATTTAGGCTCGCAGTGAATGTTGCCACAACTGTGTCGTCAGTGCATCCGTCAATGAGTTTCAGCTCGTTGTTGAAGCGCGTGACATACTCTCTGAGTGTTTCATTGGATCTTTGCTTTAGAAAGAGTATGTAATGTGGGACTTTTAGGAAATGTTGGTTCCCAACGAAGCACGTCAGGAACTCCTTTGCCGGCATCTTAATGGAGTCGATCGACCTCGGCAGGATGCCGTGGAACCATGTTAGTGCTGACTTTTTCAAACTCATGGGAAACGTTCTGCACATCATCGGCTCGGATCCTTTTTTGAGAGTCATTACGTGGTGGTAATGGCATAGGTGGTCGAATGGGTCAGTGGTTCCATCGTAGATGTCGAGCTTTGGAGGAGTGAACTTCATCGGATGGGCCTCGTTCATGATTTGATCCACGAATGGTGGGACAGCGAGACGGTACAACACGTCTGGGTCGTGTGCCCTTCTGTGGATGGGTTATGTGGGTCGAGCCACTCTACCCTGGCGTTAGGCTCCAATTTAGCCACGCAACCTCCTCTAGTTCAGTGAGAACTAGCAGGTGCTTGACTATCCTATGCTTGCTCTCTGCCATCCTCCAAAGATCGGGGCTCGTGCTGCTCCTGGTCTCCATTAGCAGGTAGAGAATTTTGTCGCGCGAGAGCCTCCACCGCTTTGACAATCTGTTGTATTTGAGATGATAACATATATATCCTGTGGTTCGTCGTTGCCATTTTTAGCGCGGGGGCGTAAAGTTGTTGCCCGTGCATAATCAAAACCGCTGAAAGCGGTGGTACAACGACAGTCTAAGCGTTTGACGTGTTCTTTTGTTCTCCGTTATTGCATGATCTAGTGGTCACTACCTCTTTGTGTTTCAAAGAGAGACGATGCTAGTGAAAGGTTAGGAACTTTGTCGTCCCCACGGACGGCGCTAATACTTACCTACTAACCTGCACAAGTAATGCATATGAACCACAGACCATCGTCGTAGTGGCCGATGGAACGCCGATGCTAAAGTTAGACAGAGATATGAGGAATGTGTAATGTTGTAAACAGGGAATTTATAGCTTACCTTAGCTTACCAACCTCATGTCTTATTTATAGTGCACGAGTTCTGGTTCGACCAGACTATCGATGATGTAGTTTAGGAAGAGGGAGTTCCCTGTTAGCCCCGTGCTCCTAGATATGCGGGAGATAGTTCCCTATCTGAGGGTATTCCGTAAAGGAAATTTCCCTGTGTGATATGTACTCTGGTATTTGCTTCCTAGTTGAAAGTAGAGAGCTGCTTTAGTTGCCTGTCTGAAGATGATCCTTGAGATACTTGCCTTAGTTGGGCTTACTAGTATTGAGGATAGCTGTGAGACGTATGGGCTTAGCAGATTGTAAGAATTTGGGTCCGTCTGGCGGACTGCATTGGGTGGGCTTGAAACCGTTTGAGCTGGATCAGTGTTGGGCTAACACTTGGGCTCGTAACTCCTCGAGATCATTATGACACATGTATGGCTCAGGGATGTGACCGTTTTGTTCTATCATCAGTTAGTATACAATAATCAAACAAATTTTTTTGCATTGATCTTGAGCGCAACATAGCAGTTTCAGCCTCATGGGGTACACAGTCCAAATATACTCGATGATAGTCACAACCAAGGAGCTTGCAACTCCACTTCAAACGTTTGTGACATAGAGATGGAACAATGAGCTATTCAAGTTTAATAACACGACCGGTGAAGAAACCTTTTTGTGAACGACCAAAATTTTCTTGAGTTATTTAACTTTTGTTGCCAGTATTAGGATCAGTTTAGCTTTTAGACCTTAAATTTATCTAGGCTTTACTTTAGGCCCTAATTTTTATAATTTGTTTTAAAAAAATGCTTATTATGTCATTCTTTTTATTAGTGGAAGAATTGACATTCCCTTTACAAACCTATAACATTTAGATATACCCTCATCGCGATTTTTTTGGCTATCTTGAGGTAGTTTGAGTGAATATTTTTAAATTATATAGGTTTAAAAAGGAAACATTAAATTTCACAAAAAAATTGTAAAGTTGTCACTTGAAAGAAATTTATGAAAATTGGGTATAAATTAAAGCTTAAATAAGTTTACAGTTTAAAAACTAAAATGGTCGTAGCACTGGAGACAAAGTTAAATAACAATTTTTCCTTCAATTTGTTGAGGGGGCAGAAAATGGGAGACACAAAGCTTCTATAACAAGATCGGCCGTGTACAACCCTGCAAGGGGGTGCAGCCCATCATTTCTTGAAACGATAGGTATCCAAGCTGTTAATTTGACATCTCCCAAAATGAGCCAAAGTAGGGGTGGGCATCCCATCCCGCGATCCCGTTCCCGTCCCGATCCCGTCTCGTCCCGTCCCAATTTTTCCGGGTCTTAATGGGATTGAATAATTTCATCCCGATCCCGTTCCGTCCCGATCTAGAATGAGATGGAATGGGATGGAGATTTTCATTCCCGCCAATCCCGTCCCGTCCCGAACTAATTTATTAATATTAATTATTAATATTTTATTTAATTATTTATTTTAAAATTGTGGATGCCCATACAAATACACTAATGTATATAACTTATTTAATGATCTAACACAAATATGTTTTTACATTATGATATTGACTGTTTTGAATACCATTAATCATTTTGGGCTCCATATCCAACAATCACTTTCCTGCAATGTTTCAAATTATATAGATAAATGTCCAAATTGGGAAAGTAATTAAGCTAACTCAAAAGATGGCTAAAACTGATTTTTATACACAACGTTGGTAATTTAAGTAGCGTAACTTTTAAAACTCCTCTAGAGTTGAATGTGGTCAAGGTTTAGGATTGTTCAGACAGATAGAGACTTTGGGCTGAGAGCTTCCCTTAGTAGGTTCCATTCAATAGTTGACAACTTGATGTGCTTGCTGTGTAGTTGATTAGATACTGAAGGATGGCATAAATTCCTAATTGATTGAATAACTGAAAGCATCTTTTTCTTTGTTACAATGTTCATAAAGATTACTAAGAAATGATAGTTAAATTCTGGCTGTAGTCCAAAAGTCATCTTGAACATAGCAAATTCATTCCGTCATGTAGATATGCCCATTAATGTTCAAGTAAACTAGATCTTTGAAATGTAAAGTTTCTCTTAGGTGTGGCACTGTACTCTCCCAGTTGAGGCAATGACCTTCCTCGACAACTTTGCATGCTTAACTTTACCATCATAGCTTTAGCTTTTCTTTCTTTGGTACATGTTTTTATATCCAACTTATATGCTCCATGAAGCAAAGCCATCTCAAATGAGTTAACCTAATTTGTTTCTTCAGATCATGGAGATCTTGGAGATGATGAGCGAGCAAAGAGACTCTAAGAAACAATGTTTGAGCGAGCAAAAATTTGCTTCAAATTTTTTAGATGCCGCTGATCCCGTCCCGATCCCGTATGAACGGGATGGGATAGGGATGGGTATATCTCGTCCCATCCCGTCCCGTGCCCACCCCTAAGCCAAAGTGTATGGCTCCAGTTAACATACAGTTTCCTTTCTCATGTATCATGCTCTTATCCGTTGTATTATAATAAATCAAACCTATTGCACCCTTTGTTAACACCTTTGTAAGCTGGAACAGGCACCACGACGATAATTGTACGAGATTTCTAGCCGAAAAGGAGTCTTAGAATTCAGGATTAGAAGATGTCGAAGGAGGGAATCACATACCTCTCACTGAATCCCTCAGTACAACCCCCTTGTGAATATTATACTTACTAGGGCTAGAATTACATTACGTGTGCATAAATAGTGGATGTGAAGATTACAGAGAGGAAGGGAAAATGGGATAGGGTGGTTGCGAAATACAGAGAGAGAGAGGAAGAAGGAGCAACAATGGTTGAAATATAGAGAGGAAGGCGAGGGAACGAGGAAGTGAGGGGCCGACAACAGTGGAGAAGAGGAGAAGAATAGAGAGGGAGTGAGAGGACGGGGATATGATGGACATTGTTTAACTTGAGCGAGGGCAAAAAATCAAGTTAATAATATACATCTTATATTGTTCATTAATTAATGTTTGAATGAGTTGGTTTCGATTGTAAAAATATGATCGTGGATGGCAAAATGGAAAATATTTAAAAATAGATGTAAGAGCCTTTTTATAATTTATAAATAATTGGAGGACTTGAAAAAAATTATGTTGGGCATAGGTATAATTAATGAATATTTATTAGGGGTATTAACTGGTTAATGAAAACCGATCAAACCGAAACTTAATCGAAGAAATCCGAACTAACAAAAACTTAAATCGAACATTAAAAAATCGAATCGATTCGAGCTGGTTCGGTTCGATTTTGATTTTTGTTTTTACACACCCGAAAAACCAAACCGAACCGAAGCCTTCTCCTTTTTTAATCCCCAACCCTTTCTGTATCTTATTTAATCCCCCACCCACTTCGCCAACCCACTCTTATTTAAATTTCCAATCATTCCAAGTTTCAACGTACCCCACTATCCACCCTCTCTCTTAACTCTCACTTTCTCCTTTTTTTAATGCCTCCATTTATAGAGAATTAAAAAAGTCTACCATCTATCTTTCCCCACCCACCCAACTTCTATCTCTTTTTTAATGTCCCACCCACCGTCTATTTTCTTTCTCTTTTAAGTCTCTTTCTCTCTACCCTCTCTAACCACTTGCAAATTCAACCAACTCAACTTGAAGAAGATAAATTGTCTTCAAGTAGCAAACTATTCATTCGAAGAAAACTCAAAGCAAAAATCGAGCATACTTCTCCGATCCAATCCGATCAATTGTGTATGAACAAATTATTTTCTCTCTGCCTGAAGAAATCCATTTTGAGTTAGTTTTTGCCCATTAGATTCTTCTCATTTCCTCAAGAACAAAAGAAGAAGAAAGAAAAGCGCTTAAAGAAAGCAAACATAGATTAAGCTCAACTCTCTTTTTTTGTTTGTTTTTGTGTGTATGTGTGTGCGCGCGCGCGCGCGAGCGTTTTATGCATTGCAAACTGTTGAAAGACTCACACAAGGTGAAAAAGTTTTATTTTACCTGATTTGTATTGTATGTGGTTCAAGTGTTGGATGCAATTTCATCCAAATTAGAAAACACCTGATTTTAGGTTTATTTTTTCTTTTTCTTTTTTACATTTTGGTATAAGATCCATACATGTTCCATTTGTGCTTTTGTTTCTATCAAGAAGAGCTGACTTGGGTTATTTCTGTAGCAGTAGAATATAAATTAAAGATTAAAGAAATATAAAAAATAAAAAGGGAAAAATCGTGTAAATAACAATAGCTTGAAAGGGAAAAAGTTGGCATCCTAGATATCGGATTGAAGACACTTTTTTACTGTCCATCATGAGGAGTTTGTGAGTTATGTAGTTTAGATTTCACATGCAAACACAAAAAAAATTGTATTTGTAGAACCTTATGGAAACTTGTGGATGTCGCATATAATGGTTACACAGGAGAGGTGTGTCATGAAATGTGGTGTCAACCCACCATCATTAGATGCTTTGAAATGTAATTTAATTAAACAACATACTTTGTGCATTCTATTACAATGATAGTACAAACAAGTGAAATAAAAAAATGAACAGAAGATTAACGTGGAGAGAAATTTCCATCGTTTAAAACATATAGTGCAGTGATATTTTCTATGATTTACAACACAATATCAGCATGAAGCTCACACGAAGTTCGGTATTTATCTTGGCTTCATTCTTTGCAAACTCTTTATTCAAAAGAGTTAAAAAGGTAAATTTTCGACCAAGAACTTATGTTCCTTAAATTTTAATATATCAAGCATAATATGGAGGACATACTTGTTGGCCTTACCCAAATATTCATAAACCAAACTCACCAACATTTATAGAATTGTTGTGCAAAAATAGAAAACGGAGCAAATATAGGTACAAGAAAGATAAGGAGGAGGTCTGTCTCAAATTCTCTAGGCATCCACTGTTGGACAAATCCAATAATGTGGGCACACATATGTAATATAACGTGTATTGCTATCTTAAAGTATAGTCCATTTAAATATGTGATCTAATAGGGGTATTGGACTATAAGGTATTAATAAATAACATGGTGTAAATAAGGATGTAATTTCTAATTCAATGAGGGGCAGAATTGGAAATTCACAGCCCGTAATTTGAAGGGTTGTGACTTATGGACATTATAAATAGGATGGGTCCCCGATTGAGCGTATGCGTAGAAAGAACAAAACTTTGGAATTATTTTCTGTATCCTCTCAACAGAGATCTAAGGGAAAACGCTTGAATCAATCGGAAGATCCAAACAATCCAAACTCATCACAATCAACGGGGAAATCGCTATGGATCGATCCGGTATGTTTCTGTTCTTCTTATTTCCATTGAATCAACTAGAGTCTTAAGCGTATGATTTAATACAACAATTGGTATCAGAGCAACTCTTGTTGATTCCATGTGAAATTATAAAGGAAAACATACAGTGATTATTTGTTTCATACAGTGATATATAGATTCATACAGTGATATATATACATTCATATAATATCAAGGCAATTGAATACTATATGTTATTTATGATTATAGATTCATATAGTTTATGTATTTGGACATGATTATAAAGACATGATTATAGATTCATATGAATAGCATGAATACAGTGATTATGGATTATGTATTAATACAGTGATTGATATAGCATGATCTGGACCTACAGTGATATGTATTCATGACAATTGTCTTCACTGTTTCATTGTGAGTGTAATTGTATTTCCTATTGAGATAGATTACAATTTGGATCAAGGTAAAATAGATGTATTAAAAAAAAAAAAAAAAAAAAAAAAAAATCCGGTTTTACTGTTACAGTGAACAGTGTTTACGATTTCGTGAACAGTGACACCGTTACGGTGAACAGTGACACCGTTACGGTGAACAGTGATACGTGTTACAGTGAATAGTAAACGGCGAACAGTGAATAGTGAAAAACGATTTCACTGTTACAGTGAACAGTATCTACGATTATGCAATTTTTTTAAAAAAATACTGTTCACATTGACCGTTACTGTTCACATTGACCGCGACTGTTCACCATTGACCGCAACTATTCACCGTTGGGCCTGGCGAATGTTGGGCTTGTATAGTGACTGTTCACGGGCCTTGTGACTGTTCACCTATTGGGCCTGTTGCTGTTATTAATAATTGGGTCTGTTAGTACATTTTACTTTGACTATTGGGCCTGTTGCTGTTGGTAATATTGTTTTTAAAGTGTTGGGACCTATGTAATGTGGCTATATTTTATTTAGACCCATGTTTTAATTGTATTAATGGCTATATTTTATTTATACATAGAATATAATTTTGGTTTCATGTATCACTATTGTGTTCCTTATTTAAAATTTACACCATTTAACTAATATGTTGCCAAAGCAACCACTATTAGAAAATATTGGTTGATTTTAAATAAGTGAGCATGCTACTTCCATGTGAAACAATCGGCCCAAAGGAAGATTGTTTTGACCGGATAGTCCCTAGTCTTAAATATGTGATAAAGTTTACTTTACCATGCTTTTATTATGTCAGTCCAAAGAAAAGGCATAATATTAGGCCGGTTTCATTTTGTACGAAGAGTACCACTTACAGATTGATATTTCTGTCCAAAGACTAAATAACAATCCTGTGTTAGGTATCTTAATGTGGGTTTTTATTTACCTATTGTATGAATTTAAAAGTTTATGCAATTGAATAATGACGTGAATATGTTATTTATGTAATTTATTCTCTGTACAGCTAATATGTCTGCTACTAGTATATCTGCTGGTGTAAATAATATTCCCATGCTTAATGGGACAAACTTCAAGGACTGGAAAGAGAACGTGTTAATCGTTCTTGGATGTATGGATCTGGATCTTGCCTTAAGGATTGAGCAACCCGCTCCTCTTACAGATGTAAGTACTCCTGATGCCAGGAAATACTTCGAGAAGTGGGAACGCTCCAATCGCATGAGTCTCATGCTCATAAAGCGAGGTATTCCAGAAGCCTTTAGGGGTGCAATATCCGCAGGGGTGACCAATGCCAGTGAGTTCCTTACTGAACTTGAAAAGCGTTTTGCTAAAAACGATAAGGCTGAAACAAGCACACTTTTAGCTAGCTTGATTTCATTAAAGTATAAAGGCAAAGGAAACATTAGAGAGTACATCATGGAGATGTCTCATCTTGCTTCAAAACTTAAAGCACTGAAGCTTGAGTTGTCTGAGGACTTACTCGTGCATTTAGTTTAATATCACTTCCTCCACAGTACAGTCAGTTTAAGGTCAGTTACAACTGTCAGAAGGAGAAATGGACTCTTAATGAGCTCATTTCTTACTGTGTACAAGAGGAAGACAGGTTGAAGCAAGACAGAACAGAAAGTGTTCATTTTGCAAGCACCTCTAAAGATAAGGGCACAAAACGAAAGAAGGATTATGAAGCTGCTAAGGGTCCAGCACAAAAGAAACAGAAAGGAAATGAGGGTTGTTTCTTTTGTAAGAAACCTGGACATGTAAAGAAGGAATGTACCAAGTATCACGCTTGGCGTGCTAAAAAGGGTATGTTTCTTGCTTTGGTCTGTTCTGAGGTTAACTTAGCTTCAGTACCTCGAAACACTTGGTGGTTAGATTCTGGTGCTACTACTCACATAAGTGTTTCTATGCAGGGTTGTCTGAGCTACCGAAAGCCAAGTGATGCTGAAAGACGCATCTTCGTGGGCGATGGAAAATCGGTAGAAGTGGAAGCAATAGGAAACTTTAGGTTACTCTTAGGGACTGGTTGTTATTTGGAACTGAAAGACACTTTTGTAGTACCGTCATTTAGACGGAATTTGGTTTCTATTTCCTTGTTGGACAAATTTGGATATTGTTGTTCATTTGAAAATAATCAATTTAGTCTTTCATTAAATTCCAATATTATTGGTACTGGTTCATTAAGCACATTTGATAACCTATATCTTCTTGATACTATTGCCTCATATAATGTAACCTTGCATGTGGAATCACGTGGTACTAAGCGTAAGCTAAATGAAGGAAATTCATCAAAACTATGGCACAAACGTTTAGGACATATCTCGAAAACGAGAATGGAGAGACTTGTGTCAGATGGCATAATAGATTCTTTTGATTTTTCAGACTTTGATGTCTGTATTGAGTGCATCAAGGGAAAACAGACCAAACAAAAGAGATTAGGTGCAAACAGAACTTCAGACGTCTTAGAATTGATCCACACAGATATTTGTGGACCATTCCCTTCGGCTTCTTGGAATGGTCAACAATATTTTATATCATTCATAGACGATTACTCACGCTATGGGTACCTATATCTCATTTATGAGAAATCTGAGTCACTGGATATGTTCAAAGCTTTCAAAGTTGAGGTTGAGAACCAACTCAACAAACGAATTAAAAGTGTCAGGTCTGACCGTGGTGGTGAGTATTACGGCAGATATGACGGTTCCGGTGAACAACGTCCAGGACCATTTGCTAAATTCCTAGAGGAATGTGGAATCGTCCCACAGTACACCATGCCGGGATCACCTAGCATGAATGGTGTAGCTGAAAGACGAAACCGAACTCTTAAGGACATGGTAAGGAGTATGATCAGTCATTCTACATTACCTGAATCACTCTGGGGAGAAGCACTAAAGACTGCAGCTTACATCCTTAATAGAGTACCAACTAAAGCGGCTGCCAAAACACCTTATGAACTTTGGACAAGTAGAAAACCTAGTCTAAAGCATTTTCACATTTGGGGATGTCCAGCTGAAGCAAGGCCTTATCGGCCGAATGAAAAGAAATTGGACTCCAAAACAGTGAGCAGCTACTTCATTGGCTACTCTGAGCGATCTAGGGGCTACAAGTTCTATAATCCCACTATTAAGTCCATTTTTGAAACGGGGACAGCAACATTTTTTGAGGATGTCGAGTTTGGGGGGAGAAATCAGGTACGAGACATTGTCTTTGAGGAGGAATCAATTTCGACTCCTACTACTGTTGTTGACAATGTACATGTTCCACTACCTGTCATTGATCAAGAAGCAGATCTGGAACCTCAACAGGACAATGTTGAACTACTCCCTGCTCCAATTGAATTAAATATTTCAGAAGAACAAACTCAACAACCTCAAGATCAAATGCCATTAAGGAGATCCACGAGAGAAAAGAGAAGAGCAATTCCGGATGATTATATGGTATTTCTCGAAGAACATGAGGAAAATGATGGATTGGTGGAAAATGATCCAATCAACTTCCATCAAGCCATGCAGGATTCTAACTCTCAAAAGTGGATAGATGCTATGAATGAGGAGTACAAGTCTATGCAAGACAATCAAGTTTGGGATCTTGTCCCATTACCTGAAAATACAAAGCCTATTGGTTGTAAATGGATATTCAAAACCAAGAAGGACTCAAAAGGTAATGTGGAAAGGTATAAAGCTCGTCTTGTAGCTAAAGGCTTCACTCAAAAGGAAGGCATCGACTATAAAGAGACTTTCTCTCCAGTGTCAAATAAAGACTCATTTAGGACAATCATGGCTCTTGTTGCACATTTTGACTTTGAGTTGCATCAGATGGATGTTAAAACAGCATTTCTCAATGGCGACATTGATGAAACAATTTATATGGTGCAACCAGAAAACTTTGTGTCTGGAGACCCAAAGAATATGGTTTGCAGACTAAAGAAATCCATCTATGGGCTCAAGCAAGCTTCCCGTCAATGGTACTACAAATTTCATCAAGTAATTGTCTCGTTTGGTTTTAAGACAAATGTTGTTGATAACTGTGTGTATCATAAGTTCAGTGGGAGTAAGCATATCTTCTTGGTTTTGTATGTTGATGACATATTGCTTGCCACTAATAATATAGACATGTTGCACGAAACCAAGAGATTTCTATCAAAGAAATTTGAAATGAAAGATCTTGGTGAAGCTTCTTTTGTCTTAGGGATTCAGATATACCGGGATCGTTTTCGGGGTATTCTTGGATTATCACAAAAGGGCTATATAGAAAAAGTGCTTAAAAGGTTTGGCATGCAAGATTGTAAACCAGGAGATACCCCTATATCTAAAGGAGATAAATTCAGTCTTAAACAGTGTCCTAAGACTAAACTTGAAGTTGTAGAGATGCAAAAGATCCCCTATGCATCCGCTGTTGGGAGTCTTATGTATGCTCAAGTATGTACACGTCCAGACATAGCATTCATTGTTGGAATGCTTGGCAGATATTTGGATAACCCTGGGATGAGTCACTGGAAAGCAGCTAAACGGGTTATGAGATATTTACAGAGAACTAAGGATTACATGCTCACATACAAGAGATCAGATCAGTTGGAGATCATAGGGTATGCTGATTCTGATTTTGCTGGATGCCAAGATAGTAGAAAATCTACATCAGGCTACATTTATCTGTTAGCTGGAGGAGCTATTTCTTGGAGAAGTGCTAAACAGACACTCATAGCTTCTTCCACCATGGAAGCAGAATATGTGGCGTGTTTTGAGGCCTCCAACCACGGATTATGGCTGCGTTATTTTGTCACTGGGCTGCGCATTTTGAATGACATAGAAAGACCACTAAAGTTATATTGTGACAATAAGTCAGCAGTTTTATATGCCAACAACAACAGGAGCTCGTCTAGGTCAAATCATATTGACATAAAGTTCCTGGTTGTGAAGGAGAGAGTAGAGAATAAACAGATTTTCATAGAGCATATTGGGACACACTCCATGATTGCGGATCCGCTTACTAAGGGATTACCACCCAAGGTCTTTCATGAGCACACTGCTCATATGGGTGTTATGTCACATGAGGATATCATGGTTTAGTGGGAGTTTTGTTGTTCTATGATGAATTTTTTGGACACATTGGTGTAATTTAGTATTTTCTGCAGAAATAAAGTCTTCAGTCAATTGTCTGTTTATTATATGTTTGATCTCATTAAAGATTAAAGTTGGACCGGTTGGAAATAGACATGTTTGGATCACATCACATGTAATTTCCATGCTCTACATCCATGTTTGATCTATGTCATTTGATTATATTGGTATATGTGACTATTGATGGATTTCGTTACGCTACTTGTGACGCAAATCGCTTTAATCCTATATCAATATAGTCAATGGACGAGATTGTTTCAAAATACCTTTACTTGTGATAGCAAGTTTTGAGCTCATACGGTTATACACATTAACGGTAACATATGTGGCCCAAGTGGGAGATTGTTGGACAAATCCAATAATGTGGGCACACATATGTAATATAACGTGTATTGCTATCTTAAAGTATAGTCCATTTAAATATGTGATCTAATAGGGGTATTGGACTATAAGGTATTAATAAATAACATGGTGTAAATAAGGATGTAATTTCTAATTCAATGAGGGGCAGAATTGGAAATTCACAGCCCGTAATTTGAAGGGTTGTGACTTATGGACATTATAAATAGGATGGGTCCCCGATTGAGCGTATGCGTAGAAAGAACAAAACTTTGGAATTATTTTCTGTATCCTCTCAACAGAGATCTAAGGGAAAACGCTTGAATCAATCGGAAGATCCAAACAATCCAAACTCATCACAATCAACGGGGAAATCGCTATGGATCGATCCGGTATGTTTCTGTTCTTCTTATTTCCATTGAATCAACTAGAGTCTTAAGCGTATGATTTAATACAACATCCACCGCCACCTTCGTGTCCTTTATTTTCCTATCTCATCTGCTTGTTTTGTTCTGCCAAATTCGTGACTGCGATTCAAAGAATCCAAGTTGATTTACTGGCCTTCATTGATTGGACTGGAATCGAATGCTTCAATTAGAAGGCCTCCTTCCGCAACGCTTTGAAACAAGGTTACAGTGAATATGAGGGTTTTGATCTTGAAAGTGATGCGGACGAATAACTTCGGATCTATAACCCCTTAATTCAAGTCATTAAACTTCATTTTGTCTTC
Organism: Berberis thunbergii; assembly: GCA_003290165.1. Classification (NCBI taxonomy): domain Eukaryota; kingdom Viridiplantae; phylum Streptophyta; class Magnoliopsida; order Ranunculales; family Berberidaceae; genus Berberis; species Berberis thunbergii. The sequence goes on from QNQO01005306.1 coordinate 240,668, forward strand.
TTTAAGGGACCTAAAGAAGAAGGTCCAAAGACTGTGAAGCCTTTACAAACAAGGAGCATACTTTTCAGTAATGTCGATGAATATCCTCCCAGTGGCAACTAATTGAACTATTAAAGTCTTAATCCCTTTCAACCAGGACTTAAAACACTTTTAAACAGCAGAGGCAGAACCAGAAACACATCAAGCACAACCACTTGCATGAAAGGCCCAAACTTCTGATGCTCTAATCACAACTTTGTAAAGTATTATCTGTCAACATTTGGAGTGTTTCTTATTTGTGGAGAAACAACTCTTACTGGTGAGAAATTATGAGCTACATGCTTGACATCATTCTTCTTCTCACTGTTATCTATTTGCAGCAACAAAGTAAGAGACGAACAAAGGAAGAAGAGGAGATGAGAAGAACGATGAGGTGAGTGTGAGTGTGAGATTAGGAATAATAGTAAAATTGATGGAGGTGTTGTCCGGAAGAATATATAAATTTGTTTGAAATAAATAATGTAACAGGAAAAATATTATTTTTATTATAAATTAATTACAACGAAATCGAATAAATAAATTTACTAATTTGTATTGAAGATAGAAGCTTGCGAAATCACTATTTTGAATTGGTGGAGTTGGTACGTCTTGATTTATAGATAGTAGCTAGCGGATACACTATGTTCCATAGACAAAATTCATCCCTACTCGATGTTGTAGTTTGTTGAGCGTTTGACTATCAGGATCCAACTATCTAATACTAACACCCTAGCATAAGGGTATTGGTTGTAGCGAATTTACCGAATGCAATCTCTCTCAGAAGTGAGGAATGAATAAAACAACTCTGAAAAATTGTATATTGAAGAATATGTTTTTCTCTTTATTATATAAGAGAAAAAACAATTTATATCCGTTGAATCAAGAAGGGGTCTGTTAATCAGATAGATCCATTCTTAATTCAAAACAAAGGCTTGAAGTGCAAAAAGCCTTGTAATCAACAGAGCCCAAGGCCCTATCTTTTGATTTATATATATAATAAGCTCAAGGTCCAATGCTTCTTCATAATTTATTAAGTGTTGAAAATTAACACTTATAAATACATTATGATGACTTCAATCAATAGATGTGGGACAATTATTTATTTGTTATATAAACTCCAACAATACCCTACATTTGTATAGTAATAAATTTGTCTTTTGGAGAGAAACTTAGACATGATATGCATTGGGAGATGTGTCTTTTGGACTTGAACCTTCTTTAGTGAATACTTATCGAATTTACTGGTGACAGTGTATATAAGAGACATTGAACTGTTCACCATGTTTAGTAAATCAAGACAATGAATATCTCACATATCATATCTTCATATTTTTCCAATTCACACGATTGTGTTTATTTTGGTCTTGACAAATCCCGGATTCATGAGAGCTTTAGAGAACTCAGCCATATCATTATCATAAATGCAACCTCACATTTACTCCTATATGGTGACACTCTTAGATTATTAATACCCTATTGTATTCATTTTATCTCTCAAGATATTAGTGTCATTAAGAATAAAACAAATATTCACCCTGATCATCACAGGTAGTATACATTTTTTATCATAGGAATGAGTAAGTGTGCACTTCATTTGGCAAGGTTAGGTTTTCACAAGGTATACTTCTTATTGGATTGTCTTTAAGCCCATTTCCCTCGATAATTTTAATGCTTGCTTTTTGGGTATACTCTTTGTAAGTTGATCTACAATATTCTCCATTGACTTCACATAGTCAATGGAAATAATCTCAAGTTTGAGCAATTGTTTTATAGTGTTATGTTATCGTCTTATACGCTTAGACTTGCCATTGTAAGTGTTATTTTTCACTCGTGCAATGGTTGTCATGCAGTCACAGTGAATAATATAGCAGTCATAGGTTGAGGCCATAACGAAATATCTTCTAGAAAATTTCTAAGCCAGTCTGCTTCTTAAATAGTCAGATCTAAGGCTATAAATTCATATTGCATTGTGGAACACGCTATACACGTTTGTTTTTGTGATTTTCATGACACTGCTTCCCCACCAAGTGTAAATACATATCCACTTGTGGATTTCGTTGTTTTACCAGATATCCAATTCGCATCAGTATATCCTTCCGAAACAGGAGGATATTTTGTATAATGTAATTCATAGTTGATTGTGAACTTCAAATATCGTAATACTCTGACCAAAGCTACCCAACGGTCCTTGGATGGTTTGATAGTATATCTACCCAATCTATTTTTCGAATAGGCAATGTCGGGTCTAGTACAATTTTTAATGTATTGTAGTGCCCCAATGATACATGAGTATTCCAACTGAGAGACACTTTCTCCCTTATTTTTCTAGAGATGGCAACTTGGATCATAAGGTGCTTTAGCCGAATTGCTATCAAAATGACCAAATTTTCGCAAAATTGTTTTCATATTGTGATTGAGTAAGTATGTAGTCATCATTACTTCTTAGAATTCGTATTCCCAAAATTACATAAGCTTTACCCATATCTTTCATATCAAAACTCAAATTCAGTATTTTCTTATTGGAGTTTATGTTATTTAAGTTTGGTCCCATGATGAGCATGTCATCAACATACAATGACAATAGAACCACTATCAAATTGCTCGATATAAACACATTTATCACATTCATTGATCCGAAATCCATGTGATATCATTATATGATCGAGTTTTTCATGCCATTGTTTAGGTGCTTGTTTAAGTTCATAAAGAGACTTTACAAGCTTACAAACCTTTTTCTCTTGACATTTTGCCACAAAACCTTCGTACTGCTCCATACAGATTTCTTAATCTAATTCACTACTTAAAAATGTTGTTTTTACATCCATTTGGCGTATCTCCAAATTGTAAACAGAAACAATTGCAATTAGCATCCTAATGGATGTAATTCTAGTTACTAGTGAGTAAGTGTCAAAGAAATCTAGCCCTTATTTTTTTACGGTATCTTTTGGCTACTAGACGAGCCTTATATTTTTATATTGTACCATCAGGCTTTATTTTTCTTTAAAAAATCCATTTGTAACCTATTGGCTTACAACCTGAATGTAAATCTACTTCCTACTTCCTACGTATGGTTTTATAAGATAGAATCAATTTCACTATTTTATCGCTTCTTTTCAATATATAGAGTCAGGAGAAGTGATAGTTGCTTTGTAGGTTCGTGGTTCACCCTTAGTGAGAAACGTTAAAAGTCAGGTCCAAAATCTTTAGCAATTTTGACTCTTTTCCCTCTCCATGGCTCTAATTGTTGTTCTTGGACAACTGGTGTTGACTCATTCGGTTCCAAGTCTTTGTCTTGAACACTGGATAATGAAGCGCCATTAACATGATTAAAATCATGTGTTTTTCTTTTATTTCCAGTAAGCCTATTATTGTAAGGAAAGATATTCTCAAAAAAATTCAGCATCATTGGATTCAATGATAGTATTTGTATGAATATATGAAATTCCTGATTTAATGACTAAAAACCGGTATGTTGCACTATTATTGGCATATCCAATAAACGCACAATCAATCGTTTTAGGCCCAAGTTTAACTCTTTTTTGGAAGTGGCAGTTGAACCTTTGCTAGAAAACCCCACACTTTCAGTATTTTATAAGTTGGTTGTCTTTTGTTCTATTTTTCATATGGAGTTTGATCACTTTTCTTTTGTGGGATTCTATTCAAGATGATGTTTGCAATAAGCAAGGCTTCACTCCACATCTTTAATGACAACCCAAAACTATTCAACATGGAAATAATCGTGTTTTTGAAACTTTTGTTTTTACGCTCTGCAACCCTATTCTGTTGGAAAGTGTAAGGTGTAGTCGTTTGATGAATAATTCCATGTGAAACACAAAATTCTATAAAGGCTTTGGAGTCATATTTTTCTCCTCTATTTGATTTTAGAATTTTGATTTTCTTGTTTAATTGATTTTCGACTTCAGCTTTATATGTCTTGAACATATTCAAAACCTCATATATGGTATGTAGTAAATAAACATAACATTGTAATCATCTATGATAGTAATGTAATAATTCTTTCCTCTACTAGTTGGGTTTGATTTGAAATCACACAAATCTGTATGAATTAATCCCAACAATTCATTTGATTTTTCAATTACAGACTTATAAGATTTACTAGCAAATTTTGATTCTACACAAGTTTCACATTTATGTATATTGTCAATTGTACATTTAGGTAGTAATCAAGATTAACCATTTTACGCAAAGATCTAAAATTAACATGTCCTAATCTATCTTGCCATAATGTAGAAGAATAAGTAGAATCATTATTTATATTATTACTGACATCCAAAACTAGTACATTGAGTTTAAAAATCCCTTCAGCCAAGTAGCCTTTCCCAACAAATGTCCCCCCTTTAGTGAGGACGAACTTGTTAGATTCAAATACAAGTTCAAAGTCTTTTTGTCTTAGAACAAGACCAGACACAAGATTTTTAGTAATTTGAAGAACATGCAACACATTCATCAGGGTAAGGTCCTTGCCAGATGTAAATTTCAGGACCACTTTCCCTTTTCCAGCAACACTTGCAGTAGATACATTGACCATGAACAACTTTTCTTCACCATTGATAGGTGTGTAGGTGACAAACATATTTCGATCTCCACATTTGTGCCTTGTTGCACCAGTGTCAACCCACAAATCCTTACCATGTGTCATCATATTGACTCTAGAAACAACACCAACACAATTTTCAACAATATTGGCTTGGGTTTTATTATTTGTAGTAGGATTCTCCAGGGGTGGGCATAAACCGAATTAATTTCGGTTAATCGGCCGAACCGGTTGTTAAATACGGTTCGGTAACTGAACCAAATAAGAAATGATAAAATAATCTGTAAAACCGAACCGAAATCGGTTCCAAACGGTTCGGAAGCGGTTCACAATTTCAAACCATCCGATTAAAAACCGAACCGACCGATTGATGCATATGTTGCATACTGTCGTAGTGTATCACATCCCAAAGACAAAAACGAAAACCTCAACCCAATCTTTTTGTTTCGGTGTTTCCATTTCTTATTTCTTCTAAATAGCGACGAAACCAGCGAGGAAACCATCCTTAAATTGATAAATTCAATATCTTGGTTTCTTAATATCTTAGTACCGTATTTAGATTCACTCAAACTCAAACTCTCAAACCCTAAATCCAACCTTTTAAACCTCTTCCTCTTCTACAATGAAAGGCCTCCTCTTATTTGCAATCACTCATCGAAATCCTTCCTCAACTCCTCTGCAATCATTCATTAAAACCCCATTGAAGTCTCCTTTTAAACACCCACTAAAGCCCTTTCTTGTTGCTTATTGGCTTCTAGTTATTCTCCAATAACTCAGGTTAGTCATTGAAAGATTTTATTTTTTTATGTGTTTTCTTTTTCATTATTTATGATAATGGTTTGATCGGATGGATTCATTCTTGTTACCAAATATTAAAACAAGTTGGGGAAATGAATAATGAAGAATGTGGGGTGGTTTTTTTTTTGTATGAGAGGTGTGTTGTAGTTGTATGGTCTAATAGTGATGTAGAAGGGGAAATGAATCGGATGGATTCATTCTTGTTACATCCTAGTTTTCTATGTAATTTAGAGATTAATGTTTTGAGTTTTAGTATGTTAATTCTGCCTATGATGAATGGTATATGTTTGATGTTTTCTTGAGTGTGTATTGCAAGACAAGGGGTTGGAGAAATTTTGATTTTTGATGTATCTATTGTGGAGAGTGAAGTGAGCTGTGTGTGTAACTGTAATGTGGAGGTGATAGGAGTTGTTGTTGAATAGGACCAGATTGCATTATGTTCAGTGTAGTTTATTTTGGAGCTTTTTTCTTGGGGTTACAATTAGATCCTAATAAGGAAGGTTAATATGGTGGAAAATATTTCTCATGACATTGTAAAGCCTAGGTTTTTGTTATTCATTGCAGTTGAACTGATTATGCTGCTAATGAATCAAGGACAAGATGAGAATAACAACGTTAGGTTTTTCTTCGGTTTTGTACTTGGTATTACTTAGTAAATTAACATAATCTAACCAATATGAGGATATTACTAATTTAGAGTCACTGGATTTGTGTAAACTTGATTGAGCAATTAAATAATAGTTTTGTTGTTACGTTCCCCTGTTGAGTTGGCATGCTAACATTTTTGAAGCCATAAGAGCTAGTGTTTGGTTCTTCTATTTTCAACTTTGTTTCGGGCTGTAGGATGGAGCATGTATGCTAGTGTGTGGATGTCTAGTACTAGAGAAAATATTAGCCATAAAAGGTTGTTCATAATATCAGTCCAGCAAAAGAAACTGTAAAGCACTGACAAGCTTCTTTGCAATGAGTTGAATGACAATGTGATTTATTTTATTTAGTCTCTTTGCAATGAGTTGAATGACAGTGTGTTAAAGTTGTTTCTTATGTTCAATTTGAATGAGTTTGGCTTTGAAAACCTTATTATGTGTAAATATGTACTATCAATTGCACCTTATGTTACACATTCACAGATTGAGAACAAAGAATCTCTGCTTACGATGGTTTTGAAATAACATTTGTTTGGATGGGACAACTTGGTTACTAATTGCAATCCTTCAAACAAATGAAAACTCATTGCTTCTTTTATTTTTTCTGTGCTTTATTGTTATTTTTAGATTGTTTATGGACGTTCCATTGTTTATTTTCAGATTGTTCATTATTTATTTTCAGATTGTTTATTGTCAGATTTTTTATTTTCAGATTGTTTATTGTTATTTTCAGATTGTTTATTTTCAGATTGTTTGAATATGCATTTTTCAGATTGTTTATGTACGTTCCATTGTACAGATTATGGAAGGCAACTATGAGACTCCAACACCGACTCAAATAACTTGTTCTAACATAGAAACCAATGGAACCACACCATTAACTACTCCTGCAGCAAGTGGTTTAGTAGTAAATCCAGCTATCCATCCTACTGAAGTTCCTCGTGATAATTCTTTATCCAAAACGAAGAACAAGAGTGTAGCATGGGATCACTTCACCAAGCTCACCAACTACTGCTCCCAAGTCTACAATGTTGATTCCAAGTCTAATGGGACTTCAAGTATGAGGACTCACATGCTCTATCAATGCAAAAAATGTCCCTTCTACATTCCAGATAAAAAATAGAGGTTTCTTACTTTTGATTCAGCTGAAAATGGTGGTACTATGAGGTCTGTTAGTCATGATGCTGAGGTTTCTAGGCTTGCTTGTGCTAGGATGATAATTAGAGATGAACTTCCCTTTAGTCATGTTGAGGGTCAAGGGTTTGTAGATTTTATGAGGGTAACTCAGCCTCTATTCAAGCTCCCTTCCCGTAGGACTCTAGTGAGAGATATCTGGGATCTTTTTCAAAGTGAGAAAACTAGGATAAAAAACATATTCAGTACCTATTCTCAGAGAGTGTCCTTGACAACTGACACCTGGACTTCAATCCAGAATGTCAATTACATGGTCCTAACAACACACTTTATTGATGACAATTAGGTTTTACATAAAAGAATAATAAACTTTGTTGTAATTCCTAATCATAAGGGCAAGACCATTGGGAAGCTTGTAGAGTCATGCTTGATAGGATGGGGAATAAATAAGATTTTTACTATTGTGGTTGATAATGCTAGCACGAATTAAGTTGCACTTGATTATATGAGGGGAAAAATTGGAAATTGGAAGGAGCTAGTGCTGAATGGGATATTTTTGCACATGAGGTGTTGCTGCCATATCCTTAACTTAATTATTAAGGATGGCATGGAGGAGTTGGATGCCTCAATAGATGCTATTAGGAATTGTGTGAAGTACATCAGATCCTCTCCTGCAAGATTAGAGAAGTTTAGGAAGTGTGCTGCTCAGGAAAGAATAGAGTACAAGGGTATTGTTCCTTTGGATGTTTGCACAAGGTGGAACTCTACCTATATCATGTTAGATATAGCTGTGAAATTTAAGAAGGCTTTTATGAGGTTGGAGGATGAGGATACTCAAATGGAGATTTATTTCTTAGAAAGGGTGAGTGGAAAAAAAGGGATGAGCTTCCAAATTCAGGTGATTGGGATAAGGCAGCAAGACTTGTGAAGTTTTTGAAGATTTTCTATGATGCAACACTACAGTTCAGTGGTACCAAGGTTGTGACAACAAACCAACCTCTTATTTGGATGTTGACAATTGTAGGAGAGATAGAGAAATGCATCAGTAGTGATGATCCCCTATTAGTCAGCATTGGGACATCAATGAAGAAGAAGTTTGACAAGTATTGGAGAAGGCTGGAGGACTTGAACAAAATATGTGTGATTGCTGTAGTCATGGACCCTAGGTACAAGTTGTTGTATCTGCAATACTTCTTTCCCAAGTTGTAGCAAGACAAGACCATGGTTGGAATGATGGTTGAAGAGATCAAGACCATGTTTTTGCAGCTTTTTATGAGTATTCTGATGCTGATCCAGAGGCTGCCCAAGCTTCTATAAATGCCACCATGCCAAGATCAGAAAATGCACTTGTTGATGTTGGTGAGGACATTCATGCTCAAACAATTTATGAGTTTATGAAGCTCAGGCAGGAGCAGGATGTTGTGGAGATTAAAACTGAGGTGGACAAATATTTGCTAGATCCAACTGAAGACCCTTCAAATAGCAATTTCAATCTTCTTGGCTGGTGGAAGGAGAATGCAACTAGATATCCTATTTTATCTCAGCTTGCAAGAGATGTGTTTGTTATTCCTGCCTCTACTGTTGCATCTGAGAGTGCTTTCAGCTTAGGAAAAAGGGTCATTGATCCTTTTAGGGCCAGCTTAACTCCCAAGATGGTTGAATGTCTAGTATGTTGCAATGACTGGCTGATGGGTAATAGTATGTGTTCCCTATATAAAGAGCCAACCAAGACTGAGCTTGATTTGTATACCGAACTGGAGAAACTTGAAGCAGGTAATCTTAATTGTTTATTATAATATTATTTATTTCTCATTTCTAGACTTTACAGATTTCTAATTCTGGTTTTGTTTTTGTTTCTATTAACTAGAGTCCGGGGTTGCACAGATTTCTACTTCTGAAGATTGAATTGCTGGTTGCTGATTGCTGAATTGCTGAGTTGCTCAAGAATGAATTTCTATTTTTAAGTTGAAGTAGTTAAGATTTCTATTTGGGTTTATATTATTTACTTTCAAACTATCAGTTTTAAGATTACACGTTTGGTTATTAGGTGATTTCATGTTCAATCAACTATACTTTAAGTTCAAGGTGATTTTACAAATATACTTGTACTTTTACAAGTACTAGTGTTTTTTCAAGTATAATTGTGATTGTACTTGTCAGAGGTGTGTTTGTGCTAGTTTTTCATATCAAGAATATATGAAATCTGCAATGATTGTTTTTCATATACTGTTTTACATACTAAATGGACATTACAGAATACTGTTTTACATATACTTGAGAATATACTGTTTTTCATATACTGTTTTCCAGAATTACAGATACAGTATTTGTTAGAGGTACAAATACTGTTATACAATCCTTCAGTTTTTCATATACTGTTTTGCAAAATTACAAATACAGAGTGTCAGAGGTACAAATACTGTTTTACAGAATTACAGAATTACAGAATTACAGAATACTGTTTTACATATACTTGAGAATATACTATTTTTCATATACTGTTTTCCAGAATTACAGATACAGTATTTGTCAGAGGTACTAATACTGTTATACAATCCTTCAATTTTCATATACTGTTTTACAAAATTACAGATACAGAGTGTTAGAGGTACAAATACTGTTTTACAGAATTACAAATACTGTTTTTCATATTGCAATCCTTCAGTTGAAATATTCTTTTGTTCATACTGTTCTCCCTGTAAGATAGCAAATTGATGTAAGATACTGTTCATACTGTAAGATAGCAAATTGATGTAAGATACTGTTCTCCCTGTAAGATAGCAAATTGACATTACAAATACTGTTCATACTGTTTTTGCTAAATTTGCCCTTTAGAATAGTTGGACGAAGATTCCCTTTTGGTTGTGGAGGTCATCTTCTGTAAGAAATATTCTTTGATGTAAGATAGAAAATTCAACTGTGGTAGCAATATATTGTTTGAAATGGATGGGTTGGCCCGAGTTTCATTATCTAGTATGTTATATGACAGCTAACAAGGCCCATGGCCTACAATAGTTTCATTATCTAGTATGTTATATACTAGATAAAAAGTGTTATATGTAAACAATATACTGTTTGAAATGGATGGGTTGGTCCGAGTTTCATTATAGTGTGAAAGCAATCATGGTGAGTACAAATACTGTTTTACAGAAGCCTTCATTTATGTCCCAAATTCGTTTGTATGTGTCTTTTTCAATCAATGGGCTAAAAAATTTCATTGTCAATTTTGATTTGGGCTAAAAATGGGCCTGTCAAAATGGGCTAAAAAAGTTAAAACCGAATTTTCAGCCCAACCGAACTGGACCGAACCGAATTTTGGCCCAACTGAATTTTCGGATTTACAATATACAAAATCGGTTTCGGTTTTGGATTTGGGCTAACCAATTGAAAATGGCTAGAAAGCGGTTTGGGCCTCAAACCGAACTGAACTGACTTTGCCCACCCCTAGGATTCTCCTTCTTGTGGCGGCAGTCTTATGCCTTGTGTCTAGGCTTTCCACATACCCAACATGCACATTTAATTTGTTTGAAATTCTTCCATTTTGGAACAAGTGCATGTGAGTGTGGACGTTTTCCATCATACTTGTTGTTTTTCTTTTTCTGACCTTTGTACGTAGGCTTGGACTTGTTTCCATCCTCAACAACATTGGCTTTGCTGTCGATCTCAAAAGCATTATTCCCTCACTCTTGCGGTGATCTTCTTGAACTCTTAATTTGATAACAAGATCTTCCATTGTCATATCAACCTTCTTATGTTTGAGATGAAACTTGAAATCATTCCAAGATGGAGGCAACTTCTCAATGACAGCCCCAGCTGCAAATTGGTGTGGCAATTCCAATCCCTATGCAGCAAGTTCTAGAATAAAAAACTGGAGTTCCTCCACTTGGTTCACAATAGTCTTCGAGTCTATCATTTGGTACTTTAAGAAATTCCCAATGATAAACTTCTTTGAACCAACATCTTCAATTTTATATTTATTCTCCAGGGATTCCCAGAGTTCGTTTGCTGTTTTGTATGATCTATACACATCATACAATGTATCATTGAGACTATTTAGGATATAAATCCTGCATAAAAACTCACTATGTTTCCATGCATCAATTGCATTAAACTGATATGTGGAAATATCATCCCCTTCAGTGATAAGAACATATTCCTTGACAATATGAGCAAGGTTTAGGGTTGTTAGATAGAACAACATCTTCTATTGCCAGCGTTTGAAATCCATACCCTTGAACTTGTCTGCTTTTTCAACATGCGATTTGACGCCATTAACTGATTGTTCCATTATTCTGTCTATAGATTGTTGGAGAACAATCAGAACAATATATAAATTTATTTGAAATAAATAATGTAACAGTACAAATAATATTTGTATTATAAATTGATTACAACAAAATCAAATAAATAAATCTATTAACTTGTATTGCAGATAAAGGCTTGCGAAATCACTATCTTGAATTGGCAGAGTTGGTACGTCTTGATTCATAAAAAAAATTCACCCTTACTCGGTGCTGTAGTTCGTTGGGCGTTTGACTACCAGGACTCAACTATCTAATACCAATACCCTAGTATAAGGGTGTTAATTCTGGCGAATTTACCAAACGCGGTCTCTCTAAGAAGTGAGGAATGAATAAACAATTTTGAAAAATTCTATATTGAAGAATTTATTATTTTCTTCATTATAAAAGAGCAAAAACGGTTTATATCCGTTGAATCAAGAAGGGGTGTGTTGATCAGACACATCCGTTCTTAATTCAAAACAAAGGCTTGAAGTGCAAAAAGCCTTGTAATCAATAGAGCTCAAGAAGCACCAAGGCCCTATCTTTTGAAAGGATTACCAATCAAGCACAAGTGTTGTTTGCTTTTATTTTTATTGCATTGGTGACTATTCACAATGCATTATTGTTTTTTGCCGTGTCATCCACTAAATGGTCTTGCTTAAAATAGCTTTTGTGAAACAAAACTGATATGGTAATGCAAAACAAAGTTAGAGAGACGTGTAACCTATATACTAAACCATATGAAATTCATAAAATATATTTGTAAATGTGGGTCTTAGTTCTTAAGTGTCTTGTCACATGCATCACACACTTAATGAAGAGTTTTTCTATTCACCAGGTGGAACACCCGTTATGGGTGAATGAAGTACAGATACCATAAGAGATGGAAACTCCCAAAGAAGTATCCCAAATAATCACCTCGGTACCAGTGGTTACAATAATGATTCACGATATCATAGCAAATGCTAAGGATCCAATGAAAAATCATGGTTCATTAGATTTTCTGAAGTAAATACTAATTTCTGCCATCATAGACAGATGCAAAGAATATACAATAAATAAATACCTCATAGTATGAGGCAACTCTAGACAAGGTGCCAATGGTAACCTTGTTGGATGGTTAAGGATGTGGTGGTTTAACCCCCACGTATTGGGTTTTATACCCACCGGCGACACACTTGCCTTTAAAAAAAAATCTAGATGAGGTAGTCATTAGTCATAATTATCACCCCTGTAGATATGGTTACAACAATGTTGGTTGTCATTTAATACTTATTTTACGAACAACCAGAAGTGGTCTATAACACCGATTACAGAAAATGAGAATCCTCTTCAAATTTAAGCTAAGCCCGAGGATACATATCCTAGAGGATGTTATATCGGAATACTTGTACAAAATATGAAATATAATATATTTTAATTATTTAATTATTTAATGCATACATTTTTCTTTGACAATCTGATTTATAAATTGGAAATGATGGATAATCATATATGTCTAATTGATAGTGCCAGTCTGATTTATAAACTGCAAATGATAGACAATCATATATGTCTAATTGATAGAGCAACTATGCATAATATATTAACAAGTCAGACAAAATTTTCTCAACATTGGCCTTTAGATACAAAGAGCTAGACCGATGCAATTTAGTGAAGGCTCTGAAAAAGCCCATATAATTCATGTAGTTTCTAAAGAAACTTGCATAATGTCCAAAATATATGCATCTCATCTAATGTTGGAAGCCTACAACTTACATTAGAGATATTTTTCATTAACTTATTGGGATTATACAAATCTCGAAGTTGTTTCACAGTCACGTCTCGCATAGACAAAATGGTTTAGCTCCAATGTAAGTTACATGTCTTCGTTTTGTTGGAAAACTTTTACTTATGTTGTCCAGACTACCTAATAGACTACCCCATCGTGCTTGGGGATATGCAATCTTGCATATTGCAAAATTGTTTCGCCTTGGACCGATTAAGCAGACTCTGAGTTTAACTATTGACATTTTTACTGCTAGATTTGCAGACTGTAAGTTTTATGAGACTCGATTACCACCATTAGGGGGAGATCAACAAACTCTTATAGAACAACAAATGGAGAAAGAACTCAGTGAATTACCGTGGAATACTTCCACTTTGTGTCTCATCTGCAAATTATAAATTAATTACTTGATTATGAATTTAATGCTTTTCATGATGTAACCAAAGTGACAAATTCACATGTGCTATACATGAATACACTTGCTCGAATTCTTATCCCTAAAGGATAAAGTTTGAATAAGGCACCCAGTGAATCTACGACACGCCAAAAGCGTGGTAGAGACCTACTATAATTTGTATCCCTGAAGGACAAACTTTGAATAAGGCAATTAATGAATTTGTTGAACGCTAATGAATTTGTTGCATGCCAAAAGCGCGACATACCTTTATGTTCCAAAGTTTCAACTCCCAAAAATTGAGAATTAGTAAAATCCATGCCCTTGTGTTCCCGAAGAAGAAATGATTGAAAGTCCTGCAGAAGTTGTACAAGCTCTAGAAGTAGCATTACATGAAGCTTTTGAAAAGGTCATAAAGCTTTAGAAGCATCATTATATGATGCTCTTGAAGGAGGTCAGGGAGCTCCAGAGTAGCCTTATACGACAATCCAGGAGTAACCATACATGATGCTCCAAAACAGGTCATGAAGCTCCAAAAGTAGCATTACATAACGCTCCATTTGAAATCTAATTTCTCTATTACCCCATAAGTGGTTATTCGTATCCATGCAATGATTTAAAAAGCCCCTGAAGAGGCTCAGGTTCCTGATAATATTGAGATCTTCATATATTAAGGAGAAATGTGGCATCAATGAAATGATCATCGATGACATATTCACACATGAGGTAGCTATCGAAATATCAAAGGGCGGTGATATAAATAATGATAATCAACCACAAAACATCTATAAATGTCCACAAATTAAATGATTGACAAATAGAAAAGATGTTGTCCAAGCAGAATTGGGTTCCCTTGAGAAATGTAGTGTCTTTGGACCTATACTCAGACACTTAAATATGTAAAACCCGTTGGTTTCAAATGAGGGTTTGTTAGAAAACAAAATGAGAAAATGAAACTACTAGATATAAATCAAGACTTGTGACACAATGGTTTTTGCAGAAACCCAATACCTGGTCTTTGATGGAATATTCCTCAGTTATGAATATGACTATATTTCAAAAGCCTTGTAGTTTCTAGAAACTCGATATGCGACTTATGAATGTCGTAACTGCTTCTTTATATGAGGATTTAGACATGAATATTGACATGACAATCCCTGAAGGATTTATTTTGCCTGAAGAAAAACCATCAAATATTTACTCATTAAAACTAAAACATGCATTATACGATTTGAAACATTCCGGAAGAATGTGGAATAACTGTCTTAGTGGGTATTTGTGTAAAGAAGGTTATGCAAATTTGTTTTTGTGTCTTTATTAACAATATTTTGTCCATCAATATGTTTATATTGACAAGATTTGTAACACTCACTACAAAAAATGAAGTCTAAAACGACACTTTCAAGGCGGCGTTTCACAAGAAGCGTCCGTAAAACAGAACCAATAACAACGTTAAGGATACCAATCGTCGGTAATAAACTGAGCCTAAAGTACTGCCGGCGTTTATACGAAAGCGCCGGGAAAGAGCGACCTAAACCAGCGTTTTAGGTATACAGCACCGGTATAGAGATACCAATACCGGCGTTTATTCTCCGAAGCGCCGGGTACAGATAAAAACTAAAATAATTTTTTTTTTGAAAATGCCGTATTAGATGTAATTAAGCGACGGTAAAGATTGAACAATACCGACCATTTTCATAAAGCGCCGGTATAGAGTAACCCATACCGGCGTTTGAATCAAAGCGCCGGGCAAGATAAAAAACCCTCCACCCTAAGGCTAGGCATCCCATCCCGCGATCCCGATCCCGTCCCGTCCTGATTTTTCCACGTCTTAATGGGAGTGAATAATTTCATCCCGTCCTGATCTAGAATGGGATTGGATGAGATGAAGATTTTCAATCCCACCAATCCTGTCCCGTCCCGAGCTAATTTTTCACTCTGGTATTGATGAGTATTTTCTAGAATATGTCCCTCAACTTTCTGCCATTTAAACATTTAGAAATACCTGCAATGCAGGTTTGGTAGCATATTTTTTACAGTTACCTATTACATAATTACTACATGAATTATAAACTCTCTCAAAGTTCAATTTGTATCTGATTTTTTTTCTATTATCTTCCTACTAGATCATCTGATGATGGAACATGTCGTATCTGGGATATTAGGAATACCTATGCCAGTCCTCGCATTTACATTCCAAAGCCTTCAGATGTTATCACTGGTTTGTTTCAAGTTTACATAGTGTGTTTTGGTTGGTTGGTTGGCTGGGGTTTTTGGAATTTGGTAACTGAAATCTTAACTTGTAATTAACTGCAGGGAAGAGCAATGGTCCCTCAACTAGCACCACGCTCTCAACTAGCACTGTTCCCTCAACTAGTACTGATCCACTAAGCCACCAAATATTGTGTTGTGCATATAATGCTAGTGGAACGATTTTTGTCACTGGTAGCTCAGATACCTATGCAAGGGTAAAACTGAGTGTTATTCTTTGCGTTGTGTACATTATGTTTGTTTAAACTTGTTCTTCTATGTTTAGCAAATATATTGTTCAAGATTGAAATGCACTGTTGGATGCATATGAGTTTCTTCTTCAAGAACAAGCAATTTGCAGGTGTGGAATGTTTTAAAGTCTAACACAGATGAGTGCAAGCAACCAAATTATGAGATTAATTAAAGAAAATGAAATGCATATAATCAGAGCATGCTGATCTCGTCCCGTCCCGTATCGATCCCGTATGAACGGGATGGGATAGGGATGGGTTTATCGATCTCGTCCCATCCCGACCTGTATCGATCCCGTATGAATGAGATGGGATAGGGATGGGTTTATCTCGTCCCATCCCATCCCATCCCATTCCATCCCATCCCGTGCCCACCCCTACTTCAACCCATTCTGCTGATGAAAATAAAATTATGTTTTCTACAACGCTGCTTTAGATGTTACAAGCGCCGGTATTAGTTACCCTTAACCGGCGTTTGTGTTATGAAGCGTCAGCCGAGATAAAACCCCACCATCCTATCACAAACAAAATTGTATTTTTTTAAAACGCCCATAGTGGCTGTAAATAAGCGCCGGTCAAAAGCTTACACTACCGGCGCTTCAAAACAAAAGCGTCGTTTAAGGGTAACCACTACCGGCGCGTTAAAACAACAGCGCCGGTCAAGGGTAACCAATACCAGCGCGTTATTTAAGAAGCGTCGGGTAACGATAAAAACTCGCAACCCATCCCGCTATGAAAATAAAATTTTGGGTTCGAAAATGCGGGTTTAGATGTACAAAGCGCCGATAAAGAGCTAATAAGACCGGCGTTTATTGTAGAAGCACCGAGAAAGAGTGAAAAAATCCGCGAATTTATCCCGTTAATAAAAATAAATTTTGTTTTGGAACACCGTATCAGAGGTTGAAAACGCCGGATTAGAGCGATAATATAAAATCCCTCCTGCGCTAATAAAAAACCGTCAAGTTCCCTCCTTCCTTTGCGCTCCCTCCTTCCTGCTGCGCTCGCGATTCCCTCCTTCCTGCTGCGCTCGCGACTTCCCTCCTTCCTCCTTCCTCCTTCCCTCTCCTTAGCGCTTTCAGTCCTTCGTGACTTCGCTCATTCCGTCTTCCCTCCTTCGCTCTCTGTCTCTTTGTTGAAATCTCTCAAACACTGTGGTGGTGGTGGTGGTACTCATTCAAGAACATTCGAATAGCAACCAAAGAGAAGAACTCAAGGTACAATCGAATCTCTATTTGATGATTTCCAAATATAGGGGTTTTTGGTTTTTGGTTTTTGATGAATCTTTCTTTGTAATCACTTTCGATTGGTTTTGGTTTTTGGTACTAACTTCTGTACTTATTTAATTAATCATGGAAAAATGGGTAACATAGGAATGATACGCTAGTATATGCAACACATGTCTGAGTGCAAATTCCACCGAAATACACATGAACTTCACATAAATCATTTGACAATATTGTTTTACAGACTAATATGCAGGAAAAATGATTACAATTCAAAGTACTCAGTCACCACCAGGTGGTGTTAAATGCCTACTTGAAATATTCTTACTAACTTCTCTCATTGTGCCTTTGAGGACGGAATCATGGAAAAATGGGTCTTCAAATATTCATACTAACTTCTGTACTTATAACCAAGTCACCCTTATTCGTTCTTATGGATGTAAAATTATAAGCAAGTAATCTTTATTCTTTTATATCGATATTTATCTGTAGTTGTTGTTGTAAGTCTTGTTTTATTTTAACATCAATATTGAAAAACGGGCGTCTTACAAGTAGTAGTGTTTTTTTGTATGGGATGCTAACAAATAGTATTTGGGCTTATTCAGCTTTTATATGGCACTTATAGGTTGTCATTGTAGTTTTTTATTTGAATTTTTTTTCAACTTATTTTACTGTTTATCTATATTGTATTAACTTGTGGAGATCTCTAGTAAAAATTCAATTTTAAGGTAAACACGACTTATTTCTTTGTAAACTAAGTTGAGATGGTTTTGGTTTTGGTGTTGCTATTACTTCTCGGGCCATGGAAAGCTTGTAATGCCACTCACAGACTGTCAATGAAATTCTCCTTATAGCGCTCCTGACAGTTTTGTCATGGATGATGTGACAGAGGAGCTGAACTATGAGTTCTAGTAATGTAAGGTTGAAGAATTAATACCAATATGTCCAGTGCTGAACTAACTTGGTAGTCGGAATCTAAACTCAAGAGAGATAAACTTTTAATAATTGGTACTAAATCGACAATTTCAACTGAAATCAATACATTTTGAATGCTGATTTATTTAATAAAATTAGAGGAATGGAAAGTCTGATGGAATGTCTAGGTACCCTTGGCAGGTTTCTTGCCTTGCCTATCACTCAGACCATAAGTTAGCAATGACTTGGGGGGGTGAAATACGGTCTTGATATTCATAATAACTTCTGTACTTACAATAGATGTCCTACAAAGCCTAGTGCTTTATTCTTTAAAGTTTCAGACATTTGTCCTTGCTCAAATTGAGTATAGATGCAAAGTTGCACTCACTTGAACACATCCCACTAAAATAGGAAGAATTATATCTTAGGGTCTGACCATAAACACGTTTTCTATGCAGTATCTCAGTTCATAATAACTCTTAGTTTTAAGTAAAAACCATATCCCAAGACTCTTGTTCTGCATCAAGATTCACTACTAAGATTGCTTTCTTCCCTGGTTTATATGATATGTAATGAGTAAGTAGTAATCATAATGATAACAATTAACCACATTGAGTCGGATAATTCAAATAAGAGGAAATATTAGCTGATTCAAAGGTAGTCCATCCATCAACAACATTCCAATTAATATGATATGTAATGAGTAAGTAGTAATCGTTGCATAATCCAGGAAACAAAGGCGACCTGTAAAAGATAAGGCAATTAGGTTATTTGTTAAAGCAAATGTAGTTCTCCGTTAACCAATAGAACGATTATTTGGATTTTCTATAAAAGCTCAGGTATATTCATCCTTGATTGTTTCAAATTTGAGTTATCATTTTTATACATTTATCTCTTTTATTTACTTCATTTTTCGGTTTCACTTTGATATGTAAAAACATGATAGGGATTTAAATGCCACGTTGGACAAAAGCTGGATGGATATTGGGAATCGTTTAGACCCCAACTAATAAGAGGAGTGGAAAAATTTCTTGATTTTGCATTTCAGAACACAAAATCTGGGAACCTCATATATTGCCCATGTAGAAAGTGTTTCAATGGTCGTCTAAAGACAAGGATGAAGTTATAGAAGATTTGATCATAAGCGGCATACTTCGTGGTTACACATATTGGGACTTTCATGGTGAAGATAGACATGCTACCACAGGCAGTGAGGATGACGAGTTAGAGCTTGATAATGAGGTTGAATGTGATGAATTAGACGCGTTGATAGCGGATACTTTTCCAGAGTTTAATCATGAGAACTGTTAGAATCAAAGATATGAGACAGAAACTACTAGCAGTACAGGGACCACAAAAATGAGGCTGAAAGAATTTTGAGGGTCATTCAAAATGCCAAGACTAGCATATATCCTGGGTGCGGACATTTCTTTATTGTTCTTTCATCTTAAAACTTTTACATATTAAATGTGTTGGGGGAATGAGTAACAAAGCCTTTACCATGTTTGCTTAAGGAGTTAAAGAAAGTTTTTTCCTAAAGGTGAGACGCTACCAAAGTCCTACATATGAGGCTAAAAAGATTATTCAAGATCTTGGGTATTCATATGATAAGATAGATGTTGTGCATTCAATGGATTGTGTTTTATTTCGCAAAGAACATGCTTACACAGAGTATTGCCCAACTTGTGGAGAATCGAGGTGGAAAAAAATTGATTGTGGAGATAATGATGATGATGAGGAGTCTACTGGATATTCTAATAAGAGGAAACGAGTCTCACGAAAAATTTTGTGCCACTTTCCTTTAAAACCAAGGCTTTAGAAAATGCTCATGTCTTCCAAAATTGCTTCTGAAATGAAGTGGCACCATGATAACTGTATTAGAGATGACAATCTAGCACATCCTGTGAATTCAGAGGCTTGAAAACATTTTGATCAATTGTATCCTGACTTAGTGTTGAACCGAGAAATGTGAGAGTTGGATTGGCAAGTGACGGCTTCAATCCGTTCAGCAACATGAGTCTATCATATAGCATGTGGCTTTTGATACCATATAATTTGCCCCCATGGATATGCATGAACACACAAATATGATTTGTCTCTGCTTATTCCGGGAGAGAAAGCTCCTGGAAATGACATTGATATTTACTTACAACCATTAATTGATGAGTTAAAAGAATTATGGAAGAAGCGTGGATAAATTTGATGCATCAGT